>OX352774.1:66570415-67170415 GCA_947095535.1 Poecilobothrus nobilitatus
GTACTATAAAATCTGAATACAAGCATGGTATATATATGGTCAAGTTAGAAACTGCGGTTTAATAATATATAGAGTCTTCCATTTAGCAAATTTTAGAGAAATTCAGAGAAAAACAATTCAAAACAGTTTACGAAAAAATGTAATTTCTTAAAAGTTGTCGCTATTTTTGACGAATAGTCAAAAATTTATTTAAATTTAATAATTTGGATTGTTTTAAATTAATTTAAGTTAAGAAATCGTAACAGCATTTAAAAATGAAGTGATGCCGCAATTGTTGAATATCTGGAAATTCATTGAATAACTGAAGATACATTAAATAACTAAAAATACAACAGAAGATAGAAATCACGATATTTCTCCTTATTTTTTTGAATTTGTTGTAAACTTATTTCATTTTTTTATTATTCTAATTGCAATTTTTCCAAATATATTTTATATCTATAAAACATATATAAGACCAAAGGCGGACAACAATGCTCATAGGAGCCTCCAAAACGGCATTGGGATTTCTCGATAAAGTGCAAAATAGAACAATTCGTCTAATAAATGATCCCCATGTCACCTCTACTTTCTCTCCACTCGGTTTTCGACGCCTAACAGGAACACTTACCCTGTTTTATAGATACCTTATAGGGATACCTTATACCCTGTTTTATAGATACCTTATAGATACCTTATAAATACCTTATACTTTTATAGATACCTTATGTGTTCTTGTTCTAACGAGATTAAAAGTTTGATGCCCCCTCTTAAAGCATTGCAAAGAGAAACAAGAAGAGCCTCCATACGTAGTTCAAATTCCCAGATGGCATAATTCGGTTTATGGAAATTCGTTTGTAGTACGAAGATCACGAATGTGGAATCATCTTCCACCTCATGTGTTCCCCAGAATTGGTGATGATTACATTTACAAAATGCAAAGATTCAAAGTGAATATTAACAACTTTGTTCACAATATGCCTGCCAATTTGAAATCTATTTTCATTCCTTAACTCAACGTCCTTAAACCAGGCAATATATTAGTACTAAAGGTTGTATAACCTATTGTTTGGTCAAAAAAGGGAGGTGGTGTTTAGTGGGTTAAAGTACCACGCACTCATAGAAAAACATCGAAAAATTCGTTTTCACTACTCTATAGTGTTTTTCGATGATTCCCACTTACCCTCGCAAAAAAAAAAAAAAATTTCCAAAAAAAAAAAACTAAAATAACCATATTCAAGGACACTCTAAAGCCTAAGGGAATCAATTTTTTTTTAAACCATTTACTAGCATCTTTCTCTTGTCTATTTACTGCAATTCTACACAATATATAGTTATCTTCGAAAAAAGTCTAACAAATCATTGATTACTTTAGAAATCAAAATTTCGCAGTTTTTATGATTCAAATACATACTTTTATAACATCTTCAGAAAGAACAAATGCAACTGGGTAATAAATATGATCAATAAGTTATTTGAATTTTAATTTTATAATTTTTAGTCCTAATTCAAATAATTTTCGAAAAATGAAAGAAAGAAATATTTTTAATGGTGCCAAATTGAACAACACTTGTTCAGTTTTTTGTTTATTTAAAATTAAATAATAACACTTGTAGGATTTGAACCGGGTAGGAATAATTTCAACTCCTTCAATAAAATTCTTTTCTTTCTTTTTTGTTGTTAAGTTGTAAATTGTAAATAATTGATTATTAATCAAAGGGACAGTTTTAAACGGACCATCCAAATACTATACGTAAACATTGCTCAAATATTTCAAATTTTCTTTTATTTATGTTATTAAAAACTGTTTGGATACTACGTTCAAGTTATATTGTTGTAATTAAAGCTTATTATAGTAACATCCTATTATATTTAACAAAATTTTGTATCCCATTTGAAATAATTTTATTTGTGATAATTTAATAAGAAAATCTTATATTCATATTTTAATCTGAATATAGAAGATTTTCTTTATAAATCTAAAAAAAAAAAAATTAGTATAAACTTTTCTTCAAATCATTTCAATTCTCGTTTAACAGAGTTAAAGGAAGTGTTTTTACAAATCCAAAAATCTTGACACCTGCAAAAATTTTTTTAAGGATAAGATGAAAGAATTAATTTCAAACATATTTTTATAGATGTAAATCGTTTTTATTAATCAAAATAATTTAAGTATATTCACAGAATTAAAGAAAATGTCTATAGTTTTTTTAACCAATTATTGTGACAAAAATAATTTCAAAGAAAAATAATAAATTATAATAAGAAATTAATCGTAATTGTAAGAATATTTAAAAACTCATAATTTTTTTACATATCCATACTATTTATAATATTTTCTTTTATTTATCATCATTATTTTATAATTCTTCTAATTAGATAATACCAAGAAAATTTATTAAAGATAATATTTATTTGATTTTTCTTTACCAATACTAACGTATATAAACGCTAAAAAAAAAAAAACATTTATATGGAAATTAAAATGAAAATTAATATATATATATTTTTGATAATGATATTTTTTCGAATTACTTTAAGTAATATCAAATTTCCTTTATATTCTTTTGATCTTTAATTTAAACATTCAAAAATTAAACGGAAGATTCCTTCGTGTTTACTTCAATTTTTTGATTTTATTTTTTTTTTTTTTTTGTTTTTGTGAAAAATAAAAAGTTAATCTTATTTAATAAATTAAAAGACTAAAACATCAAAAAGATACACTAATTTTTTTTTGTTTTTGTTGTTCTTGTTTTTTGTTTTTGTTTTTGTTTTTGTTTTTTTTTTTTTATAAGTTTTGTAAATTTTTTTTCAATTTTAATACATTTCCCATCATAAACATACTACGGATAATCTGTTAAATGTTTCATATTTATAATAATTTGCTAAAAACATAATCTTTGTTCATTTGATTTTTAAGGATTTTTATAATAAATAGTTAAAAAAAGGAAAATAAAAACAAAAACAAAAAGAAAATAGGGAAGGGAAAATTTAAAGAAAAAAAACAAAATAACTTTAAAAAAAATCAAATTAATTTGAGTCTGCTTTCAACTTTTAATTTTAACTTTACTATATATACATTTTTCTCTTTATCCTGTTGGAATATATATATATATATATATATATATATATATGTATGTATATATAGTTCCTACACTCCTACCTTATATTATATGAGATATTTTTTTTATTCCTTAAGTGATTTTAATTATATTATAAAATAATTTAAACTGAAACTTAACTATATATATGTATATATGTATATATCCTATATTTTATTTTTCAACTTATTTAATTATTGATTTTTCTTTTATGATTTTTACTTTCATCAAATTTACTACTAACATTATAACTAATAAATTAGATTAATATAAAACTTTTTTTTTTTTTGTTGTTTTTGTTTTTTTTTTTTTTTTTGTTATTTTGTTATATAAAGGGAAATTATTAATTATACTCTTAAACACATATATTATATAGTAAATGTTAACTGAGAATATTAAATTTTTATTTTATATATTTTGATATTAAAAGTATAAAAAATTTTGTATACTCTCTTTTAACTAAAATTTTAAAATGTCCTTTATTAAGATTCCTGTTGTCCACTATTTGTTTTTTTTTTTTTTTTGTTTCTTATTTTGTTTTTACTCTATATATATTGCAAGTGAACGGTTTAAATTGATATCATATTGTTATTATAAATTAAATTCAATAATCTCATAATTTTATCCTCATTGGGGAATCGCAGTGTTTATGATACGAATGATTTGGATTCAATACTACACTTGAATTAAAATGTTTCTTAAATCATTAATTTCTGTTTTATTTTTAAATTTTCTAAATCTAAAATGAATTAGAAACTATTCATTGAACGCTAAAAAATTTTTTAATGAAATCAATGAAATCCCAGAATTAGTAGAAGAATATGAAAAAAATCTAGCAAGGATTTTATTATTCAAAGATTATTTGTGATAAATAAATTTGTCTTCACTTCTCTAATGAAATAAATTAAATTTTTTTTCTAAGTTATTCCATTTTTAAGATTTTAGAAAAAAACAAAAAAACTTCCCAGAATCTAGGAACATGCAGATCATTATATAATTAAAATCTGAACCTGTTTATAACTTCATATTCTGGAAGTTACAATTTTTCAGTTTATTCCAGTCTACTTCAGTTGTTTGATTAACAAAATATTACAAATTAGCACGGTTATCCTTCAAAAATTTATTCTGAAAAAACAGTACGATGTAACAGCCTCTATTAATAGGCAGGACTGAATGAATTATTATTTAAAGTTTCGAATGGTCTATGTGTTATGTACAGCATTATATACTGTAAAAGAGAAGCAGTTAATAATGCGAATGTATTTATACCGCTAGAAGTTGCATCTAATAGAAATTATTTTGAAATTTGTGGAAAAAAACAGAGAAGATCCGTTACAAGTATATAAAATTAACAGATTTTAGGCATCCCATATAAATAACAAATAGCCAGATATCGTCATAGGACGAATATATTAACAAATACTTAAATTATTACTAAAATACTCTTGATTATTACGAAAAAATTATTAGTACAAATTTTTAGTACTATTTTTAGTACTAATTCAGTATCTTCATTTTAGATTTAAAAAAAAAAAATGCCAAAAAATAATACTGGCGGCTATTTTTTTTTAACCTTGCCACTCCTATGAGGAGTATAGGGCATCCACTAAGTCATTTATTATTCATATTTGACTAAGCTTCAGTTTCGTGAAACATTAATTTCACTAAGCCGTTGATTACTCGGCTGTAGCTATTTTACAAGACTAAGACGTAACCTTTTTTATTTCTACGCCATCTATTATCTTATACAAGAATTATGGTTTATTATTATTTTATTATATAGCTATTATTTATTTTTAATTTCATTATATTCTACTAATTATTATATATTATAAGAAAAAGCTATATTATTTTTAATTAATCTATATGACCCAGCCGGGGTTTGAATCCGAGACCTTTCGTATGAAAGTCCGATGTCTTAATCACTACACCATTGGCTGGATACTGGGCGGTTATTAACCAACAATTATTGATTACAATGATGAATATTGTACAGATTCAAATAAATTTTTTGAGCTAAACATTTCGCTTTCAATTCATTAATGGGTTAATCAGTAATGCATAATATATTAACTTTTCCTGTGGTTCAAACCAGCAAAATTAAGATTTAGATGTTGGTTTAAACTTAACTAACTTTTAATAAATGCAATTATTATTATTTTAAAAAGACAGTAACCTATTTATTTATACTTCACATAATTCAATTAAAAATCACTACATTAAGTTAAAATAAATTCCGTGAACTGAGTTTAAGTTCCTAGAACAATCTTTATATAAGGAAAAAACAATAGATAAAAAAAAAAAATGTTAAAAAAATTAAAATATTTCAGCGGGAAAAATAATCTAATTAAATGATCCTTTGTATTGAAAAACTCCTTTATAGAAAAAACATTAAATGTCTAATGTAATTGTCGTTAGTTTTATGTAATATGTTTGTTATTTTTTATTTTTATTTTTTTTTTTAATTTTGATTGTTGCACTATTTCTTTGTTTTATATAATACAAAATAGAAATGCATATTAAAAATGTCATATAAATACTGACATTGCCTATATTTTATTGCAAGGATATTATTTTAAATTTCTAGTATACGCGTACTTGAAGAAAAGTGTTAAGAAATTATAAATAAAATACTAAAGAAGTCAAAGTTTTGAAACTCCCTGCTTTCCAAAACTAAATTTTTTATTAACAATTTGAAAATATATTGTTGTCTCAAGCTTTTAACTATATAAAAATGTTTTCGACAACAAGAAGTGATTCTTTTTAAAACCATTTTATTTCAATGTGATTGTTTAAAACCTTTATTTCGAATTTTTCTTTTCATCTGAGAAAATACTTTAAGAAAACGATATTAAAATCAATTTGAAAGTGGTGTAGATTGTATTACTTTTAATAACGATAAATTCTTATTTAAAAGATTAGAATTTGTTGAATATAAAATTAAAATATTTATAGTGAATTATTTAAAATAAGGATCAAGTTATAGCAAATAAGGATCAGAAATGAAAAATATTCTGGTGCTAAATTTTCTTTGATTTTATTTCTTTGATTAACACACAAAATTGTTTAGGAAAATTAATATCGTTTTGTAAAATTTTAAAAATAAATTTCTGTTTAAGGTATTTTAGCTGAAATATTAAAATATTGAACTAATTTTGTATAGTTAGGTGACATTTTTAATCATTAAATTCAGCTTCACACTTGTTACGCTATATTATTAATAGGTGATCAACAAATAGTTTTCTAGACGCATTATTGAAGACTCTTAAATTTTTATAAATAAGGCTGTGTGCCAATCCAAATTCATCTCAAATTTTAGAGACATCATCAGAACACGATAGAACACTCTTATATCAAATTTCAAGGTTTTATATTTATTAATATCGATGATATGCTTATTCGGTCTTGGAAGTTGTGTGGGAAGTACCCGAACAACTCCTCCAATTCATCTCAAATTTTGCACAAATCAGGGATTCAAGAAACAACACCGAACAACCTCTACAATTCATCTCAAATTTTAGGGATATCAAGGATTCAGGAAAACACATCCTCGTACAAAATTTTAAGTTTATATCTTTATTAATTTCGAACATATGCGTATTCGGTTTTAGGAGTTGTATGGGAGGTACCCGAATCCATGGTCCGATTTCGCCCATTTGCAATCCCCTTACTTTAGTCATTGTTAACCTACAGTATACATTTCATCAAGATAGCAACATTATTTTTTGACCTATCGTGCGTTCGGACGGACGGACGGACATTGCTAAATCGACTCAGGAGGTGATCCTGATTCAGAATATATATACATGTCCAAATATAACTCGCTTCCTTTTGGTGGTTACAAACATACTAAAGTTAATATACCCTATACTTTAAGTGTAGGGTATAAAAATGTAATACCTGTAGTTCAAAAATGGGTAAGGCTATACATAAAAAAAATAATAATGTCTTTTTAAAAAATCTATACATGGTAATTTCATTCTATCTTAAACAGTGTATAAATTTTGTAAACAGATGGATACAGATTGAAACTAAAATTGTTTAGAAAAATACGCTAAAAAGTCCAAAGGTACCTGGTACTTTCACTTTCACTGGTAAGGTACTTTCACTGGATCTTTTTTTCATCATTTTTATGTCACTCAGCTGATACTCACAATAGTAAATGAAATGAATAATCATAATTCATAATGTGTTATGTCATTATTTTACGTATAGTCTCTATATATAGGTAAAATTTTGACATAATTATTCACTACATTTTATATCAAAATGTTTTCTGCGGTAAGTCAAAATTTTATTTGTCCAGAGTAAAAAAATCGATGATTGGAGCAGGAGTTTTTATAAAATAATAATTGTTGTTTATGGAATTCACTATCAAAGTGAAAGTTGGTTGGAACTGACAATTAATATTGATCAATAATTGAATATTCGCCTTGTATTAAAACATTTTTCTCTATGCGCCACTAAGAAATTACAAACAAGAACTTTACTTATGCATGCATTCATTTAAATAAGAATTCATATAACTTTTGTCTAAATTATAATTTCTATAAATTTATATTTTTAATTAATAATAAATCATTTAGCTATATATTTTTTAAAAACTACAAAAATTAATCGACCATAAAATTTAAAAAAAAAAAAAATTTTAATATTGTTGTATAAAAAAATTTTAATAATTTTTTGCTACCAAAAATTTTATCGAATTTTAAACCATATAAAAAAAAATTATTTTATCTCATTATTATCTTTTTTTTTTGTTTTTTGTATCTTTTTTCTTTTATGTAAAACACATCAAAACATTCGAAAGTCCTAAAATAAAACGAAAATTATTACAAAATAATAAAAATTTTTTTTTTTTCTTTTTTTTTATTTTTGGATAAAAATTGCATTCATATGCTCAAAATATTCTTATTTTACAATAATAACCTATAATTAAAAGTCAGTTGCAATAATTATTATTTTCCATGAGCACCCAAAATAATAACAAAAAAAAAGCAATTTTTTTTTTTTTATTTTACCTCAGTAAAACAAAGGAAAAAAAATTACAGTAAAATAATAAATCCTCTAAAGGTCCTTGTTTCAATTTTCATTTTTCTCTTTAATTTTTTATTGTGTTCTTATGGTTTTTGTTTTGTTTCTTTTTTTTTTTTTGTTTTTTTTGTGCTGATGACATTTAAAAACTGACTTTGATCATTTTTAAAATTGTATGCAGGTATAGGTATTTTAAAATTTATCATCTGTATACATATATAGTCAAAAATACATTTTCATATGCATATGCATAAAATATACATACATACCTATATATTAATATGAAAGTTTATATTCAAAATGATATGCAACAGAGATTAAAAGTTTCTATGGTTTTTAGTCCTTATTTTTTGTGTTTTTTTTTTATATATATATATAATTTTTGTTTTAGTATGCATATTTTACTTTTATTATTATTTTTATTACTTTTTTGTTTTAATTTTTTTCTTTTTTTTTTTTTTTTGGATCTACATATAAAATCTTAGCTGAACCCACAAAATTAATTGCTACAGGAAAATTTATAGGAGTTGCATTTTATTAGCTACTATATATATATATACATAATTTATAGATGTATGTATATATAAAAATATAAGAATAATAATCTTTCAATTCGGTTCACTGTGAATATTATATATACATAGTATACATACATATTTGCAAATATCTATACATATATGATATATTATATGGATGGGGATAACAGCATAAATATGTATATTTATGAAAATATAATTTTCAATGAATGAGAAATTTTGTAAATTAATATGTTTGCATGGAAGTATATATATATAGATGATTATTAAAAAATAGTTCAAAAAAATTAAGTAATAGAACAGATTCAATACTTAATTTGAGGTAAGTAATTCGAAACTCAAGTATAAACTTTTATTTATTTATCTTGTTGCTTAAGCTCTTGTTTTTCTTTTAAAAATTTTATTGAATTTTGTAAATCTTAACTCAATTGGTTGCATGCAATACTCTGTCATAAAAAAAAAATGTACTATAAGTCCCTTTGTTCGTAGTTCAAAGGACCAACAAAACAACTTAAAAAGCTCAAGTTTTTACTTAGCAATAACTATGGAAAATGCGAGTTGTGTGAGTGAAATCATAGGATCATAAGAAATCATAGGATAAGCACTTCATAAGATCAATTAAACTCTTTAGAGTTCATCTGTCCAGAACTCTACATATCATATCAAATAGTAATACTTTATATCGTTATAATTAATATCATAATTGCCCATACCGTAATATAAAAATAATTAATAAATAAATAATTGTTATAGAAGATAAACAGATAGCGTTCAAATATAATATTTGTGTCTCATAATCTTATACAATACCTACTGGCGAGTAATCAAGGGTTTAATGAAAATAATGACTTGAAAATTAATCTTATTATCAATAATATGCGACTAAGTAGATTCAAATAGACAAAAACAACTTAAATTCTGCACCAACCATTTTCAAAAAGTGCAACACATTTCTATCTTAATTTATGTTCAAATTTCATAGAGGTTACAAGTACATATATTATATTATTTAAAAAGTAATTTTTTTTATTACATATATAAAATCTAAAATATAAATTAGCTTTCACATTAATAAGAGAACTGAGGTTTCCAATAAAAATAAATGTTCATTAATTATTAGAATCAGATTCCAGATTCCATACTTACTGCTTACAGAAATGTTAAGGCCATCTGATGCTAAAAGCATACTAAAAGAATAGGCAGTGCCAACAAATGAATATGTAAAAGTTGTGGGCAGGAGGTACAGAACCTTAAAAAAGGGCTACTGGAAAGATGGCTCGAAATTGAGTGCGCTTGACCAGTGAACCATCATCCTATTTTTTGGGGATAATGACTGGCTCGATGAGTAGCTGTGATAAACAAGGGTATCATAGAGTTGAGATACACAAAGAGTGTAGGGTTTAGGCGTAAGGTTAAATTTATATCCTCCTACTAACAAAAAAAACAACAATTGTTAGAATTGCTACAGTAATCAAATCTGATCTATGTAATAAAAGAGGATAAAAAGAATACTTAAAAACGCAAGTTTCCAGTAAAAATTATTTTTTGAAAATCCCATCGTTTTTGATGATTAATTTTTATAGATGATGAAATTTTTTGAGGTTTGAATTACATAATATATTTATGTTTAACTATAGTTATAAAATTTTATCCATCAAATGGTGTAGCGGTTAATACAACGACCTTTCATATGAAAAGTCTCGGGTTCAAACCGCGACTGCGTCATATAGAATATTAAAAAATATAGGTTTTCCTTATATTATATAATTAGTATAATATATTTAAATTAAAAATAAACATATATATCTTATAAATATAATTAATATCATATTATTGTAATACATAATAAAATAATAATAAACCATAATTCTTGAATAAGATAATAGATGGCGTAGAAATAAAAAAGAAACGTCCAAGTCTTGTACAATGACTACAGCCGCAGTAATAAATGGCTTAGTGGAATTAATGATTCAGCTTAACTGAAGCTTAGTCAAATATGAATACTAAAAGACTTAGTAAAATGCCATATGCTTCTTATAGGAGTGACAAGGAAAAAAAAAATTGTTTTTTAATTTTAACAAAAATTAAGTAAAAATTTCATCTCTTTTCCCTTAAAAAATTTGTATAACACCTTTTATTTTGTTCTTTGATCTTTGTTTATCAATCAGGCAATTTTCTAAACGGAAGTTCTATTAAAACAATAAAATATGAAAAGTACAGTTATATGGTTCTTACTGAAAGTTTTCCACTTCTAGATCCCTTTAATAATTTAGAATTTATCTAGGTTGAATTAATAATATGATTGTTATATGTAATTATTAGCTTAAGTCAAATCATTTAAATCTAGTTAATCCCCTCAGATTTAGCTAAAATAGGACCAAATAAAATAGGACAAAATTAAAAAAAAAAATTTTAGGTGAGATTCTAAACCTTAAGTATCAAATACAAATTTTCACTAAATCTAAAATATTTTTAGAAAAATTATTATAAACCATTTAATATTATCCTTTGAATACCGAATTAATACTTAAAAAAGATGTAATAATTTAAAAATTAATTATCTCTCTGAATAATTTAAACATTTTATATTTAAATAAAATACTCATACATACATATTTATATACATATATTTATATAATATATTATATAATAAATTATTTTACATAAAAATTATTCCAGAAAACAAAAAACACTTGTAGAATATTTTCAAATATTATTTGTTTGTCACACTATAATTATATAAATATACATTTTATATTTACATATTTATTAAATTTTAATTATTATGTAAGATATATATGCATATATAACTAGACAGTTGCAACAAAAAATGTTTGAAAATATACAAGTAGAACAATTTATTAATACCGTGTAGGACTAATGTAGGTCACACATTAAAAAAAAACAATCCTGTTATTGTAATACGTATCTGGTATATTAATTTAGTTGCATAACATAACATTGATTATTATTTAGTGTTATTTAGTGATTATTATTTAATGTTATACCTTATAGATTTAATAAGAAGTGCAGATCAGTAATGAAAAGTGCAGATCATTAATGAAAAGTGCAGATCATTAATGAAAAGTGCAGACCATTAATGAAAAGTGCAGATCTTTAATGAGAATTACAGAAGTGCAGATGACTAAACAAAATGAATAATATACTTAATATTTAATATTAAGCCATTTTGTTATAAATTTAATAAACTGATAATTTAATTTTCCTTTTTTTTTAACAAAAGAAGTCTCCATTTTATTTCTGTTCTTATAAATGTGTCAGAATTTTCAGAAATTTTCTAAAGGTGAAGTTCAGTTCTATATCGGGTTCACATTCAAAAGGAAAAGGGCCTCCTTACATTTGTTTGTAATAATAACTGAAACTAAACTAAACTAAACTCATTTCTATATGTACTGAAGAGTTCTATAGAACTGAACAAGGACGAAGAATTTTCATGTATAAAATATTTAATCCTAAGATAATTCTTTAAAATTAATTGACTGAGAAAAAAAATTAAAATATTTTTTGAATTTTCACTCTATGAATATTTTTCAATCTCAAATTTTTTTTTTTTTTTTGAACCCTTAATCCAGATCCTTGTTTTATCCTCTACTATTACTACTCTAACGAATATACTGCACTAACCGTTAGAGGTTTCATACCATTATATTGGCTAAAGGGGGAGGTGTCAAATTGATATTTTTGATGTCTTTAGAAGATGCCCACCTTCGTCAGAGAAAAAAATAAATAAATAAATAAAATTACAATTTCTATGAAATTTAAAAGTAAAAATATAAAAATATGATAAAAGAACAAAAAGAAGTCAAAAAATATTTTTAAATATTACGTTAGTGACTCATAAAACACCTTAAGTGAATAAGTATGATTGCATTATACCTTTTGTTTTTAGATTCTTTAAAATATTTATATTATATAGGTAGTAAGTTAAATGTTTCCCCATAGTTTTTTTTCACAACTGTAGTCAAATGTAGACATATATACATAATATATAAATTTATATGTTTCTATTATCTTAATTTATTACATTATATATATTAATTTAATTTTTTTTTTTTTTTTGTTCATTTTCAATAATACAATAATAGATTTTAATGAAAAACTATTCAAGGTATTATTAAGTTAATTAACTTTTAAAATCCGATCTAAAATTCAAAAATAAAAAAAAAAATGTGTATATATGTATATATTTATATGTTTTTTATATTATTAAATTTTCTAAACCAAACTATTTTTTACTTTTTTGTTTTGTTTTTTTTTTTTATCATATTGTTATTTCCACTCTATATTAAGTGCCCTTTAGTTTGTATATTATCCCTTTTTTTTTATACTGTTGTACATACATATTACATTATGTAGTAAATGTACATAATTTAAATTTTTTATGTATATATATGTACATTTACTCATGTTTTTTTTTTTTTTTTGTTTTGATATATTTAAAGCTTTGTTTCTTTTTTTTTTTTCCTTGTTTTTCTATAAAACACAGTTTGTTAACCGAAATGGAATAACAAGAAAAACATTGAAAAAACAATAACAAAAACAAAAAAAAATTAAATAAGAATTATTATGAAAAAAAAAGTGTGTTTTTCAACACAAAGCAAAAAAAAAAAAAAAAAATTAAATAGAAAAAGTGGTATCTGTTGCGCCGAGTTGCATCAATAATTTATTAATATCATTGTATAGTACGTGTTATACATATATTATTATAACTACACTTTTACTAAATGTAACTCTATCTATATAATACATATTATACATATATATATAAGTATAAATATATATACATATGGATGTACATTATATGAATAGGTATACAATATAAACTTTAACATTATTTTCAACAGTTTACAAAAAGAAAAATAACAGTTAAAACAAAAATCAAAAAAAAAAAAATAATAATAATAATAATAAAGGACATAACAGTTAATTTTATATGGTATAAATCTCAAAAAAAAAAAAAAAAGAAAGAAAAAAACCAAAATCAAAACAGAATATGTAAAACAAAATAAAAATAAAAAATTCCCCGTTATGTATGTTACATTACACGCATGCATATAACTATTTTCGTAAATTTTATGCTCTTTTATTCATTTCTTTATTTACTCTTCTTAAAAAAAAAAAAAAAAAAAAAAGTGCATATACATACAACATTCAACAAAACTCGCATTTAATGGTAACAAATTCAATATAAATACATACATATATATTATATATAAACATTAATACATATATATTGAAATTTGAAGAGATGTTTGCATGGATAAATAATCATATTGTTTGTATCCCAGTATCATTGTACTATAAATAACTTGTTGTTGCTTTTACAACAATTTTATATACATATATTAAGTACATAAAATTTTTGTATACCTATTTAGTACATACATTTCATGCATATATATATTATGTATGTATGTAACCTATGGATATTACATTGTAAATATGGATGTAATAATGCATTCTAAAACAATAAGTGTATATTACTGTAATATATATATATATACATATATATATATGTGTTGTTATAAAACAGGACAATATAAGATAAAATTTAAAACAAAGAAAAGAAAAAAAACCTGTTAGTATAGATATCCTTTTTCTATTGTATGTTATACTATGGTTATTCTATATAATTTTTTTGTAAAAAAAAAAAAACAGATTATAATATATTATATATGTATATATATACATATGTATGTAACTAGGTATTAAGGTATTATAATACAATATATGTATGTAGGTATCTATATTTTATTATTATACTATCATTAGTATTAATAAAAAAAAAGTTTACCGTTATAGCTTTTCTATATAATTTCTATTTTTATTTCTCTCCTGTTACTTTATATTACATTTATATTAAATCTACTTTTTCTTCTTCTAGGTCTCAATTCCTAGCAGTTTATTTCTATAGGTATTCTATCATCTTTTGTTTTTGTTGCTTCTATTCATTTTTCTATTATTTCTTATAATATTTTTGTTATTTTGTTTTTTTTTTCTATTTTTTTTTTTTATTTTGTTAATGTTTGAAACAACTTAATGTTGATTAATTTGTTGTTTCGATTTTTCTTTTCTATATATATGTACATAACACTATATCAAATATAAATTTGTATGTTTTTTCTTTTTTTATTTTCTTTTGATAAATTATTATTAAAGTGTATAAAGAGGTTATAAAAAGGTCAAAACTTGAAAATAACAAAAAAAAATATTAAAAGTTTGAAATTTAAAGTAAAGAAGAGAAAAAATAAAATGATTTTAATTAATTAGCTAACTATCATTTTGCTTTAAAACATTTAAGGTTGAATAAATAAAAATAGGTTATAAATTAAAAAAAAAAAATTTTTTGGAATGCACTTGTTTTGTTTTTTGTGTTTTTTTTTTTTTAAATTTTCTAAATTTCAGACATATTAAAATTGTAATTTTTCTAAAAATTAAGACCAGATTTTCAAACTGAAGTTCAAATGTAAACATTTCAAAACTGGTTCAAGATTTTGTTTCTGTTTTTTTTTTTTTCTTTTAATTTAAACCAAGTTTAAAACAAAATAATTTATAAAAAATTTAAACCAAGTTTATCTGACTATGCTTTAGTGGATTAAAATCACCGGTTTTCAAATGAAAAATTTCAGTTCAAATCCCCGCCGTCTGGTCATATCCAATATTAATCATTTATATTTCAAAAGTCTAATGGAGGCCCAATTCTTTCAATAGAAGTACGGAGGAGGGGGGCATATCGTAATAGTTTATACCCTAATAATATCAATATCGTAATATAAAAATAGATAAAAAATAAAAAATTCTTGTATAAGATAATAGATGGCGCCCATATATAATAAATATTTATATTTTATAATATTGTACAATAGCAATAACCGAGTAATCAATAGATTTTTGGAGTTAAAAGGAAAAACAAAACATAAAATCTACAGGTAATACAGGATAATACGGAATACAGTATTATACACGAATTATGCAGTACGATTATTATGATTATACGATTTTTTACGCGAAAAATCAGTTTTAAATTAAAATCATAATGAAATTTTATAAAAGTATAGAAAAAAAGTTAAAATAATTTTTTAATGGTGTTGTTTCTAGTTTATAATACCAATTAAAAATTCATATCCAATAAAATATAATTCTATAATCAAGGATTAAATAATTTATTTTCTTATTACATACATATATATATAGACAGATTTGATTTGGTTTTGTAAAAATATTTTTAAATGTATAAAAATTTCAATGTTATCCTATAGATTATCTTTTTAACGCTACTATTAAAACGATTTGTTTTTTTTTTTTTTCATTCTTCAACTGACACTTCTACTAATATCAATATCTGTCCAGTTGGCAGCAATTCTGCTAATCACCTAATTTTATTAAAATTAAAGTTTAAATATATTAATTAGCTGAGGTTTGAGGGCAAACACCATTCATTCACTTATCAAGATCAAATTTTTTGATTTTGTAAATTTCAAAAGCTCATGTAGTCAATTTATTGAATACCTATAATACGATTTTCGTAAAAGATTTGGTTTAAACAATTTGGTCAAGAAGAAAATAAATGTCTAACATTAAAATATTTTATTTGTTCAAAATATACTGTCCAGGAATTGTACTGTACTAAATATACTGTCCAAATTTTTATACTGACATAAAGAAATATTATTACTGTAGACGAAAAATTTATATATATGCTACTGTCAAAAAGAATATTTTAACTGACAAAATGTTGATTTAAAAAAAAATAGAAAATACCAATATTTTAAATATAAAATTGACTAAAAAAAAAATACGAGCTTTATTTTAAGTTTAAAATATAATAAAAAAAATATATATATATGTATATCTGCATCTGTACAAAAAAAAATAAAAAAATAAACTTACCTGATGCCTGCAAAGACATTTGTAAAAGTTTTTTTTTCTTTTTTTTTTTTTTTAATATAAATCTATATATGTATATATGTGTGTATATATTTATTTTATTTATATTTTATTCAATTTAACATCACAGAATTTCTAGATGGAAAAAGTGTATTTAGTTTTTATATTTTATTTATCTTTCTTTTATTTATTAAATGTATATATAAGTATATTTATATAATATAATAAATATTATATTAAATTGTAAATTGTAAATTAATTAATTTTTATTTTGAAATAAATTGTATTTAATATCGAAAAATGTTTTTTTGTTTTAAATAAAAAAAAAAAAAGCATCAAATAGAAAAAAATTGTTCAAAAATTTAATATTCTTTAAATATCGTTATTTTGTTATCGTTTTTTTTTTTTTTAAATATAATTTTTTTTTTTTTTTATAATTTAAAAAAATCTGCTCTAAAAAACAAAAAGTATTAAATTTTACAAAACAATCTGTAAAATGAATTTACAAATATGTATGTCAGGATGTATGTATGAAAAACAAAATTAAATAATTAAATATAGCAAATATAAATGTTTTTGTTTTTTTGTTTTTTTACAATTTAATTAAAACAAATAATAAATTTTTATTATTTTATTTCATTTTTTGTTTTTTTTTTTTTTTTTTTGTTGTTGCTTCGTTTAAGATGAAAAATTTCGGCTAAAGCTTTATTGTATTTATTTACTTGTTCTTTTATATTATATGCATTTGTTTATTTATGTTTTTTTCTTTATAACCTTTTCACATCATTTTCTATACTCTTTATTTATCGGTATTTTTCTCTTTCTTTCGGTCTTTTATCTCTCTTCTTGTCTTTCTTTCTTACTATTTTTTTTTATATTATTTGTTCTATTTTGTTGTATTTCTATCTGTTTTTTTTTTGTTTTTCGTTTTTTTTTTTTTTCGTTAAATAAAGTTTGGTGTATGTAACAGTAGAAGTGAAAACCATAAGCTTTTAATGCACTTTTATAGAAATATTAAAATTTTTTGTTTTTTTTGTTGTTTTTCTATCTAACGTTTTGTAGGTTACATATAATATTATGTATTAGCATGTGTATATGTATGTGTATTTTATTTTATGATTTTTGCTTTTATATAAAATGTATGAAAGTTCAAAATATCCTTGATAGGTTATTCTTTTATCGTACAATTAAAAAGCAAAAGCAAAAAAAAAAAAAAAAACGAAGCAAAAAAAAAAACAATTTAATTTATATTTTAAGATTTTTTTAATAATATAATATTGCAATTAGGTACATATTATTAATTTTAAAATTAATTTGTATATATTGTTATTTAATTTGTAAATTTTTATATGTAAATATTATTATATTTAAACACTGATCCTGTTTTTTGTTTTTTTTTTTTAGTTTAATTTATTAAAAACGGTGGTTGAATATTAGTAAAAGAAATATTTTGTTTTTAAAAAAAAATTTTTTTAGTCAATTTTGTTTTTAAAAATTTTAAAATACAAGTTTCATTTATGTTAAAAAATTTTTTAAGTAATGAAATTATTAATTATTTTGTACAATTAATTAATAATTAAATTGAAGAGTTTTGTAATTTAAAAATGAATTTAAAATGAATATATTTATAATGTCATACAGAAAATGTTTTCTTTTAATAATAAAGAAATTAAATAAAATGGAAAGTATACACAATAACTATAATATAGTATATGTAACACACTGTAAAAGAGCAGAAGGAAAGAAAATGGAATAGGTACAATAAGTACTACACAAATGCTTTTATTTTTTGTTTTATCTGTTTTTTACTTTTATTTCAAATATCTCAAAATATATCTTTTAATTTAATTCAAAAAAGCACAAAAAAAAAAAAAAAATAAATGAAAAAAGGATATTCATGAACACAATGTTTTTAGTTTTTGTTTTTTTTTTTTTTTTATATTTTATCTTTTATAGTTACACATTAAAATTTTAATATAAATGTTTTTTATTAGAACATAATATATATAAATATATATGTTACAATATTAATAATATTAAAATTTAAGTTTAAAATTGTATCTACTGTAAAATAAAAGTATAATAAATTTGTTTATTCGGTCTCTGCTTTAATTAAACTTTTTTTTAATATTTTAATAATAAATTTTATTATTTCACCAGTTTTATAAATGTTCACTATTATGAAAATGTTTTGCACGACACTTTTTTCACTTTTTTTTTTCTTTTTTTTTATTTTTTCTATATAAGATAAAAGCTTATTGTATTATGGACATACAAGTCGTTTATGAAGACGAAAATAAGGAATTCAATTCGGACCAGTTATATGGAAAAAAAAACAACTTTTCTTTTTTTGTTTTTCTATGTATATATATATATATATATATATGATTGATAAATACATATATTTCTTTTAAATATATCTATATATATATATATATATATATATATTTTGTTAAGATGATGGTGATGATGTGATATTCAAAAAATATATTTAACTGAAATAGAACAAAAACAAAAGGCAAAAAAAAAAAAAAGCTTTATCATGGAAAATATTGCTTAAAATCATATATTTACTGTTGGAATAACAATATTGGCTATTATACATTATAATATATAATATATTGTTAATATATAATATATTTTTATATATATAAAATATAAAAAGAATGTTTTTTTTTTTGGTTTTTGAAATAAATATGAGAAAAATTTATGTGGAAAAGCTTCTTAAATATATAAAATCTGTAATACATCGGCATTTCTGTTTTTTATTCAACTTTGCTTTTGAAAAAAGAAAATTTAAGTTTAATCACCGTAGAAAACTTTAAAAATAAATAAAAATGTTATTTTATTAAGATTGCCATCTTTCAAAAAAAAAAAAATTAAATTAAAAATTCGTATAGGAGATTCATTTATATCCTTTTAAAATACTTTCATGTACATATAATAAAAGCAATGAAACGTGGCTAAATATATGGAAGTCATATTTCATATTCATATTCATAAAGCCTAATTGCTTAATAATAACGTACTTGATACATTAGATAAGATTAAAAATATATTCTTAAAATGGAGTAAACATTTTATAGTTTGACAAAAAGAACAGAAATTCATATTGACAACACAATATCCTAATCCGACAATCATAGTTCTTCAATGATTTTGTGATTTTATTAAAATGTGCACAACTTCATGACATCTTTTATTTAATATTTAAATCTATTTACTTTTCCACATTCAAATTGGAAAGAAAATTTTTTAATACATTAATACATAATATAATATCTACATATAAAAATCAAGCAAAAATTTCTTGTTTTTTAAAAAATTAGGACAAAATAAATCTAGATCAAAAAGAAAAGATAAATTTATGAAAAAAAGATAATCGTTGCACGGTTGGTAACCATAATATACTTATATTTACATTTAAACATATATCCCTATCTACAATAGATAATAAAAGGCAAAAGGGAAAAGAAAAGAAAAGAAACGAGTATATAAAATTTTAGAATTGAAGTAGTCCACAACCACGGATAAGAACATGTTGCACAACCAACATCATAGGTTAATATACGTATCTTATGTCATTTTTAAATTTAAATAACCTCAAAGGTTTTTGGGTTTTTTGTTGTTTTTTTTTTTCTTTACTTTTCTACCTTTTTTTTTTTTTTATGTAGGTATAGAACTTGAAAATATAATTCCGTCCGATACATGTTGCCAAGGAAATCAACAGAAAAAAAAAAACTTTCTATTTTTTTTTTTTTTTTTTTTTGGCTCTTTGACAATAATCGAATAATGAAAAATTACAATTAATAAAGATTTGAGCAACATGTAAAGTATTTTTTTATCTATTTTTAACACAAGTAATGCTTACAAATTAAGTTATATATATATATATATATATATATATACATATATATTTCAACTTATAATTTGATGTAAATAGACGTATATAAAAAATGTATATGTAATAACTATTTTTTCTTTTTTTTTTTTGCTTTATTGCCAGATACTAACATTGTAAACATTATGATATCGAAAATGTTGTTGTAATTTTTATTCATTTTATTCCCTAACTTTAATTTATTATCCTTTGAAGTTTGATTGAGTTTTATTTTATTTCTTGTTGTTATGTTTTTTTTTTTTTTTTTTTTTAAATGTCAAATGTGAAGTAAAATAATGAACATACTTACTTATATACACATGATGAACATTTTTTTTTAAATACATAATATATTCGTATATATATAACTATATAATATTATATAGAAAATAATAAAAATATATATTTACTTTACTACTCTCACGTAGCATGTAGTAATATTTGTTGTGCGTATGTATTTAAAGGACAAATATTAAAGTATATATTAAATTTCAGTTTATATATGTATATAAAGTAAATTTCTCTATTAAATATGAGGTGTTTTTTTTTTTTTTTTTCAATGTATAACTTAACTACCTTTTCAATACAACTATATTAGATAGCAACAGGCTTTATTCAATAAAGTTTTTTTTTTTTAATATTTGCTTATTTTTATTTGTATTTGTTAATCGTTTACCAATGTATATGTAGGATTTTCTTTTTTTGTCTTGTCTTGTTTTGTTTTTCTTTCTTTATTGTTGGTGTTTTTATTGTATGTATATATATTTGAAAAAAAAAGCACTTCCATACAGCACAGTAACCTTTATAATAGGTACATGCATAATAATGGAATGATTCAAAGGATAACGAAATATGTAGCTTCAAATATATTTTTTTACAGTTTCCCAAAAGATAGAAAAAAAAAGCTTTTTTTTTTTTAAATTTTCTTGTTTTTTTTGGTTGATATATTCATAAGATAATAATTTTCATAGTGATGGAATTTTTTGAATTTTATTTTGAAATATTTATAACTTTAATACTGTGATTTATTGTTATATTTTATTAAAATGTTATCGGTGTTGGCCACTGCAAGCGTATTTTGAAATTATTAATAATTAATTATTAATTATTTTGTCTTTTATTTTGTTATTGTGTTATTTGGTAGACCTTATCAGTTGATTGTATTTAATGATTATCTTGGTCTTTTATCTGACTCAAGATTATATTGATTGTTAAAACTATGTTATGTTTCAGAGCAGAGTTATATTATGTTGTTTCATTTTCATTGATAACTTGATTAGGGTTGAATACCTAATCTGATGCAATTAGTAGAGCAATACACACTTACTACTGGTTCAATTTAAGATTATCTATATTAGTTTATTATATTTGTACGAAGAGTTAAATTTAATTTCTACAGTATCATTTTTTTCTATTTAGACTGAGGATTTATGTTTTTTATTTATCAGTAAATTAAATTACTATATAATTTGCAATTTGAACATTTTATATTAATCTAATACAATATAATTAGATTATTAACATTTTTATTAACGTATCGCGACAAAAAAGGCATACTATATACAATATAGTATATACCTTCTTTTTTTTCAGTAAAGCGACATCTTTTTTCAAAGAATCAAATTATTATAAAAAGTTAAAAATTTTTTTATTTTTATAATTCACCACTAGGTCTGAATAAAGCTTTATTTAAATTAAAACAATCCTTTCATTTAATAAATGAAGTAAATGAGTAATTTAAGTTAGAAGACACGAGTCTTTGCAATTTAGAAGATCTGATTCATCGTAGTTCATTAGAAAATTTTAATAATATGATTTTTTTTTGCTAAAAATTTGCTTTTGTTTGAAACAAAGTTATTATAGTTTTATATAATTTTATAACAAGTGTCATACGGTGATATGTAACAAAATTTCATCATAGTAATTGCACTTACCAATTAAAATTTGACATCCCAACTTATCGTGGCTAATAAATCGTACTATACAAACATCCATATGTTTTTATTTTGATAAAATATGAAATTTTCCAGTTTATACAAACTGTGAGCTTATACCTATTGTTAAAGGTATAACCGTAAATCCGTAAGGTAAACCCGTAAAACCGGTAAGGTAAACCCGTTTTCATATAATATTCTTACTAAATACACTAATTAATTTAGTGGTTTCCATCATTTTGAACCAGAAGACAAAATGGAATAAGTTAGTTAACAGGAACTAAATCCTGGATCCTCTGACTAAAACTTTCTGGCAGCAATTTTATATTGATAAAAAGTGACTGCCACTTTATCTATGGTGTCATCTTAATAAATGTTTTCATTCTTACTAATTTCAAGTTTTTTTTTTTCGATTTTTCTCAATTTAAATATTCTCAACCCATTTATTTAAGATACTAGTTATTGATATAGTTAATTTTCTAAAATTATCATATATGTGATTGCTCATTTATATAACCTTTCGATTATTTTTATTACAATATAATCTTAACTATAATAGTCATTATTAGTATTATATGATTTTGTACGTTAGCATGACATTTTACTTACTATAATAAAATAATAATTCGTTGTCATTTAAAAAACATACGTCAAGTGATTAGTAAACGATAGAGAGTGTAAAAGTTATATACATATAATCATTAGTGATTTGATATTTTTCAAATGATTTGTTATAACTATTAAAAATACAAAATAATACAAAACAGGCAAAATAATACTATATATTATTTTTTCTGTGGTTATAGTATATGATGATGATTTTATATATTATTATAATTCATAATCATATCGAAAACTTATCAAATATTTATATGCTAGCTATAAAGACGTTAGGCGTATTGACTTTTACATTTATAAATTAATAATTTATCAAAAAAATGTCCCAGTTGGTTACTGGTTTGTGAATATATAACTTAATGCATAATTAAGTAAAAAACAGATCCTGATTCTTATTATCAAAATCCCTAAAAGTATGCAATATTTTTTTTTAATTTATTCTCAAGTGCGGTGAGTGATTGAGCGTATAATTCGACGTAGTGCTGGTTAAATCCTACACAAATTGTTAGTATTTTTAATTGAAAGGAAAATTACTAAAAGTTTATTCCAGATATGGCCTAAGTAGCTGGTGGTTGTCATAATATTGCATAATCGTACGTGATACATATTTTTTTAATTTAAATAAAATACTATAACCACATAGGATTCATTAAAAGAGAAAGGATCATTTGTTCTTAGACTTTTGCCATACACTAATTGTTATTTAAATTAAAATGTAACAACACTTTAAAATTTTAATATTGTAAAAGTTTTTATTCTTTTCAACCAAAAGCTTTTAAAACATGTAATAGTGCCTAATTGTAATGAACATTTTAATGAAAAACTTATTAAAATTTTGTTTTTATGAAGAAGTCATTTGTTTCTTTAGACTAACCTGGTTCTATATAATTTTTATGAAACATTTAAAAAAGGAATTGAATTATTTTTTTTTTTTTTTTAAGGAAACAAAGCAATAGTAATTATACAACTTCTTCTTTCAACATATTTTACATGGCAAATGTAAACAGAAAATACAGTCAAATTATAAACATGCATTTATTTTAAAAGTTTTTATGATGTTTGAAAATTTGTTTGTATTTATATTTTTTATATTTGCAGGAATGTGCAAAAAATATACAGCCCGTAATTATTTAAATAGTTTCGTCAAAAGTAGCTATTGCTGGTTTAATGATATGAACATGGCTAACTAGAACCCAAAATAACATTTTACTTATTATTTAACATCTTTTTACTTTCTTCGAAGACACCTCATTCAGACACCACCTGAAAATATCTTTTGAAATAACATATTGTTGCCGACAGGAATTCATAAAACTTTTTTAAAATAAAATTCTTGTTTCAACTTGTACGGCCAATTTTACATACATGATGTAATGACGGCGATTTTGAATTTACAAACTACAAATCTATACCTGTTGCTCTTGCATCAAATTATAATAATTATGACTCATTAGTGTAAATTCTTAAGTCATATATTCTCTTTCTACCAAAACCTCATTTTCAAGGATAATTTTCAAAAGACGATTTTTTTTCATATGTTTTTTCCTCGCTTAAAAAAAAATTTTTTTAATGGTAGAAATCAAAGATAACATCAGCACAAAAAAGGCTGTGTTGTGTTAATTTGGACTTGAAACTGTTTTTGCAAACCTGGTAGCTTTGTGATATTACTTTTAGCCCTTTCTCTCTTTTCTAATTGGAGGAACTTGCTTAATAGGTCTTTTAGGTTTTTTCGCCGCTTTCCAGAGTGAATGATCAGTTTTATTATCATATGTTAGTTCTTCTAAATACAGACTAAATGACTCGTTCTTAATTCTTTTTATTTCTCTTTTTAATTTTTCGCTAGCATTGTTTAAAATTTTCTTATCTTGAAGAGGTCTAGTTTGGTGCCATTTACGCCTTAATCTTCTTTTCTCTGCAATTATTTCTCTGATCTTCCTCGGATAATTATTTTCTACTGCTTCGTTTGATATCTGTTGACCTTAACCAAGCAGCATTTTGTATATTTTTTATGAATTTTCCAACCTCATCATCTAACTGCTTTTTACTGATAATAAAAAAAAATAATTAAGCTATTAATAGAATTATTTCTTTGGCAACAATCAGCAAAAAAATTGTGTTTCTTTTTATGCTTAGATTATCCAGATTATTTTGTGTTTCCTTTTTAACTCGGAGTGAGCTCAAAGCGCGATCTGTAAGCTCGTAAAAATTTCTCAGATTTCACAGAGATGTCAAAAAATAAAACGTCAAATTAAGAATAAAATATTAAAACAGTCATTAAAAAAAATTTTGTGCATAGATAAAGGTTTTTTTAAAGTTTTTTTTTAATTTTATTGAAATTTTACAGAAATTAACTTTGTTTTATTTTATTTTTTAAATAAATTACTTTAACAACTATATTATTACATTTAAAATAATGAAATAAAATAAAAAATAATGATGTTAGAAATTAATTAGGATAAAAATTGACAATTTGTGCTCTGAGCGTTGCTTTTTTAATTCAGAGCGGTCAGAGTTCAGATAAAAGTTTGCTCTGAGCATTATTCGCTCTGAGCACTCGACATCTGATCTGATGAGAAAAAGAAAAACGCCCATAGATATGTTTATGATCATTTAAAATCATATGGGTTTGACATTTATTTTAGATACTCTGCAAATTGTATTATTAGATATGTATGTGATTCGCTTATTATCGTATGGATATATTCATATATTATTTCTACTTTATATCAAGTTGAATTTTTTTTTACATTTCCTATGTTACGTATAAGCGCAGTTGATACTCAATTATCCTTGCTTAGATTACCCCTGCATTATCTAAACTGGGAGAATTTTAGAATTGCTTTGGCATGTATTTTATTTAAAATAAATTTTTTACGTTTTATTTTTCAAATTTAGATTGTAGCGTTATTCCGAGTAATTGAAAAAACTGAGCGTTTTCAATAAAGCACAATTCCAAAATTAAAATATATTCCATAATAAGTTTTGGGTAATGAGTGCATAGCTAAACTGAAAAGTAAGTTTATAATAATATAAAAATTGAAAAAATGCGTTAGACAAATTTGTTATACAAAATTGTGTAACATCAAGTCACACTTTCATCAATTTTACGGTAACGCTATATTATTAAGCAAGGTTGTTAATAGAAATAAAAATTAAATGTTGGAGCTTTAATTTTTGTGTATTACTTCAAAAAAATTTGGACAGGTGTTAAAGTGACAAATATTTAAAAATAGGAAAATATAGCTCTTAAACGGGGGGCGACACAAAAATATTTTAACTCATACTGAAATAACTCATTCTTATTTTCAAAGATCTAACTCCTCTTAAAATTTCATGTTTATAACTTAAACCGTTTAAAAGATAAAAGGGATCAAAAATTTTGTAAAAACTGGCTTAACGATAATTAAGATACCGCATTGCAAAAGTACATATATATATATATGTTTAGAAAGCTTATTCTTTCCAAATTGAAGATATACCTTATAGAACTTATATTAAATGACAATTTAAATACAGGGTTTTTTCGAACTTGGGAGACTGTACCTTTGTAGCGGGTGTGGCTACAGAAAAAAGTTATTCCACAAGTTTTGTAAACAACCAGCCGGTTAATATATTTTACCGTGACATCTAAATTACAAAAAATTCGTATGTGATACAAAACTTCTTGATTCCAAAAGAATCATGATTCTAGATATACGTTTATGCATGTTACATATTAAAGTAGATTTTGTAACAGAAAAATCATATCTAAATATGTATTTGTATTCAAAATTTAGCGGAATCTCATAATACGTAGTGTGTGGCTGAAAACTACTAAATTATAATTATATAGATATTTTTGTTAATATAATACAATGTTTACCTTTATAAAAATAAAAGTTATAATTAATATGCTTTTCAATTATCTTACATTTGTCAGTGTCGAGCAAACATTGATAATCGACAATTCAATAACATAATTTGACGCCTAATATTAAATTGACGTATCATCAAATTCACATTTTTCCTAAAAAAATTAAACCTATAATCTAAAGTTTAAAACAATCTATTGATGTAAACCTTTACCTATATATATATATATATATGTATATATATATATATATATATACAGTTTAACAAGTATATTTTCATTTTAATATCATAATTAAAATTTTAACTCAAACATTTTCGTTAAAATGATACTCTACATATTATAACTGTTTGTTCAGAGAAGAAACTTTTGTAAATGTCAGAATTAAACCTATAAAACCTAGTGAAAAAGGACAGAATAATAAAAAAATACATATTTTAAAATGAAGAAAATTAAACAAAAGAATTTATTTTGGAAAATTTTCCATTTTTATTTAAGTGCAACATTTAAAAAAGTTACCAAATATAACATTTATATCTGAATAATTTCAAATCAATTATTTTCTTCCATTTTCTTTTTTTTTTTGTTTTTATTATTATTATTACCTTTTTTTTTTTTTGTTTTTTTTTTGTTTAATTTTTTTTTTTTTTATCATTTTAAATTTTATAAATAATTTGTTTTTATTTTTGTTTTTTTTTTTTTTTAATTTAATTTTAAGTTTTTGTTTAGCTTTTCCTTCTACTACGCGCAGTCGACTAGAGCTTACAAAAACAAAATTTTCGGCAATTATTATTCTATTATTAATTTTTTGAAATTTTTTTTTTTTGGTTTTTTTTTTTTTTGTTATTGCTAAACGGAAAATAATTAATTATGTATGTTTTTTTTTTTTTTTTTTGTTTACTAATTAATTAATTTAATTAAGGTTTTATATCCTGGATTTTTAATTTTTCTGTTATATAGTTCGACTTAATTTTTAATGCACTTTATATTTGCACAGAAAAAAAAAAAAGATTTGTTTTTTTATTTGTTTTTTTTTTTTGCATAGAAATTGGTAAATTGTTGTGTTGGTTTTTTGTGTTGGTTGGTTATAAAGCGTGTGTTTTTAAAATTCAATATTGATTTTTTTTATTAAATTTTTTGGTTTTTTTTGTTTTTGTTTTTTCTATTTTTACATAAAAATTTTTGAAATATTTTTTTTTTTGTTTTTTCCTCCTGCGAACTAACGTTACAATGACGACATGGTATTTCTAATTAAATATAATAATGATAATTAGCAGAAGAGAAACCATTTTGTTTTTTCTTTTTTTTTTTTTAATATTTTTAATTCACGATTGAAATTAAAAAAACAAGAAAAAAGCATTTCAAGTTAATTTTATGAATTTTATGAATTTTGGTATTTTTTTTTTTGTTTAATAAAAAAAAAAAACTTTACTTTAGATTTGTGATGATGATGATGATAATGATGATGGTGATGGTTGTATTGGAAAATATACACATATAGACAATTATGTACTACGAAAAAAGTTGTTCTTTTTTCTTTTTGGTTGTAATATAATTTTTTTTTTTTGTTGGTGTGATAGCAAGAAAATACATCGGCTAACAGTTTTTTCTAAGTAAAAGTGTTAGATAGAAGAAATTTTGTTTTTTTATTTTTGTTTTTTTTTTTTTTTTTTGGTTTTTAATTTTTTTTTTTAATTTTTCTTTTTATAAATATGTATAACATCAAAAATAGCAAATGCAGATATAGCGCTTTTTTTCAAAAAAAAAGTTTTGCTAAAATAATTCAAAAAAAAAAAAAAAGCAATATTATACAGTTATCAGTTGATATATAAATTTTATTAAGACGACGATTACGACGACGACGTGTTTTATATAATCTTATTTTACAATCATTTTGGCATAATTAATCACCGCTGTAAAATTTTATCGAATATAATATATATATATATATATATATTTTTTTTTTTTTTTTTTTACATATTTTTTACTTATATACATATACTTATATATTTTTTTTTATTATATTTTTTTATATTTTTTTTTTTTTTTAAAGTTTGTATAGACACATAAGACTAACGTTGATTCGAATTCCTTAAATTTTTTTCTATATAGAAAGACATAGAAATTAAAGCAGATTTGACTTATAACAATTTTTTTTTTGTTTGTTTTTTTTTTTGTGTTTTTAAATAATCGCTCCAAATCGTTACAGGATTATACTCGTATATTATAATATTAGTAGATATAACATATTACATATATAGATTGTTATTAGTTTTAATTAATATACATTCAGATATTATAGTAACATCGATATTCGGGAATTATACACATATATATATATATAGCTATAATTTTCAGTCTATCCGTTCGCGCAATCGTTATAAGCAAAAATCTACTTACTGGTAAGTTAAAATTTAATTCAATTGAAATTAACGAAAAGAAAAATAAAACAAAAAAAAAAATTTTTTTTAATAATTTATAAAAATATTATTGAAAAAAGAAAAAGGATATAGGATTAATTGATTTACACGATACTTGTTGTTTCAATTTTAAACGTAATAAACGTAATAAACGTAATAAACATAAATTATATATAGGTATGAATATATAATTTAATTGAACCAATCCTTTTTTTTTTTTATATGTATATACACGCATATCTTGTATTTTCCTTTAAACGATTTCAATTTAGTTTACGTATCTATCGTGTAAATCGGAAAAATGGAATTTGTCCTATAACTATAAGATGGATATTATTGAATAATTTTTCTTTTTGTAATTTTGTGCTTTTTAATATATTTTTTATACATTTTTTATTTTTAGTATCGTGCAGTATTAATTGTGATTTTCTTTTTTAATTTAAATTTAAATTTTTTGAAAAAGAAAATTTCCAGTCGAATAAAAAAATTGAATTTTTTAAAATTTTTATTAATTTCTTTGTTTTTTGTTTTTTTTTTTATTAATTTATTTTATATGAAACCTCCTACATAAGTATTGATCTTTTTTTTTTTTTTTGTGTGTTTTTTATATTCATTTATTTAGAAAATAATATTTTACTATAAATCCATTACATCTGTTTTTAATTAATTTTGCAAAAGTTGAAAGGATTGTTTAATTTTTTTTTTTTTGTGATTATTGTATTTAAACAGTTGAATTTGTCATATTTAAACAGATTTGATCCTTTCAAACAAGCATAACTTTATCTACATAAATCATATGGTTTTCATTTTTTTTTTTTGTTTTTGTTTTTTTAAAATTAAATTTTTGAGCTATAAGTTCTTACAAGAAAACTCGTATAGAAATTATCAGAATAAATCATGGTTCTTTGATTTATAAGATCAACAGGTTCAATAATAACTAAGTGAATCGTATCACTAATAATCGTAAGGTTAATCAATATTTATTTTTTAATATTGGAATAACATGCAAATATTCGAGTTCGAAAACTTTTGAAATGAATGAACGAATCAACTTTAATATCAAGATTTATCGGTTCATTTTATTCCTCATATACTTAATAAATCGCTACATTTATTTATAGCACAAATCTACAGTTCATTTTATACCTCATACTTAATGAATCGCTATATTTAATTATAACACAGATCTAACGGTTTATTTTATTCCTCATATACTCAATAAATCGCTATTTATTTATAACACAGACCTAACAGTTCATTTTATTCCCATACTTAATGAATCGCTATTTATTTGTAGCACAGATATAACGGTTCATTTTATTCCTCATACTTAATGAATCGCTATATTTATTTATACACAGATCTAACGGTTTATTTTATTCCTCATACTTAATGAATCGCTATATTTATTTATAACACATATCTAACGGTACGGTTTATTTATTCCTCATATACTTAATAAATCGCTATTTATTTATAACACAGACCTAACAGTTCCTTTTATTCCCATACTTAATGAATCGCTACGTTTATTTATAGCATACACCTAACACGGCTCATTTTATTCCTCATACTTAATGAATCGCTATATTTATTTATAGCAAAAACCTAACAGTTAATTTTATTCCCATACTTAATGAATCACTCTTTATTTATAGCACAGACCTAACAGTTCATTTTATTCCCATACTTAATGAATCGCTATTTATTTATAGCACAGACCTAACAGTTCATTTTATTCCTCATACTTAATGAATCGCTTACAAAAACTCTTGTATTAAAAGGACTGTTAACAAATTTTGGTTCAAAAGACAAAAGTTATATACTTATTGTAATATATTTAACATGAAATTGAAATGACTCAAAAAGCTGTTATTCAAAATATAAAATGTAACAATAAATAATTTTAATATTTAATATTTATTTTTTTAAGTTTTGATTGTCATGATTTATCTTTTTTTAATTTTATAATTTGAAAACTTTAAAAGAATATTTGATTTTTTATTTGTGTCTTTTAATTCTTTTGCTATGCATCAGAATTATATTTCTGTTAAGTAAAAACTTAATATTTTTTTTTTTAAATTTATCAATAAACTTATGCAATAAAAATTTGATATTTTAAATATAATTAAATTTTAAAAGGGTTATGAAATATATTTAAGACAAAAAGGAATTATGAAATATGTAAAATATTATTATGATTAATTGTTGTGTTGAAGGTTATTAATATAAATAACTTTCAAAATACTATACATTAAATATCGTTGCACAAAATGAACATGTATTATGACAGGATAACTATATAACATGTATGTATATTAAATCTAATTTATATTTTTAAAAAAATATATAAATTTTATATAGAAAAAGCAGTTTTCTTCAATTCAATTACTTTCGGGACATGACAAAATTTTTTGCTAAAATTAGATTAATTTCCCAAAGTCGAGAAATTAACCATATAGATAAATACAAATTCCATATGCTATACGGTTACACTTATGGGTTATGGGTTATGGTATACCATTATGTTTGGATGATTAAGTAATCATACATGAAATATTTTTCAATCATAATTGAAATATTTTTTCTTATCCTATATCAAAAATAAAAATATAAAAAAAATCTTAATATGCAATAACATCAAAAAGATCCTATAATTATGCAATGTATATTATATAATATGTATATAAAACCGTCTTGACTTTTTTTTTTAAATTTTTCTAAAATAAAATTTTTTAAACTTCTAATTAAGCTATAAATTTAACATTGTATATTGTCCAATTTGAGTCCCTCAATGTTTTCTCATATTCATAAATTATCCCATAAGATTTCGAAAACTACCTATGACAACTGCATTTATAACATTCAAAAGTTATAGTATATTATAATAACTGCTGCAAGTGCTGTAATTGCTGTGCAACGAAAACAATTTATATATTTTGTTCGCTATATAAAATCTATATAAATACAAAATATTAACAACATAGTTAATAGATGATAATAATAAATGTCATTTGATCTCTGTGTTGTACTGTATTTTTGAATGTAAATAAATACAAAACCATTATTGTTCAAAATATTAAAAAATAATGATGTATGTATATATATAAAAAAAACTTTTAATCATTTGCCTCAAATTAAAAGATAAAATATTTTTTATCTTTGAAATATTTGTGAAAGTTCCGAAAATAATTAAAAATTAACTTTAATTAATTCTTTCAATTTTTTCAAAAGTCTGTTATTTTAAATAAATCTGTCTTTTTGTTTGAATCGACCTAAATAGAAGTATACGACGTAAAATTTTTATAAGCCAATACGTCAATACGTCGACATATTCCGATAATGATACGCGCGTACAGTTTTTCATTTGTACTTTAATTATTTTCATTTTTTAAAACAATACTTTATATAACATAAAACAATGCTTTGTAATAACAAAACAAAAAAAAAAATCAACAAAAGAAAAATTTTATAAGCTTTGTCAATTTTAAAATTTTAAAAACTTGACGTACACAATACCGTACGTCGCGTATTACAGGTGTTGTCATTAAAATACATATATTTAAAAATTATTTGACAGAAAATATACGCCGTACAATTTTATTTAAATTTGAACGTTTTTTTCTAAATGTCAGTCTACAAATAATTCATTTTTTTTTTTTTTATCTTTTTCAATAATATGGATTTCAACAATAATTAATTTAAATCGTATCGTAAAAAATTTTAAACAATTAAAAAATTTAAATTTCATTATTTAGTAAAAAAATTTTATTAATTTCGTTTTTGTGTTTTTTGTTTTTCAGTCTAGTCTAGTTGATCCCGTTATTTTTGTTTTTAATTTCGATTTTTCTTTTTTCAAGCTAAATTTTTTTTTGTAAAATTAAAACAAAATACACCAATACCATACAAATTTTTAAATGTTTACAAATATTTTTTTTTGTAATAAATTTAATTATCCTAAAAATGCATTAAAATTCATTAAATTTTTTTGAGAAAAAAAAAGATATAACAGATTTTTTTTAAAAGCAGAAATGATAAAATGTACTGTCAACAAATTAGTCAACTTAAATGAACAAAATTAAAATGACATCATATTAAAATTGAAATACAACAAATATAAAAATAAATTAAGCTTATAACAAAAATAAGCTATCTTTTACTGTTATATCTAATTAACCGAAGAGTAATAAAACGATCAAAATAAATAAAACGAACATTATATTCTGTCTCATCTCATTAGTAATTACAACTTAATGTTTAGAAAGTACTGTTTGAATTTGAATATTTTATTAAAGAATATATCAAATTTTATTCTTTTGGAAAAAAACAAAAAAAAAAAAAAGAACAGTTTTAAAATGTTTTCTCTGTAGCGGAATATTAATATTTATTGCAGTATGTGTTCATTTAAGCAGACGAAAACTGTATAATAATACATAATACAACGATTAGAACTAATTTTTGAAAATACAGATTACATATTTTTGTATTACACGATTAATAATTCATTTTAAATGATTAAGACTAATGCTGTATCTATAATTAACGATTTTTTTCGCACTCTATAAGCTGCTAGCTGTCAAAGTAAAGTATAAATGTATTAAATTATATTAAAGTATTAACAATGAACGCGTTCCGAATTCATTAAAAAAGTTACTTCACTTTTAACTTTTTTCGCTTTCTATACGAATTCAAGTGGCAAATAATTGAATAGTATTAAAATAAAAATAAAAAGAAGCAATTATTATTAGTAGATGTAATAATTTTTTTTGCAACATTTTTTAAAATAATTTCCAATTCAATTTAAAATATTCAAAAAACAAAATGTTAAAGTAAATATTTGTTAATATTGAGAAAAATCCAAAATTTTAATTATTATTAATTTTTTCTTTTAAATTTTATTGTGTATACTTTTTAAAGGCGTTTAAAGGTTTTACTCTTTTATAGACTGAATAAGTATATATCTGTATACGTATCAAAAGCGAAACGAGGACATTAATTGTAGATCCAGCATAAAATTTAGTTTTCTTTTGAATAAAAGTGGTTAAAAATTTTGGTAATTTAACGAATACACTTTAACGATCTATAACTTTATTTTTGGTCATGCATTCCAAAATTGTTTAACTCAAAAAACCCCTGTAATCATGGATGAACTGTATTTTTAATTTTGAAATTAAATAAATAATGAAATATTTACTATGAAACAGATCCTAAGGAAATTGCAAAAAAAAAAAAAAAATAAAAAAATTTTATTTTTATCATGCTCAAGATAATAATAATATTTATCTTTTTTTTTTGTATTTAATTTAAAATTTTGTAAGTTATCGTATTTTAATCGCAGAGTTTTAAAAGGCTTTTTGATGTCAAAAAAAAATAAAAAATCATCAATTTCTTGGTTTTTTTTTTTTATTTTCCTTAATTTTTTGATCAATTATTATTTTATTTATTTTTATTTTTTTGTTTTTTTTTTTTTGTTTCTTTTATTTGAATACGATTTTTATTGACTATTAACATTATACTTTATATTAAAAAATTATTGTATATATATATATTGTATTTTTATATATATATACATATATTTTTATTTTAACTATTTTTAGTAAAATCCTTTTTTTTTCGGTTTTGTTATTTAAATTGTTTACAAAATTGAATATTGAAACATCTGAATTGATGTATGTGTGTATGTGTGTGTGAGTGCTTTTAATTGTTTTCCAGATTGAAAAGAATATTATTAAAAAAGTGCTCTATATATATGTATACAAAAACAATTTGATTATTTTATTTAAATATTATAAATTTTTTTTTATTTTAATATATTTAATTATGTATTAATATTTTTTTTTTTTTTCAATTTAATTAATATTTTAATAATCATTAAAGCGCAACTTGATTGATTGATCCATTCTATAATTTTCTGTGGTATATTTGTTTTTTAATTAAATATTATGTTATATACATATATAATATTTATTTAATTTTTTTTTTTTTTTTTAATTTACTACAAATTATTCTCTCAAAAAACTACAATTAAATACATATGCTTCTAAAAAATATGCACTAATTTTGCTTATTTAAGACAGTTTTCAATATTGTATAAATCGTTTTGTTTTTGTTTTGTGTTTTTTTTTTTTTAATTAATACATAATAATATACATATTATTTATTAAATTTTATTGTTATATTTGAATTTTTTTTAAAATATTTTTCTCGAATGTTTTCTAATCAAAAAAAAATTTTTTTTTTTAATTAAAATTGTGCAAAATTATTTAAGATTTTACATGTATTTGTATGTATATATATTTAAATATTGTATTTTTTCGAATCTATTTCACAATAATTAAAAGGATAATTCACAATAATATTATCTTTACAATTAAATTAAAATTGAATAAAACAAAAATAAAAAAAATAAAAATTCGTGAATAATTTTCTAATAATGCGTAAGGATGCATTCGGATGCAATTGCAATGCTAAAATGACGGTCAATAATTTTACATTTGATTTAATTCAACCAGTCAACAGTCAACTGTCAAATAAACATATGTATGTTAATTTTTAAAACGGTGTTTTCGATATTATTGAACAAAAAAGAAAAATATTTTGTTTTGAGAGTCAATTGTTATATTTTTGGTTTTTAGTTCATTTTTAAAATATTTTTTTCTTATTCTTTAAAAAATATTGTGTAGATTTAAATTTTTTTTTTTAATTTGCGTTCGTTTTTTATATCAGAGTGCATAACATAATAAAAGACAAGCAACATTTATAAATAATAACAAATAATATTCTTTTTTCTGCATAATTGAAAGAATGACGTTTATCAATATTGTATAACTGAAAATGCGATGACGTTTGAATTTTTTTATCTTTGCAATACAAAAAACTAACCGAAACGAGGATAATTGTATTTATGCAAAATTTTAAATGTATATTGGTTTAACGATTTATGTCCTTCTGGATCTTTGATTTAATATGTGTTATAAACATCAAAAATTTCAAATTTTATGGGCGTGGAGAATTTTTTAGATTTATGTCGAACTTTATAATAGAAATTAAGATTTTCCATTAAAAATAATTCTTCATTACTCTACCCATATTTCATTAACGATATTTTAAATCTTACCAATTAATTAATTCTTGGTCTTGTTATGTTTGTCCACATTCTTGGTTATTGAAATTGAGATTTTGAGAAAATGAGTTTTTTTTTTTTATTATCAGTAATTACCATTTTTAGTTTGTGGAATTTAACCAGATTTTTAGAATTTTTAAATTAAATCAGAAGGAATCTAACGATTTTAGTAGTGTTCTATTTAAGTATTTTTGAAAATACTCAATACAAACCTGATTCCTAACACCGAATTTTCTACTAAGAATATAAGTGTTTAGTAGCAATATTATCTGTAGTTTTTTTTATATACTGCGTGATATGGTAAAAAATAACATAATGAGTCGATTGCATTAAACTGACCTTAAACTCAAAACTCATTTTTTCAAACAAAAAATTCACTCTACCTCGTAGGTTTTATTTTTAAATAAAAAAAAAAAATGGAATTTGAGTTCAAGCTCAGTTTTATGTATTCGACCCCAATATTCGAATCCTATATATATTACTGTATACCTGCCGATTTCAGATTATAATAAATTAAATACAATAAAGTTAGATGTAAATTTTTTACATGCGGGGTATTTAATTAACTTTTTTTCAAAATGAAATTAAAAAAAAACATTGTAAAGTTTTTTTTTTTTTTTTTTTTTTTAAGAACATTTTTATTTTTTGTTGTGTTACATTAAGAGGAAGAGGAAAACAAATATATATTATGTATATATATATATATGTATATATTAGATATTTTAAATTTTATAATTTTAAATTGGTGATAAACTGCACGTACCTAAATGTATAATAGCTACATAAAACACACAAAATTTAAATTTTTTTTTTGTTTTTTTTTTTTTTTTTGTTCTAAATGACTCCGAATTGATTTTTTGTTTTGTTCTTTTTTGTTTTGTTGTTTTTATGTTTTTATATCATGATTTGTTTGGATATTTTCAAATTTAAAAAAAAAAAAAAGAAAAATAAAAGAAATAAACAAACGAAAATATTGAGTTTTCAAAATATTGCTTTTCTTTCTTTCGAAATAAATTTTGGATTTTTTTTTTTTTATCACATTTTACTAAATAAAGTTTTTTTTTTTGTTTCTTATTATTTTGCATTTTAATTTTATTATAAATTTTCTAATTTGTTTTTTTTTTTTTTTGTTTTTGTTTTTACTTTGTATTAATTTTTGTCAATTTTTTTTTTTTTGTTTTTTTTTTATATAAATATTTTTTGGCACTTAGTGCAAAAAAAAAGAATAATTTTTATTTTAACACACATTAATTTAAATATGTATTTGTTTTTTTTTTTGTTTTTAAATTCTTCTTTTATTCTGAGCACTTTCAATTTTTACTCAATAGGTACACTTTTAATAATCTAACGAATTTTTACGATTCTTTTTAAAGTTATTATTTTTGTTTATTTATTTTATTATATTTACTTATTTAAATTGTTTTTTTTTTTTTTTTTTTTTTTTTTTGTTATACGTTTTTATATATAATATTTAATACTAAAGAAGTTTAATTAGTAATTTTCAATTTTATTGTATTTTTTATATTTTTGTTTTTTGTTTTTTTTTTTTTTCTGCATTAAATTAATGAAAATTAATCATATTTGTTTAATTTAAAATGATATTCTTTCTAGTAAAAAAAAAAAACAAACAACTGTTATTTTCATCTTAATATGTTACAACATAAAAAAAAAAATAATCAATGACTTCATAGGAGCATCTTCGCAAAAAAAAAAGAATTGCATATCCTTTAATTTTCTCAAGATTTTTTTCAAGATTTGTTTAAATTGTTCAAAATACAAAAGTTCTCAATTACACTTACAAAATTTTTGTAATTGAAATGGCTTTAGCATTATTCTTTGATTTCGAAAACAAAATATATATAATGTGTATGTATGTGTATGTAAATATTATATAAAATGAATATAAATGTGTATGCGAAATTCGATTATTAAATAAATCTGAGATTTGTGAATGTAAAATTTTTTCAAAAATATTTTCTGTATTACTCATTTATTTTATTTAGACCCCAAAAAATAAATAGGAAAAATAAAAGGATTAAGAATCCAGCGTTTTTCAATAATTGATTAAAACTCACCTTTTTTTTTTGTTAAAATTTATGTTACTTACATGCCTTTATGAATTATTATATGACCTTTTCTATAATATACCACAAATAACTTGCCCATTTGATATGTATTGTACTGCAGCAGCAATGATTAAAAAATCTGGTCAATTAAGGAATTCATAAATAAAAATAATTCAAAAGTTTCACCCCATTTTCATAAATGTAGATATGTAGTAGATCTGTATAAATTTTAAATAAGTCAAAATTTCTGAACGTTCTTTATAAATTTAATAGACGTCAAAAACGTCATAAATCTAAAAAAAAATCTAGTAGACGTCAAAATTAAAAAAAAGACATCAAAGGTAAAAAAAATGTTTGTAGTACTTTATTTAGTTTTTTTACAATTAAAAAAAAAAAAAAAAATTGTACTAAATAACTAAATGAACAACTTTAAAGAATAGTCAACTAAATGTCAAGCTAATATAGAATTTCTTTTCAATATTGCAAAGTATGCCGACTGGCGGCAAATTTATTGTCAGTGTGAAACATTTATGAAAACGCTAAATTTAATAGAATAAAAAAAATTGATTTTATTCTTTCATTTTTGAAACAATTTAAAATTTTTAATTCAAATTTTTATATAGGATTTAATTTTCATCATATTTCATTATGTATTCGAAACTTTTAAGTTTAAGGTTTAAATTTGAAATGTTATATAAGATTTAATTATTCATTGATAATATAATCTAATGAAGTTTGTTATAATAATGAAGCAATTTACAGGCTAATCAAATAGACATCAAATTAAAAATAATTAAGAAAAAAAAATTTTTATTATTTTTTTGCGTTGTATTTAATATTTTTTATTAATTTTTTTTTTTTTTTTTTAATTTTATTTTGTTGTAAATATCGAAATTGGTGTTTTGTCTTTTTGTCTTAATACAATTTCGAAATTGAAAATTACTAATTCGATTAATATATACTTTTACTAATGATTTTGTTTTTAAATATGTCGTACTTTTGTTTGTTTTTTTTTTTTTTTTTTATTTGTAATTAGAATAAATTGTTATAATAATAATAATAATAATAAAAATTAAAAATAATAAATTTAATTAAGTGTATTATACTGATTTTTATTGTGATGATTGTATTTTCAAACATTTTTTTTTTTTTTTTCATTTTTTTTGTTATTTATTACTTATTTATCTCTTAAAATTAATTAATTTCATATATAAATTTATACTAAAATCAATTTTTATTTTATTTATTTATATGTGTAACTACTTACTACTCATTTAATAATAATAATTATAATTATAATAATAATAATAATAATAATATAATAATAATAATAATAATGAAAAGAGATACATTTTGTTTTTACCATTATATTTTTTAATATTAATAATAAATATTATAGAAAAAAATTTTAAATTTAATTTAAAATTTCTAACTTGTTCCCAATTTCCGTTTACTTTTTAATGATTGATTTAAATAGTTTTTTTTTTTTCTTATTTTTATTTTTCATTTTTTAAATTTTTTTTTTTTATTTTTTTTTTTTTTTATTGAATTTCAATACATGTTTTTTTATCACTTCATTTTTTTTTTTTTTTTTAATTTAACATTAACAAATAAACAAAAAAAAAAAAATTTTTAAAAAAGAATTTAAAAAAAAAAAGTTACGGTTTTTTTTTTAATAATTAAAGCCTTTGTAATTTTGGCAAAAGTATAATTTGTCTAATAAAATTTCTTTATTTAACTCATTTATGTTTTAGGTTGAAAAATAACAAACTTTTTTTTTTTTTCAATTATATTTCAAATAAATATAATCCCTTTTTATTTTTCTTTTTTTAATTTATATTCTCTTTCAAGTTTTAAATAAGAAAAATGAAAATAATTTTGATTGGTATTTGATTTAATAAGATATGTAGGTTAGTAGATAAGATTTAAATACTGATTGTGATAATTACTATTAGTCCAATCATAATATGTTATAGTATATGTTGCAATCACTTTCAATTGCAATATTAATTATATTTTGAAAAAAATTATATTATAATATGTATATGTGATATATAAGTGCAAATGAAAAAAAAAAAAAAAAAAAAAAAAAAGATTTTAAAGTTTAATTTTCATGCAACCAAAATATATTTGCTATTTTGTTAAAGTATAGATAGAAAAGATACAAAAATACTATTTGTGTGATAAAGAAAAAAGATAAAATATAGAGAGAACCATCCAAAAATAACGAAAGAAATATCAGAAGAGTAATCATAAATAATGACTAAAAGATGTTCTCTCTGAATATAAATTTTCCCTTAATTATGACGGATGATATTTTTATTACATAAAAAAAAAAAAAAAAAAAAAAGTGGATTCTACACAAAAAAACTTTCGCACACCACTCGAAATATTTATGGATATACAACATTTGTATTTTGAAGTTTTGTAACATTTGACATTTGAATTTGAAAGTTTGTTTTGCTCTTTGAATGCATTTTAGATTTGTTTGGATTTTGTTTTTTGCGAAACATATTTTAAATAAAAGGTTAGTGTGCATTATGCAATATTTTTAATACTCATTGTCTATATAATATTGTTATAATAATAATGTAATATAATATATTCGATAGAATATTATGTAAGATTATATAAATTTTATCTGGCAAAAAAAAAAAAAAAACCCCATAAAAATATAATCATTTTTCTCCATCTTTCCTATTGTCAGTATACTATACTCCTCTTCTCTCTTTTAAAAGTTTAAAATATCGGCTGAAATTTTCTCATGAAAATTTCCCTTAACACATAAAGTTGTGTAAATTTATTTAGTAAGAAGCGTTAGAAACATAATATTAACATAGTATTTATGTCATACTGAATGGTATCAGTGGTATACTGGTAACTATATATCAAGTACATACCTACACAAGAAAATACATACAAGTATATACAAGTTTTGTGTTTTAAAATTAACACGAACTGAACTGAAAACTCTATTCATTTAATAAAATTACAATAACACAAAGAAAAGTCACAGTAACGATTTAGAATACACATATATATATTAAATAAAGAAATATTGATAGAAATTCAATTAATCAGTTAATATTTTTATAGTGTTTTTACGGAAAATGACAATAAAATTTTTTTTTTTTTTTTTGGAAACTGAAGATGTATAGAATTATTTAATTCAAATAAATTTTTTATTTTTTTTAAAAAAAACATTGTCTTTTCATACTAAAGTTTTTTTTTTTTTTGTTTTGCCAATGACAATTGAAATTTGAATATTTAAGTAGTCAATTAATTTATTAGTCAGTTTTTGTTTTGATTGAAACATGATTTTATTTAGTCTTATTGAAATTGTGAATTCCAAGATTTCATAAATTTTCATAAATTTCTAATATATAAATTATGGTTAATGTTAATGAAAATTATGCAAGGAAAAATACAGTGATTTTAAAATATACCGAAAAAAATTTTAGTGAAAAATTTATTTTAGATACATATAAAAAGATAAATTTTATATAAAAGTCAATCAACTTATAATGTTCGAAAACACAAACATCTCTTCATTCTTTAACAAAACATGTTTGAAATACAATTGAAAAAAAAAAAAAAAAAAAAGAGGAAAAGAATTACAGCAAATACGTATAGATATATTTTATAAAAGTTTAAAATTTTTAAATTTTAAAATTAACTGAAAGTTTTTTTTCTAATTGAAATTTTTTTTTTTTTTTTGCTTTATAATATCTAAGTTTTTCTTCTTTTTTTTTTAATTATTACATTTATTGCTTTTTTTTTTTTTTTTTTTTTATTTGTGTACTAAATTCACAATAACCATTAATAATTTTTAATAATACAATAAAAAGTAAGTAAATATTTTTTTGTTTTTTTTTTCTTGTAAAATTTTTTTTAATTTTATAAATACTTTTAAATATTATTTATTAAACTTTCAAAAGAAAAAAAAAAAAAAAAAACAATATTTTTTTTTATAAAAATGTAAAAAGCCAAAAACAAAATGAAAAAAAAAATAATAAAATAAATTTAACAACAAAAATGTGTTTATAATAATAAGTAATAATAAAATTTTATTTTGTATACAATAATAATAATAATAATTAATATAATAATTAATATAATAATTAATATATAATTAATATATAATTGTAATAATAATAATAATATACGTAATTTAACAATAAAATACTTAATAACTATAATGATTAAATTTTAATATATTATATTAAATTTTTAATACTTTTTTAATGTTTTTTTTTTTCTTTTTTTTTAAGTTGATCCCGATTTTTCAGTTAAATTTCATTTATTTATTAATTAAATTTTTTGTTTTTTTTTTTTAATTAATTATTGCATTTTACGAATAAAACATTTCTTTTTTTTTTTGTCATAAAATATTTCTTTTAATTAAATTTTTTTTTTTTTTTTTGTTAATTTTTTAAAAGTTACCTTAAATAAGACCAAGTTGATCTCATATCACCTTCAAAGGGAAAGAAGAAATTATATGAATATAATTGGGTATTGATTTTTATTTTTTTGTTTTTTTTTTTTTTAATATTTTTCCCTATGAAATTTTTTACGCTTTAAATGAAAAATGAGATCGATTCGATCATATTTTAGGCACTTAATACATTTTTACTTGTGTATTTTTTTTATTTTTGTTTTACTTTTTTGAGTATTTTATTATTTAGTTATAAAATATACACAGATATTATATAACAATATTATAGAAATATCGAAAATGCGATTGTTATACGAAATTTTTTATTATTTTTTTTTATTCAAAAATTGTTATGTTTTTATGTTTTTTATTTATTTTTGTTTGTTGCAAAATGGTGTTAAAAATTTTTGTTTCATGGTTTTTGTGTTCTTTTTTTCTTTTTTGAAATAAATAAAGGCCATTTTCTTGTTATTGTTTGCCGAAATGAGAAAAATATAAAATATATGTATGTATATATAAATAGGTATTTAATTAATTTAATTTTTGGGTTTTTTTGAATTTTGAATATTTCAATTCATTTGATTGTATAAAATAAAATGAGTTCTCCAATATTAGGTAAATTTTAAAATAAATAATAAGTAAAATTTTTTTATCAATCTTATAGATAATATTATTATGTCAGATTGATAAAAAATTTGAGATATATCAGATCCAAATAATTTGTCATATCATATTATTAAATAACTTACAGAAATTATACATATACCTATATATTTAAAAATGAATGACAATAATGAGTAGTAATGATAATGACTAATTATGATATTACTGAATAATAATAATATATTAGATTTTATTAAATTATGACGATATAATTACAGTAAAGATATTAATAACTGATTAATATATATAATAAAAAAACAAAAATGAAATTTATATTAATAATAAAAAGGAAAAGATGAAATTTCATATAATTTGTTATTCAAGGATATTAAGATGTTGTTTTGGTTTTTTTTGGTCGAGATGTTTCGAAAGACTATTTTTGGTGGAATCATCATAATATAATAGTAAAATCAGAAAATGTGGCAAAATAATATTATTCTCAATATTATCTTATAAATAATGGCCTTTCTATAAAAAAAAACAAAATAAAAAAAATCTAATGTATATATATATGAAGAATACATAATATTATTATATTATTGTTTGTAATTAGAATTAATTTAAAAAATAATATTTATTTCTATTATGGTTATGTTTTTTGTTTGTTTGTTTGTTTTTTTTTTTTAAATTAAAGATGCTTTTAATCAATGAAAGAGTATATATATGTATTTTTTATATCTTTTTTTTAATTTTTTTTTTTTTTTTATTTTTGTTAAATATAATAATGTTTGTTTTTTACTATAACATGTTTACTTTTTATTATATTAATTATACACACACAATATTGTCTTTTTGTTTCAAGAAAAAATTTAAATTTTCTTTTGCTTGGTAATTTTTTTTTTTTTTTTACATTATTTTTTTATTATTTCTTGCTTTTATTTATTACCTTTTTTATCATTTTAAAATTTTTTTTTTTTATTTTAAATATTTTAATTAATATAATATTATAATCCCTAAAAATAAACATTAATTCTCAAAATTTTGCTATTTTTACAATTTAATATTAAATTTACTTGTATAACATTTTTATTTGTTTGTTTTATTACATATTCCATATTTTTTATTTATTATTTTTAATTATTTCTTAATTAATTCCTTTTTTTTTTTTTTTTTGGGTTGGTGACGTGTTTGTCTTTTTTTTTTTTTTTTTCATTTTTATTTAATAAATTCATTTAATTTGTTTCCGTCTCAGATATGATATTCTTTTAATGTATGTAAATCGTTAATATTCAATATAACATTTAAATTTTTTAATTTAAAAAAAAAAAAAAAAAAATTTTTTAATAAAAATGAAAAAAAAACAAAAAACAAAAATATTTAAATGCAATAAACTTACGAAAAATTTTATATAAAAATTACATTAAATGTATTTATGTGCAAATCCAATTAATTTATTTTTAATATACAATATCTAAATAACGTTCATTAAAAAGTGCAAAAAAAATATATACATATATTCGTATTCGTATATACTTTTCCATAAATAAAAGTATGCTACGACGGATCATAATAGGTGCATAAAAATAAGTTCTTTTCAGAAATTTTATACCACAAAACATCACAAGTGACTATTGAATGGTGAAATATGTATTGTCTTTTAATCCAGACTTAATATACAATTATAATACCGAATTAAACAGTATTAACATTAATATTAATGAAAACAATTTACATTCATAAAATTTAAAAATAATACACATGAAAATGTGCATTGATATATTAAAAGAAATCAAACTGTATAAGTGAACTATCTCTATTAAATGGAAGTGGGATTAAACTATTGGTCCCTGGAGGTTTCACTTATCCAGGTTTCACTTAATCAGATTTTACTGTATATTGAACATTTTTTATTCATTGAGAAGGCAAACAAAATCCATTAGGATAAAATTAAGTATTTATCAAATATGGAAAAAATAAACCTCAGGAGACTTAATAAAAATTGACATTTTTCATATATTTAGCAAAATTTCCCTTTCTAAATTTTATAAAATTTTATTTAAGCATAAGCTATAGTATATAAGTATTATATAAAAAAAAAAGAATGTAGTGTATTGCTTTACTTATAAGCAGATACAAGTATAATACACTTTGATATTTAATAAAGGAAATCGTGATATATGATAAAGCCATTTTATATACCTAGTACAATTTTTTATATCGCTTTTAATAAAACTTTAATTTTTAATAAGCATATGGCAATATATTTTAACGATGTACTTTTCCACCAAAAATCTCCTAAGAGATTATACTTCAATTTTATTATTGTAATGTTTCAATTTAAATGTTATGAAATATATTGTATACCATTTTTAATAACATTGAATGTATATTATTTTTAATAAACTTTAGGATTTTGCCTCTCAACTTCACTTTTTATTAATTTTGTCAATTAATGAAATCAAGATATGAAAAAATAATATTGAAAAAAAAAAATTTTTTTAATTTTAAATAACATATAACGATTTATTTTATAAAATATTTTCTGTTAAAAATGAGATAAAAAAAATCTACTTTTTTTTTTAACATTTAAACACAAAGTTTAATAAGTTATAAATTTTGAAGTAAAATTTTGTTTTTAAATTTATCGTTTTATTTTAAAAATATTTCTATAATTTTAAAAATATTGTTTCTAAAAATTAATATGAAATTTATTTTATTTAATTAATATTAATAATAAAATAAGAGAGAAAAATTTAAAATCTTTTTGTTCTAACAAATCTTTAAAAATCTATCTTTAAAATATTTTCTATACTAATTTTATAAAAATTAAGAACTTTTTTATTTAAAAATTTAAAAAAGATTTGCACTAAATTTGAATTGGAAAAAAAAAAATTTACATAATGAATATTATTTTTGGTATTTATTTTTCGTAGGTATAATAACAGCTATTACATTAAAATTCTCTACCCTCATATGCAATAACCATTTAAGTCTATAATAACAAATTTTGAATAATGGCAATTTAAAGATTATAACCAAATAACCGTACAAATCTAAAATTTCAATTTTAAATAATGGCAATTTAAAATTTATGTTATAATAAAAAAAAAAAAAAAAAAAACTTATTAACAATAAAACAAATAAATTAATTTAAATAAGAATAGAAAGTAACTTTTATATAAATATAAAGACTGGCTGGTTAAAAAAACAAAATTTTGAAAAAGAGCCGCAGTCTTTTTTTCTATAAAATTTATAAGAAAATATATCAAAAAGAATTCATCGCTACAAACCTAAAACAAAAACAAATCGTATCATAGAATCAGTACATACAGTACATATTAACAAAAAAAAAAAAATTTTGACGATGTGTTATAATCGAAAATCATTTGACAATAATGTATTTGCAACGTTGTAAACACTTAAATGTCAGTCAAATTAAACATTCAAAATTTTCTATGCACCCCCGTTGTTTTGATTCTTTTTTATTTTGAGTTTTTTTTTTTTTTTTTTATTAAATAATGGGCATTCGAATCTAGTAGGTAAGTTAAAAATAATAATTTTTTATTCATATTTAATTTGTTATAAACTTTAACTTTAATTTCAATTAAACAAATGATGAGCATCGCATAATTTATGATCGAAAACGTCCAATAAGACATTGTTTTATTGTTGCATTGAATTCAACAATTTAAATTGACAAGTTCGAAATTAAATACATTTTGTATGACATTTCCTACGATTTTCGATTATGATTGAAAAAATAATTTTTGATTAGGTGGAAATTAAGTGACAGTCTTTACTTAATGAAAACGATTATTACGTTTCATATTTACATTGATTGTGATCTTTATCTTTAACTTTACTAAACGGTTTACAAAATTTTAATTTTATAACTATAGAAAACATAAAAACAATTTAAAATAAATGTTAATAATATAAAGAGTCAAAGGTAAAATTTATGACACAGAATTTAAATATATGAATTTATTTAAATAAATAAAATAAATTAAAAAAAAAAAAAAACTTTGAGCAAGAAAAATAAAAAAAAAAAGCTCTTAACTTTTGGTCATTATTTTAAAGTTAATTTTGTTATATATATTGTTCATATATTTATTTATTTATTTGTTTTTAAATATTTTTGTTTTAAAATAATTTATTTATTTTTTTTTTACTTAACAAATAAAATTTTAAGTCTTTGTTTTTTTTTTTTTTAAATATTTTCATATATTTGTTGTTTTTTTTTTTATTATACTGTTTAGTTAATTATTAAAAAACTTTGCATAATACATAAATATAATTAACTAGTAAAAATTTCAACATAGTAATTATGTAACTAGGTTTATATAAATTGTGTGTTTATATATAATATAAATGTATATATGTATTTATTTATTTATTTATTATTTTTTTTTTTTTTTTGTTGAATAAAAACTAAAATATATGATATATTGATTAAATATTTTTGTTTGTTTGTTTGTTTGTTTTTTTTTTTTTTGTCATATAAGAGAATTTATAATAATTAATTAATTAATAATGATAATAATAATAATAATAAATACCAGAACTGTTGTATTTTGGTTTTTTTTAATTGGTTATTATTTTTTTTTTTTTTTAACAAAACTACTGTACTGTAAATTTATATAATAATAATAATAATATGTAATGTTGTTTTGCTTTTTTTATTTTATTTATTTTTTTTTTTTTGTTTATGCTTTTAATTTGAAATTTGATTTTTGATATGATAAGTTACTTGAACAGATAGAAATTCGATTAAGTTTGTTTTTTTCTTTTTTTGTTACTTATATGTTTTTTGTTTTATAATTTTTTTTTTTTTTTTTGATAAAGAAATAGATATGTTTCATTAGAATTTAAAAAAAAAAAAAAGTGATTATGTTGTTTTAATTAATTTATCTTTGATTTATATTATATAATATATTATGTAAGTAGTATTTATATACTTTTTAAAATGTGGTTTCGCTTTTTGTTTTTTTTTTTGTTTTGTTTTATATCTTTTACATATTAAATACTTATTTTAATACGAACTATTTAAATTTTGGATAATAATAGGGCAATTAAATGTATTTTATGGTAGGTAATAAAAGAAAACAAAAACAAAAATTATAATGATAATAATAATACATAGGTTTTTTATTATTTTTGTGTTTATAAATATTAAAAGTTTTTTTTTTTTATTTATTTATTTTGTTTTTGAAAAAATTTACCATCATAAAATAGTTACCCATAAAATATTTTTATTTCTAAAAAAAAAAAACTTCTTTTTTTTTTATTAATTTTTTTTTTTTTTTTTGTCTAAATATTTATCACTACATGCATAAGATTTGATGAAATATTTTTAAATGTGATTCGAATTTTAAAAATAATTTAAACAATTAACAAAAAAAAAAAAAAAAATGAAAAAATGATTAAATAAATAAATGTGGTTTTTTTAGTTTTTTAATTTTTAAACCTAAATACTAAAAATACAATTTAACAATTTTAATTTAATTTAAATTTTTCAAATATCAAAAAATAACTGTGTAACTGTAGAAAGATTATTTGCAAATGACAAATATTTTTAAAAGCAGCTAACAATATGGTGAATAGATTTTTGGCCTCTTAGCTTTTTTTTAGTGAAGATATGAGGTTAACCACCCCAAAAAAATATAGACACGTTCAGTTAAATGAAGTGCTTTGATAAATTGCAGTGTTTAAACGTTTCACGCTGTATAGTTATAGTTAACGTTTTTTTAGTCAAATTTATTATTTGAAACTACTAGAACCATAATACAATTTTCATATAAATTAAAAGCCACCACTCAATAACAATTTTTTTTTTTTTTTTGGTTATGTAAGCTGTTGTTCGGTAATAAAGTGCTTAAAGTTTTTAAATTATTAATCATATTATTTTGCTTAAAAAAATCTTCAGTTAACTAAACGTATATTCAACATAAACAGACAATATATCTGACGCAAAGTACAGAAATACTTTAATATCTAATAACAAAAAAAAATTAAATATAATTTGTACAATCTTATATTTGTTGTATACAAATACGCAAAATCTTCACGTATTTGTTTTTCATTTTATATTTTTTTAAACTCACATGACTATAATGAACTGCTTTTAAAAATACGATGATTTTGCAAATAACATTTTCTATTAGAACAGCTAACATAATAATAATTTAGCATACAGAAAAATACTAAGATATTTCCTTACAATTAACTATAACATTGAGCAAATCGAAAAAAAAAAACATTCTTTTTATTATATAATTTTTTTTTTTCAGAATTTCCAAAATACAAAATGTCAATTCATAACTTTTTATTAAATAAAAAGTAATAATAATAATTATTTTGAATTAATTAACTTAGTTTGTTTGTTTTTTTCCAAAATTTTCCAAATTATTCTAAAATTTAAACTACAATCACCTTTTTGTTTTTTTTTTTTTTTTTTTATTTTTCTTAAAGAAAAATTATAAAATCATTAAAATTTTTTATATTAATTAATTTATATTATTAATATAAAATGTCTCATCAGTTACAACATAATAAAATTTAATGAATTTTTCTAAAAAAAAAAAAATATTCAATAAAATTGAATAAAATATAATAAAAAAAATTTTCAACAAAAATTGCAATTTTATTTATTTTAAAAAAATTTCTTTAAAACAAACTACATTTTTAAAATGACATTTGTATTATAAATATTATAATGTAAAATATTTAAAAATTTTGTAATTGAAAATTTTTTTGTTTTCCTTTAAATAAAATTTATTTTCTTTTTTTCTTAAAAATCAATTTTTAATGTTTTTATTTTTAACGTACATAAATTTATTAATTTATTTAACTAATTTAAAAAAAAAAAAAAAAACAAATAATATATAAAATTAAATTAAAATAAAATAAAAGCATTGAAAAACACAAATTTTGATTGTCATTATTGAAAATATATACATATACATGATTATATATATACATTTTTTTTTTTTTTTTTTTACAATTTACTTTCAATTTTGAGTAAAATTTATATATCTATGCGAAATATTTTAAAAATAATTTAACCTAAAATATATTTCTTTAATAAAATTATAGATCACAATATAAATATATATATATGTATATATATATATATATTTTCTTTTAATGTATAAATCATCATAATCATGAATCAGAATTTATGATACCTAATATAAGATTTAAAAATTTAAAATCCCGTTAGATTGTGGCAAATGTCAAATGATAATATCGTTACTTTTAAAAAGAGAGCAGTAAAAATTTAAAAAAAAAATATACCAAATTTTCTAAACCAAAATTTCATTATTTTTTTATTTTTTTTTTAATAACAATAATTAATAATTATTAAAGAAGAATACAAAATACAAGTCCACAAAATCAATTATTTCAATTTACAGTGGCTATCATTTCGGTTGACATTAAGCCATAAATGCAACCGAAAATTAATTATGAATACCTATTCAAATATGTTGTCATTTTTGTAACGATATAAAAGTTTATTAATTTATTTAAACTTTTTGATAGATTTAAATCAAGAAAAATATTTAAAAAAAAATATAATCAAATGTAAATATTTTATTACATACATGTATGTATATATTATGGTGAAACTTAAAATCCACCTACAAGACATTAATTTTATTTATGTAAGTATAGTATCTATAGATCGTTTTAAATAATTTCAATATAAAAATGTAAATGTCGGTCCCCAAATATTTATTTAAAATCGATGATTACTATATTTGGAAAAACTTATTTTTTGTTTTTTTTTGTAATTGTTTTTCTCCGGTCCCATTTAACTACATACACAAATAAAGTAGCCCTGTATGAATATTCAATTTTTTGAATGAGATGTATCTATGATCTGGATATATTTTATAAAATATTCTTATATAATATATTCTATTAATTAATAATAATAATAACAACAAGGTTTCTATATTTTTCGCATAGATATTATAAACTTTATCATTTTTAATTAAAAAACTAGAACAATTTTTTCCTAAACATTTTTTTTTTTCTTTTTTGTTTCCAAAAATCACAACATTTTTTCAGTTTTTTTTTTTTTTTTTTTTTTCTCTCTTTAAACTTTTTTTTTAATTTTTTTTTAAATAAAGTAATATTTAAGTGGCAATATTCAATCAAAAACAAAATAAATTAAAAAAAAGAATTAAAAAAATTGTTTAAAAAAAAAAAACCATCTGCTTTCGACACATTTTAAATATATTGCATAAATTTATATTAAGTTTTTATATTATATATATTTTGTATTAATAATAATAACATGATTCGTGAACAATAAAAAAAAAAAAAAACAAATAAAAAAAATTGTTCAACATTTTAAATATTTATTTAAAAAATTTTTTTAATATTTTTTAAAAAAAATATTAATGAAAAAACTGTAAATTTAAAAAATATATATAAAATTAGTTAACCTAATCTATTTTTGATAGATCAGTTCAAGAATATTAATTTAAAGTTGCTTTTAACTTTCTGAATAAAATATAAATTTAATTTAATTACGAGTAATTTAATTACTGAACAGTTCAACAGTTATACAAAATAAACGTTTTTTTTTTTTTTAAACTTTGGTCCAATTAAATCATAACTTTATTTAATATAATTTAAAAATAAAATAAGTTTAATTCTATTGTAACATATACAGTAATCCTTTGATCTGAGTTATTCGAGGCGTTTCCTAACCTATCGTATTAGCACTTGACAGTTGACCCTAATTCTTTTCTTACATTACATGTATTACTAAGTGTAGTACTGAAAAAAATTTCGGAGTTTTTCGGAATTAATTTAGTGCATAGTGCTAACGGGTATCAGAAATGTTCTTAGTATTAAATATCAAACTTTTGAATAGTAAGGTAAAAACATGGATAAACATTTTTCGAATTGAATCGATCTCTTTTTTTTTTTTTTGCGACTTTAATTAATATTATCTGGAAGTTCAGAAAATCATTTTTATGTATTATAGAGAATACAAAAAAAAAGATCTAACGTATTTTAGTTCTTTAGTTATTTAGTATGATATTTTGATACAGTACGAAGATAATAATGAGGACAAAAATTAGTTAAGCTAAGAAATTGTAAGGATGATAAAATAAAAAAATAACAGCAAAGAGTTACCATATTATTCAAATTTGCTAGCCGACATGATTAAGAAACAGTTAAGAAGTGTGTGATTAAAAACTGCAAAGAAATTTATAACAGCATAGCTCTAACTAAAGTATCAAGCTCATCAGAAAATAATAAATGATTAAAAGAGCCGTATGTTTACACATACGTATAATATCGCAGATAATACCAGATCGGTCTCAATAGCTTTTTGAAACTTGATCAGATCTAAAATTGAAATCGTATGTTGACGTTGAGTTAAAAATTGAACGAAAAACTAGTACAATAACATATTCAACGCACCTATTTTATGATTTTTGTACTAGTTGTTTTTCAGTTAAAATTTGTAATACGTACAAATTTGAAATACAAAAATCAAAATATTTTTGTGTACTTCTAACCATCTTTTAACTTTAACTTTTTATTAATTTTAAAATATAAATAACATATAATAATTTTAATAATTATAATTAAGTATATTTTATATACTCAAATATAAATTATACATACAATGTCATTTGTATTAAAATAAAACTGAAGGGGTATTACGACCATGTACTTGTGGTCTCATGTACTTGTGGTAAAAATTTTTTTAATACCGATATGAACATAAAATTTATACTGGTCAATGCAAATACTTATGTGAAAATACAGTCCTTAATATCATTCCTATACTCATATTTTAGATCATAAGATTACTGTATAAAACGATTAGAAATATTTTTTTTTAACATGTTAAAAATTTAACATTTAACATTAACATAAATATATGTAATTATTAAATATATATGTATGTAATATATATTATTGATTTCGTATAAAATGTATTTAAATCATTTTATATATACAGGAAAACTTCTACAAATAACTTGAATTAATATAAAAAAAAAAATTTTAAATGTTCAAGTTTTTAAAATAATTTTCTATATATATATAAAAAAAAAAAAAAAAAAAAAAAAACTAAAGTGAATTAGTATATTATATATTATAGTACTGCAATTAATGCTTTTATAATGTTTAATTTGAAAATTCTGTCATTTTTCTTTTGTATTAATGATTAAAAAAAAAAAAAAGTAATTATAATTGCTTATTCTGTAGCGTTAAATATAATATAAATTAAAAAAAAAAAAAAATATCAATTAATTAATTTTATAATTATATAATATAAAATATAATATTATTATAATAATATAAATTAAAATAAATTATGTTATCTTAAAAACATTTATTTAAAACTTTAAAACAATATTAGATACATGCTTTAAATCTAAAATTTAAAGTTTTAAGTGCAAATATTTTAAAATTAATTTAAATAATTTTTTTAAAAAGAAAAAAAAAAATGAAAAACTATAATCTAAAAAAAAAAATAAATATAAGTCTTTTTCTTTACATACGTTATTAATATATATATATATATTTTTTTTTTTTTTTATATAATATTATATAATATATAATGTAGTTTATATTAATTTACTTTTAATCAATATAATTAATTAAAAAAAAAAAAATGTTATACTCGATTGCTTTTCCTGTTTTTGTTTTTTTTTTTTTAACTTTTAATTAAGTATCATTTTTATTTTCTTGTTATGTTTTTCCTTTAAATTTATTAATTTTTTTTTTCTTTGTTTTTAATTTAAGTTTTTTTGTTTTATTTATTTGAACAAAAAATACAAAACAAAAAGAAAATAATTTTGCAATTAATTAAAAAAAAAAAAAAAAAAAAAAAAAAAGAAATTATAAAAAATTTTTTATTTGTTTTTATTATTTTTCTAAATAACTTTTTATGTTGTTTTTAATTTTCTTCTATTATTGTTGTTTGTTGTTGTTTTGTTTTTTGTTTTTTTTTGTTAATATTGCTGCGCTGTTGTTTTTTTTTTTTTTTGTTGCATACGTACAGGCGTTTTTAATTAATTCACTTGCATGTAAAATAAATATAGTCTATCAATAATAATTTCTTTTTTTCTTTTTTTTTTTTTTGTTTGCTTATTATTTTTTATTTGTTTTTATTTTTTAGAATTCTCTCCCATTATATATTATATATTATGTATATAATAATATGTATAAATTATTATTTATATTCTGTATAATAATTACGTAAAAAATTTTCTTTCTTTCTTTGTTATATTTTTTTTTTTGCCTTTCTTTTTTTTTTATATTAATTATATTATTAATTTGTTTTTAATGTAAATATATATATGTATATAATATGTTATATAGAATTATATATACATATATATATTATATAAATATATAATATGTATTGACATTCATCTATATATATGAATATATATATATATATATATATATATGATATAACACGATGCAAAATGTATCTTGATGATATTAAAGTTTCTTTTAAATTTATTTTTTGTTATTGAATTCTTTTTGTTTTGTTGTTTTTATTATTATTTTTTTTTTTTTCTTTATTTTTAATTCAATTTTTTTAGTGAATTGATGTTTTTACTATATGATTTGGAGCAATATAATGATATCCTGGAATTGGAAGTCCAGCTGTTTCCATTGAAATTCTGAAAAATTTATTATAAAAATTATTATATTTTAAATATTAATTAAAATTAAGAATTAAAAATTGATTTATTTAAATTTTATTAATTCTTTTGAAAAAGTTTTATAGGTTAAAAAAAAAAAAAAACAATTTTCGAAAATAAAATGTTTGTTCATAGTTTTAAATTTTTTTTTTTTTCCTTGGTAAATTTATTTTTATTATATGTAATATAAATGTGTAAAAAAATTATTATCCAGACATTTTAGTTTTAAACTTAAATAAACAAAAATTAATCCATTAATGCCCACCTCTGATCAAATATATATTTATTATTTAATACTAAAATGTAAATAACCTTTAAATTTTTTTTTATCGATGATAAAATATTTATTAAATTTAAAATTATTTAAGGAAAAAAAAAATTTCTTTTTACATTTTAATTTTTAAAAAAGTAAATTTTATTTAAAAATGATTCATAAAGATATTTTGTTAAATGATTAAAAATCAGACGAGGAATGGGCAATAATTTGAATTGTGCCCCATTATTTGATAAATATTTTATTTTCGAAAATGTTTTTTTTAATTAAAATTCAAAAAATGTGTTTTTTTTTTTTTTTTTTACTAAAAATAAAAATAAAAAATAATAATGATATTAAAAAAAAAAAAAAGAACATGGATATTTAAGTAATAATTACTTAATTTAAGGGTAATTTTGTGGTTGTGAGTTTTGGTTCTATATATTTTTTTTTAAATTTGATCTTTTTTGATAAATTTAATCAAAATAATTTTTAAGGATAAATTTGGATTTTATTGTTTTGGATATTGATGTAAAAAAAAAAAAAAAAAAAAAAAAAGAATATATGGAATAGAAATGTGACAGATATATTATGGTACATAACAAAAAGGAATAATTTATATTTTCAAAGGATTATGTAATAATTTTGTTTATTTTTTAATAATTTATTAAAAAACTATTTTCTTTTTTTTTTTATTAGACAATAAATATACAATAATTATTGTATATATATATACATATATATATATATTTAAAATGGCAGTGGATTTGTTGTTGTCTTTAAAATATTTAATACAAAAAAAAAATTTACTTTTATTTTCTGGGGGGAAATGAATACAAGGGAAATAAATACCTTCTCCGTTTCTATCATAAATAAGTTTTCAATTGTATTTCAATTTTCTTTTATTATCTTTTTATTTATTTTATTTTTTTTATCATTTCATCTTTTTTTTTTTTTTCCCAAACAAGTTGATTCACATTATTTTCTTTTTCTCTTGTATATTATATTCAAATCAAATGAATCTCTCTATATTATATATAAATATATATTTCTATAGTGTCTTAATTAACACACGCAATCATTAGGCAACCATTACTTGGTTAAAAAAGTAAGCTTTTATAGTTTTTTTTTTTTTTTTTTTTACTTGTATACCTAATAACACTTTATTTATTTATTTTTTTTTTTTCTGATATTTTCATTCAAAGTCCAGGATCAGATGAACCATAAAATCGAAGTTTTATATAAGGTGTACCTAATCACAGAAAAGTTTCAGTTAAAACTTTGAATTTTTAGTTTTTTGTTTTAAATAGATATTAAACAAAAAAAAAAAAAAAAAAAATATCTTTTATGTTCAATTTAAAATAAATTAACAAACATATATATATAAGGATCGGAATTCTTTTTTTTTTTTTTTTTTTTTTTTTTTAGTTAAAGAAACAAAATTAAATTATTTTTGATATACAAAAGTATATAATATATAATAAAATATATATTTAATATAAAATGGCAAATGAAAAATGAACTAAGAGGGAATGTTCTGTGTATTAGTATTAATTATAAAATAGATAATACAAACAAAACAAAAAAATAAAATAATAATAATAAAATGTAATACATAATAAGAAACTAATATTTATATAAGTAGGTATGTATATTAAAAATAAATCTATTTCAGACAAGGTGGTAAAGAGTATATATATTTTTTTTTAAAGTGTTTGGTGGGAAAACAAATTTCTTTTTTTTTTTCTTATATTTGGAATTATTAATATAGTTTTACAAATTAGGAAAGAATTTTTAATTTCTTATTTAAATTTTATAAATATATATATATATACTATATAATATATTATATGGGTAGGATAATAAGACATAATATTTTAGATATTTTTATTTATTTATATTTAATTATTATAACACATACTTTTTTTTTTTTAAGTATTTTTTTTCTTTTTAAAAGGTTGTTTATTATTTCAAAAAAAAAATATATATATATATATATACATATAGATTATAGGTATATATATATGTAGGTATATTATTTATTATATTTATTTATTTATTTATTAAAATTAATTTATTGTAAGGATTAGTTTATTTATATTACTTACTTTCAATAGAAAAATTCTTCATTCCAATATTATTATTATGTCAGGTGTATATTTAAATATATAAATATAAATATATGTGTATATATGTATATAAATATATATATATATATATAAATTAATATCTTAAATTAAAAATAAAATTTTTCGCGGATAAAATAATATTATTAGTTTTTTTTTTTATTAAAAATGTGATCCTTAAGCAAATATTTAACGTCACGACTACAAATTATTGACCATCTTCAAATAAAAAAAAAGAATCATTTAAGATTCACAATATGCCATTCATTTAAATTTATGTTGCAAATGCATAATATGGATTTATATGAAAATTGAAAAATTTTAAAGATAAACACTTAAATTTTAATATTATTACTAAAATATTATATAAAATTATTATATAAATTAGAAAAATTAACATTTTCAATAAGAAAAGTATAAATATTCTCTTGAGTGTCCACTAATGCACAGTTTTTTTTATATAAATATTGTGCTTGAATTAACATTAATGCGTGGATAAACTGTCTTTCCTATTTTGCTATTGCAGCTATAACTAAGAAATTTCGCTTAATATTTCTGTTACACAAATAATATTTAAAAAAAAAGCACACATCCGTGGTGTAAGTGAGGTCTTTGGATGTCATTCTATTATACATAAACGTATTTTGACACCTGCTAAAATGTACGCTCCTTGTTTAATATTTATAAACCTTTAATTATAAATGTACACATTGTAAAACACATAAACCTTCAGAAAGCGTACATTTTGTAATTTAAATTAGTCAATTGCATCTGATGCCATTATAAGCATAAATAATTTTAATATAAAAAGTGTAAATTGTAATTCAAATTATCGAATTAATTAATTATTGTCAGTAAGAATGCATCAAGTATATAATTTATAGAAAATATTCCAGATCTAAACCTTATTAAATAAAGATCGTATTGGACAATGCCGTATTATTTTTAATAATCATAAAAAAAAATTAAACATTATTGATTGAGAAAGAAGAAAATTTTGATTAAAATAAATAAATCGTATGGCAACAAAAAAGCATATTTTAAAATTTGACTATGTATAACTATGTATAAAAAATTTAGGGTGTCATTAATTGTAGTCGTTACGTTATTATCGTCATTATAGTAGTCGCAGTATTTATTTCAAAAAATTTAATTGTGTTAAAAATCAAATCAAAAATTGAACTTGTTTTTAATTATTTTCTAGACTTTTCTAATTAAAGATTTAAATATAACAATGTATAAATTGAAATAAACTAAAGTAATTTGTAGTGGAAAACATCAATTGTTATAAATTAATATTTTGTCTTTTTCAGTATTAATTAATTAAATAAACAAGAACTGTTTTATTCTTGCCCTTTGTTTTATTAAAATCAACAAAAATATATTATATTTATATTATATTAATAATTAAATAAAAATTAATGTATAGCATAATGAATAAAAAAAAAAAAAAATACCAATATAAGTAAAACTTTTCACTTAAGCGGCTTATAATTTAATAAAATCCTATATATAATTAATTCTAAAATGGTTGTCATAATATACGAATTGATAATGAATCTGATTTAATTTTCGAATTAAATCAATTTTTCTTAAAACGAATTACCTATTATTTTTTTCTTTTTATACTAAAGTAAACATGCTCCGATTTCTTAATCTTTCAAATTAGATTTCCAAAACATTAATTTACATAAATTTTGTTTCTTTTTAATTTTCTAAACTTATATGGAAATTATGTTAAAGTCCGGTGAAAAAATGGTTCAAATGAAAAAGTCCGTTCCACATTTGAAAAAATTGGTATGCTGAAGTCTATTCGAGTGCAAACACTTTTTGGAGATGTCAAATTCATAAGTTTCGTAAAATATTTTTAGTATCTAGTATTTTTTGGCAGATTTTTTTTTTTTTTTTACTGTTTGTTCAGTATAAAGAAATAATTCAAATGTAAAATACGTTTAAAATAATTTTTATAAATCGATGATAAATTTTGTAGCGGCTTTTGAATAATTGAAAAATGAAGGAGCGGAAATTTCAAAGGAATTGGCGTTTGAAAAGAAAATGAATCAAAATATTATTTTTTACGTTGAACAATCCACCGATTTCAAAAAAAAAAAATATTTTTAAATTTATAACTTTAAAAAAAAAACACATCAAACAAAAATTATTTTTACTTTCTTTTTTTTTTTTTAAATAAAAATTATTTTGCAATAAATAACGGCTTGCTTTTGAATGATTAATTGCGCCGAAAGGAATTTCATTCATTTTCTATTTCGACGGACCACAGCATACACAAAAAACAAATTTTTCGAAATAAAAATTACGTTTTTTAGCCGTGAGTAAAATTTTGATTTCAGCATACGATATATGTGGAATATTTGTCCATCGAAAGATTTCGACAAACTTAACCGACAAGCATAACCATATTAAATCAAAACTTTTAATCTTTTAAAAATATACTTCAAAATAGATATTCTTAAAAATGTTTAGATTATTTAAATGTAAAAATGATAAATTCATATAAATTAAATTTGAAACTCTTTTAGCATCAACTGATGGTTAGTTTTAATCATACTAAGAAGTGGTAGTAACAAGACATCAAAAATTACCACAATGTGCTTGTTTATTCATTATTGATTTGATGTCAGATCATGATTTAAAGATATTAAAATGCTTCTGTATGCCTAAATAAAAGTCTCTGAGATAAAATTGTATACGTTAATAAATTAAATAGATTCCTATATTTATTCCAAAAAAAAAACAAAAAAAAAACGTTTAAATTTATAAAAAATAAAGACATTCTATTTTACTAAGTAATCGGATGAATGTATACTTTAGTCAACTAAATCTGAATAAACAATGAAAAATTTAATTTTTCTCATTCACCAAAAAAAAAAAAAAATGCAACTCGAATATTTAATACTTTTCTTCCTATATTATATTACAAGCAAAAATTTTATTGAGAGGAATCAACTGTCAAATTCTTTCCAAAAAACCAACAAAAAAAAATTTTAGGATGTTTTTTTATATTTTTGAGTCAATTTTTTATTAAAAGTCTTATAGTCAAAAGTAGAATTGGGAAGAGTAGAATTTTCAATTTTTCTGAATTTTTGTTTTTAATTTTTAAGCCTTTTTGTTGTCCTGCTAGAAAAAAAAAAAAAAAATAGGGGATAATTTAACAAAATCGCGTTATTTGTGGATAACTAAATATTAAAAAAAATAATTTGTTCCTAAAATATTAAGATATTATAAACCCTTGCTTATATACTGTTTTTTTATCCTAGTTATTATATAAATACACTTAGTTCTATATTATATAAATATTTAAAATCCGTATGAGAGAAAATTTATTAGAATTTACGTGCGTTATTTAAAAATTTAATCAAATGTCAAAAATGTTAAATATACTAACCAATAAGTTAAGTCCTTTGTTTTTTAAATGTATTTTAAATTTTAAATGTATATACATATATATCTATTTACAGTAAAAATTTCATTGAGTGAATTTGTTATTTATTCCGAATTTTTTATGACACATAAGTCTAAATTTAGTTATGATCACTAATTTATTATATTCCGTAACAGTAAATAAGTAATGAACGTACCTAAATAACTGTTACTAACTTTTAGAAAATTATAACATATAACATATTTCAATTATATAAATAATAAATGGATTTAACGCTATGTTTAAGTATTTTTTTTGGAAAAGTATAATGTGTCAAGAATAAATAAACAAGGATTAGTACAATACCTTTGGAAATGTCTTTAATATCGGTTTTTTATTTATTTTATTTTTAGCTTAATAAATATTTTTAGATTGAATAACGACATGTGCTTTTTTTTTTGTTTTTTGTGTTCACTCCAAAAACTTTTTACTGTACATACGATATATACATTATGTAATATATTATGTATACCGTTTTTACTTTAACTAAAGGCATTTTTTAGTTTAGTAAAGATTTTTTACTTAAAGTGAAGAAATTTTTACTTTAAATGAAGATTTTTTACTTTAAGTGAAGACATTTTGTAATAAAAATTAAAGTAAAACATATACATAAATATCAGATACATAAATATCTGGTCCAAATATATAAGAATTACATAAATTAAATAAATATGTATATTAAATATTGGGTCCGTATCGAAATCACGTTTTTCTAAATCCAGTCAATTAAAATCCCGCCACATCAAAATCCCGACAATTAAAATCTCGACACTGAAAAATCTCGACAATTCAAATTCATCTTTAATTAAAATTCTAAAATTCCATTTTTTACCATATTTTATGTCTTAAATATTTTACCATTTCCCAGATATTTTTGTTTTAATTACTGAAAATTGCAAGTTACCTAATAAAATAATAATCTCAATTTTTTAATAACAAAAATAAATAGATTTATTCTAACAGCATTTTAGAAAAAGATATAAAACAAAAAAAAAAAAAAATAGGTATGGATGTTCAACAAAAATAACAATGCAACAAAATATATATATATACAATAAAAATAACAAAAATCGATGGCACAATTAACTCCAAGATTTTTAGGCGTAGCCACTGTTACATACAAAAAGGAAAATATCTGCCCTTTCCAGAATTTTTAAATAAATCTTGAAAACATATCTTGTTTTCATCATTAAATTTTCATCGAAAAATTTCATCATTTTAAAAAAAAAAAACAAAACAAAGAAAGAACTGGATTTTGAATGTCGGGATTTTAATTGTCGGGATTTTGATTTGGCGGATTTCGATATACGGGATTTCGAAAAACGATATATCGATACGTACCCTTAAATATTTATATAACATAAATTACTGAAAAAAACATTCTTCATTTAAAAACAAATTTTCTTCACTTAAAATAAAAATGTCTTCACTTAAAATAGAAAATATTCACTTAAAGTTAAAAAGTCATTAGTTAAAGTAAAAATGATATAAATATAAATACATTTTGTGGGGAAAAAGTGTAAGTTTAAAAGAAGTTTTTTTTCTTTTTCGTTAGCACTAAAATATTTCTTTTGATATAAAAAGGAATAAATTAAATAATTTTTATATATCTTCTTAAGCAATTTATTAAGTTTCAATATATATATATATATATATTTGTTTTTTTTTTTATTAATGTATTGTATATATATATATGTAAATGTAAATGAATATATAATATGTATACGTAATTTAAATATATATTAAATATAATTTTTATTTTTTCTTTAATTGTTTTATTATATTTTTAAAAAAAAAAATAGAAAAAAATTTTTAATTTAAGTGCTTTCCTATATAATATATATGTATGTATGTATGTATGTATGTATTTATGCATGTACTTAAAACAAAAAACAAATAATTATACACTTTATAATTAACATTTAAAAATAGCATAATATTAATAATTAATAACATAATTAATAATAATAATAATTAATTAATTTCGAGTCTACATAATAAAAAAAAAGTTTTTTTTTTTTATTTTATTTTTAAGTATGTAATTTATTTTTAATTTACTTTTCGTTCTTAATTTTAAAAAAGTTTTTTTGTTTTTTTTTTTTTTTAATACGGTTTAAATTTATTTCTTTCGTTACGTTTATCACCGCCATTATTATAATTTGAATTATTATTATCAGATCGTCTTGTATAATTTTTATTTCTATGAACGCCAGTTGTTTGAACTGGTGGTCCCAAATTATTTGCTAAGCCACCTAATAATTCAGTTAGACCGCCTAATGCTGTTAAACTTGATAGAGCATTTAATGCACCTGGTTTTGATAATAATTGAACCAATGGTACAGCTGAAGCTAAAGGATTATTGCTGATTGTGTTGGTTGTGTTGGTACTATTATTATTATTATTATTATTGGTTGTATTGCTATTATTGCTACTATTATTATTATTACTATTATTATTACAGGATGAATTAGAGGATGTTGAGGACGTTGCCTGTGATGTGTTTGATGTGGACGATTGATTTCCAATTGATGTGTTATTTGCTTCTTGGAGATTGGCCTTCTGGAGTTCAACACTGTTGGGAAAGAAGAAAAGGATGGATTTATGTTAGGTGTGTGGTGTGGTTTTGGGAAGGCGGAGGAAATAACATTCTTTTCTTTTTTTTTTTACTTTTTTTTTTTTTTAATGAAAATAATAAATCTTAAAATAAGGTTTTGTTTTTTTTTTGTTTCTTTTTTTTTTTGTTTTTAGCCAATATTATGATAAAAATTGAGTAAATGTAATTTGAAAATGAAATTAACAAAAATAAAAATAATAAAAAAATAAAAATTTTTTTTTTTTAATATTGAGTCAATTTTTCAGAAATAATTAAAACTAAAATAAAAAATTTTAGATGAAATTTTTGTTATTATTTGAAGAAAATTAATTAATTGAAAAATGTATGTGTGTGTGTGTGTAGACATGTTTAAAATATTATATACAGGTTGTGTAAATTAAAAAAGAAAAATTGAAAAAAAATTGAAAAATTGACTCTAAATTTATGAAACTCTAAAACAAATTTGAATAATTTTTAAAAAATGAATTAAAAATTAAAAATATTTAATAAAAAAAAAATCAATCATGGTCTACATTTTTGTTGTTTGGGAATCATATATGTATGTATAGCCTTTTTAGAATTTTTATTTTAAGGATTTAAAATGGTTTTTCATAAATATTTTTATCACATAATAAAGCTAACAAAAAATATTAAACGTTTTACAAAATCAAAATTAATTTTGGGTTTTTTTTTTTTTTTTTGTTTTATTGTTTTACTTCTTGGTTAATAACTTTTAATATTCTAAAGAGAAAAAAAAAAAAAAAAAAAAAAAAACAAAAAATATTGTTTACATTTTACAACTCACCTCATATTAATAAGGTATTGTGCCAAGGCAACGGAATCTGGATTACCACTAATGGTAATTGTACGATCAGTATTACCACCATCACGTTCTTCACAATTTGAAATCCGTATCATAGCACCAGATATTTGGCGTATTTCAGCTATTTTAGTACCACCTTTACCAATGATACAACCTATTAAGTCATTTGGCACTGTCATTTCATGCTGTTGTTGATTACGATTTGCATTATTTGTACGTAATTGTGATCCAGCTAATGCGGCAAGAGCTAAAAAATTAAATTGACCTAAATAAAACAACAATAGATATTCGTTTTATTTTCATTTCAAAACCGGGGCAAAATTCAAAACAAGAAAAAAAAAAAAAAAATTAATAAATAAATAAATTAAAAAAAATTTTTAAACTTAATTAAAAAAAAAAAAATTTTTTTAAATGATGATTTGGAAAAAATAAAATTTTAATTTTTTTTTTTTTTATTACAATAGATAAATAACTAAATCTAAAATCTATTAAATTAAAACTAAAACTACATAATGAAACTTTGCTTTTTTCCCGTAATTAAATAATAAAAAGGTGCTAAAAATTTTTTCTATATAATATGTAAGTGCAAAAATAAAAAATAATCTAAAAAATTAATAGAATAAAAAAGAATTAACAACTTATGAAATTCTAAAAACAAAACAAAATTTCTTCATGCAATGCAATTTTTCAAAGTGTTTCAAAGAGAGTAATTATTATTATCTTTTTTTTTTTTTTGGATGATTTCTAAAAAGATTAAGAAATAACAGTGTTTTTAATTACATACCGGCTGGGTTTAAACCACCTGTATTAGCTGGTGCCATTTGGGCTAATCCCAAAGCGGCTAAACTGGCCAAAGGATTTTTTGCAACCTAAAAAAAAAAAAAGGAAAATTTAAAAATAAATTTTAATTTAAAATGGGTTTTAAATAAAAAAACAAAAACAATTAAAAATAAATAAAATAAACACAAATACAAAAATAGTTAATATTTAATGTAAAATATCATTAAACGGAATTTTATAAAAAAAAAAAAAAAACAAATAAACAAACAAAATAATAAAAAATGATTTTTTTTTTTTTAATATTAATTTTCTATAGTTGCAATATTTAAATCTGAATGGTTTTTCTTTATTTTTCCTATAGATTTTAAATTATGCAATTTTTTTTTTTTTTTTTTTTTGTTTTTCTTTTTAGCAATATCCTTTATATCCTATGGATTTTATTTTTTTCTGGTGGATAATATTAAAATTTAAATTTACCTATTTTGTTTTTTTTTTTTTTTTAAGAAAATCTATTTTTAAAGAACTAAATATTAAAAGACTGTATAAATGTTCAAAAAAAAAAAAAATTTTTTTTGCTAGGTAATTGATTTTTAGTTAATTGCTAGGTAATTGATTTCAGTTATTGATTTTTAATTTGTTTTATTAAATTTAAATTTTAAATTTACGCATGTTGAAAATTATGTTAAACTATTATGTTATGTTATATTAGCCAAGCCACTTAAATATTTATAACGAATGTTTTACTATTCATTTCACACCCACTTTTCTTAAACCACAAAGTTAGTTTATAGGAAAGACAAAGGGAATGAAACGAAAAGTAAAATATTGCTTATAAATATTCGCGGGGCTTGGCTGTATGACTTCAAAAAATAAATGAATGGTTTCCTCATCTTAATCAATTTTTCAGAAAAATTAAATATGTTTCTTAAATATTTTGCGTCCAGTTGCTGCCTATACTGTAGATTAAAACTAAACCTATAAATCAAAAAATTTACCTATTGATTGATTTATTTATATAATAAAATCACTCAAATTTGTGATAAAATCACTCAAATCTGGAATCTATATAAATCTAATAAAAGATTACCGTATTATCATAATAAGTAAAATTAAATTCGGGCGATATTTACGAACATATTTACAAACGAATGAAGTTAAATTTAAAAAAAATATTTAAAACAAAAAAAAAATTAATCTTATATCATCCTTAAATTCTTTAAATTTAACTTTAATCTATCCAAATATTTCAATTATTAATGAATTTATAAGTGAACTTAAAATCAAAACTTACATATTTCTCTTATCTTTTATCTTATCTTTATTATTGTTGATTATATTAAAAAATATCTTATAATTTATAAACAAAATTTATCTGTACAAAATTTAGTACAAGTGGGTTCATAAAAAAATTACGATTTTTATTATTCAGATGGTTTAAAATTCAGTCAAATGTCCATTTATTCGGAAAAATCATAATTCAGATATTCGGACAATTTAAAATTGAGAAACTTTTAAATTCTGAAAAAAAAAATTCAGAATTATAAAAATTGTTAAAATAAGTAAGTAAATAAATAAATATTATGTATGTAAAAAATAATTAGGAGAGATTTTAAAGTTGGTTACAAAATCAAGGTTTTAATAATTTTTTTAGCGAATGTTTGAGGGCGGCAGCCCCTACTATTGATTTAAAATTGAATTACACGAAAAATAAAAATCTGAATATTTGTATGAATTTTAAATATCTCAATTTTGAATTGTCTGAATTTTAAAAATTCCAAATTTTGATTTTTCTAAATTTTGATTGTCCGAATTATGATTTTCTAAGTTTTGATTTTCTGAATATCATAATAAACCCGTACAAGTATTGTAATTTGATATATAATAAAATAAACTGATTCTACTAAATGTATTGACTATTTAATCGAAAATTAGCTATACGTTCTATATTCATCGTTTTCATTCATCGCTTCATCGCTTCTAATTGCAAAAATATAACGCTAAAAAATAAACGCTAACAGATTCCTTAAGTTGAATTAGCCGGCTAATTGTATATCTATTTTAATTAATAAATTTTTTAGTTAAAAAAAACGCTTCCTAAAATAAAAAAATCTGTGTTTTTGTGCAGAAATTGCTTTTATGAATTCAGGCACTTAAATTGAAAGGTCAACTGCAAGAACTGCACTACTATCCTTTTGATTTTTGATTTTTTTTTTAAATATTTTTTTTTTCGATGCTCACTGGATGTACTATTCTTATTCCTATTCGTTCTTGTTTTTTTTTCTTATCTATAATTCACAAAAAAACTAAACTCTCAAAATTTAATAAATTTAATATAATTAATAAAAAAAAAAAAAACCAAAAAAAAATTAAAATTAATATGTTAGAATGACTTATACTATTAATAATAATATCTGATAATAAATGTAGAAAACACTTTGTGCTTATGTTATTTTTTTTTTATGTAATCTGTATCAATAATTTTAAATTTATACAAAACACCAACAAAATGTAAAATGATTAAACTAATAATTTTTAATAAAAATATTATAGAAAAAGACAATTACAACAAAAAAAAAAAAAAATCAAAATAAAAAAAAAACAATTTCATGCTTATAAATTTTCTTTTTTTACTTTAATTTTGTTTAATATTTTCAAAATATCCGATTGTTTAGGAGCCACAAGGTTTATGTATATATGATATTTATATAATAAATATATATAAAAAATAAAATTATATTAATTTACATAATTAATAATAATTATACATATTTTTAAAAAATAAAAAAAAAAAACATCAAATTCTTTAACACGAAAAAAAAATAAATTTTGAAATATTTATAAAGGGATTTTAAAACAAAAATTAAATTTTTTTATATTTTTATAATTAAAAATGTTTTATTTTAATATTAAAACATTAATTTTAATTATTTTTAACCAAAAACAAAAAATAAAATTTTTCATTTAAGACCATTCTCCAATTCTGGCTTTGGCGTGTAACTTGAATTTTAAAAAGTTTCACACCAGCAATTTTTTTTTATTTCAGCCTCCAATGCTGGCGTAACTTGAACTGTCAGTGATCTGTCAAGTACCATTGTATGTCAATTAAATTTGAAAATGGATAATGAAGAATTAAAAAGAAAAGTAAATATTGTTTTTTACAATTACTTTAAATTTTTTTTTTTTTGTTTACATTTACAAAAAAAAAAAAGCGAAAAACAACACAAAAAAAAAATGTCAATTTAATCAAGCTGTCAAATAGTTCAGCGGTTAACGTTCAGCTTTAAACATTGTTCAACTTCAACTTTAAAAAAGTTATACGCCAGCGGCCAACGTCAGCATTGGAGAAGATTACATTAATTATTAGTAGTATGGCGGTGGAGTTACATTCCAACGCCAGCATTGGATAATCACCAATAATACAACATTTTAATGGTCAGTATGTTAAAATGGTAAAAATTATGTTAAGAAAAAGATAACAAGATATAAAATAATCAACAGATGATTATTATTGGGTTCCAATCACATATACTAAAATTTAAAAAAAAAAAAAAAAACATAAGATTTTTTTTTTATTTTACTGACAAAAATGTGTGTTTTAACTGAATAAATAAATATAAGTAGTATTCGAATAAAATTATTGACACATTGTATATTAAAACTTGCATGAAAATACTATATGTATACGTATAAATTATAATTAAAAAAAATATATATATACATATATCTTAATTTAACTAATCTATAGATGTTTTAAATGCAAGTACATTTTATTTATATCTAATAGTTAGAAGTGTAAAAAGTTGTTGAAACGAATATAATAATAAAAATTAGAAAATATAATTAAAAAAAAAAAACATTTTTTTTTTTTGATGATTTTAACATATATACAAATGATATTCGATATATGAAAAATACGCAAGGAAATCAGTTACGATTAAGGTTAACTTTTATTATAAGGGGGAAGGTAAAAAAATGCAATCACATTATGCAATAATATTATATATGTATTTACACAATTACATATTATATATTATATAAATTATTTTATAAGAATTTCAAAATACATATTTTATTTTAATTTTATAATATACATACAAACAGTGGTGCACTTTTTTAAAACATTGGAGATAAAACAAAAACAGTTCAAATAATTAGTGATTGTTTCAATTCAAAAAGAAAGGATTATTTTTAAAATTGGATTACTGGCGGTTGGGGAAAAAAAAATTGACTTTTTCGAATAAAACAATTTTTATATTATAATTTTATTTTAATGGTGGACCTTAACGTGAAAACTAAATGTATGCATGCTTAACTTTGACAGTTTTATTTTTTTCTATACTTTGTGCGCATTTTGCGCTTTTGATACCATTAAAACGAAATGAACGATTTTAACAGAAATAAATTTAAAATTGTATTTATTAAAGCAGGTCTTTTAAGAAAATGTGTGTTTTTTTTTTTGAAATTAAAAATGAATATATTATAGTTAATCGATGTTATTTTAATTAAAAATTTAATTTTAAATAGCAAAAAATTTAATTTTAATTTAAACTTAAAAATTTTTAATAGTTTGAACAACATAGCAAAAAAATTATATTAAATGAAACGTGAAAACAACTTTTTTTTTGTTTTTTTTTTAAAAAACGTCAAAAGCGTAAAAATCATAAAAAAAAGTTGAAAGATGACTAACTTTATATATTTCATGCGTTTTACGCTTTTCCATTTTACTTCGCTTCCATATAAATCTTAATATTCAACTTTAATGTCAAAAGCGTAGAAAGCGTACATTGAGTTTTCACCTTTATAAGAAATTTGTATTTAATATTGTGACACAATGACTTTTAGAAAATAAAGGGAAAATTATATAGGTAAAAAAAAAAATTGAATCCTTATTATCCTTATTTTAGATAGATAAATATTTTACTTTATTATTATTCCCACAAATGGAAATAGCAATTTCATGGGTCCTCTTCCTTTCGGAAGTGGATCATATTTATATTTTACTTTGTGTATTAAAATTTAATTGAAAATTATAATTGTTAAGGCTTTTTTAAGCCATGATTGAGTAATCGATTTTCAAGAATGATAATAAATTGTTAAATTTATATAATCGATATTTTACATTCTGTAAAATATCATTTATAAGAAGCATAATTTACACAACTTAAAGTCTTTTCTATATATATACCTAATCATTAAAACTTCTTACGTAAGAACGTAATTACGACAATTGGTACAATCAGGTACAACTTTCAATTAAGGGTTATCCATATAAATATTTCACTTCAATTCGTTTGTACTTTACTAGTTATATAGAAAAATTGTTCAAAAATTTATTATTACAAAACATAAAAAATATTAAAATAAAATGCAATTCAATTCAAATGCAATTCAAATTCCAATTTCTTTAAAAATATACAGATAGTTTTTAAATCTTTTTTAATTGAATCATATTGTTCTAAATTTAAAAAAAAAAAAATTTTTTTTTAATTAATTTTTAAAATTAATTGGTATTAAAAGAATCAAAAATTATTTTATGGTATAATAATATGTACAATAAAAAATCATTAAAAACTGAATAAAAAAAAAACAATAAAAAGAAACAACAATCAAAGGATCAACTTTCAGAAAAATGAAATACAAAAAAAAAAAAAAAAATGTTTTATTTAAAATTTTAAAATAGGAGAAGTATCAAAAGGGGGACTTTTAACAAGAACAAAATTTTTTAACTAAACATAACTATATTATATTTTGGTTACATATATAAAAAAAAAAAACAGAAAACATCATTTAATAATTAAAAAATGAATATACAGGACTAAGTATTATAAATATAATTATATATGTTTTACTTTACACTTGAATGCATATTATATAATATATAAATTTGGTTATACATTAATTTAAAAAAAAAAAAGAAAAACTTATGAAATTAAAAATTTTTGAATTTTTTTTAATTTATTTTGGTTTTGGTAAGGGGGAACATTAAATATTTATATAAAAAAAAAAAAAAAATAGAAAAAAATGTTATAGGGCAGCACCAATTCAATACGATTAACTCACATCAGTTACATGTTGAAGATGATGCTGTGGCAATGCTCCCGATAGATGTACCCCCCTTAATAATGGATCTCCTAAACATGACATGCCTGCATGAAGACCACCGGCCAATGCAAGTGGAAATACTGAGCACGTCTATATTTTATTTATATATAGACGTTTATTATATTTTTTTTTTTGTTTTTTTAATTTTTTTTTTGTTTTGGAATTATTTGAAAATATTAAAGAAAAATTACAAATTTTTTTTTAATAAGAAAATTAATAAAAAAAATTTATTAAAAACAATAATAATAATTTTTTTTTTATATTATATAAAAATGTATATATATATATAATAAAAATAACATTTATAGGTTATTTAAAATAAAAAAAAAAGTTAGAATTATTTTTCTTTTATATACATATATATACATATATATGTATATGTATAACTTATATAAACAAGTTGTTAATAAACGGACGATTTGTTTGACTAAGAAAAGTTATGAAGAAAAAAAAGATGATAGGAAATTTTAAAATAAACCAAAAAAAAATGTTTTGGTTAATTTCTATACATAACAGTTTACGAGATAATTAACGGCATTCTATCTAAAAAAAAAAAAAAAAAAAAAAAAAAAAAAAACAAGGATTTAAATTATTTTATAAACACGTAGGTATATAATATTAGCATTTTTCAATTAAATGAAACCATTTTCAAATTAAATGAAACTATTTTCAGAATAAATGAAACTATTTTCAAACTAAATGAAACTATTTTTATTTTAATAGCAAATAGTATAAAATTAAATAAAATAGTTTACCTCTTAATTTGTAAGTTTCATTTTAGGCTTCATTCTATTTGAAAAAAGTTTCATTTAAAATAAAAATAGTTTGTTTTATTTTGAAAATACTTACATTTACTCTGAAAATAGTTTCGTTCACTATTAATATAGTTTCATTTACTTTGAAAAAGGTTTCGTTTCATTTGAAAATGGTTACATTTAATCAAAAAATGTTAATATTATATACCATTTAATTGGAAAATACTATATTAAAAAAATATCCAAGTTTCGTCATCTCAAAAACCAGTTTTATGGAATTTACTACGATTTTCCAACCAATTTTTAACATTTTGTCGTATCATCTCCTTTTTTTCGTAAGATTTCAAAGTTGAACACAATGTATATATATATATATATAAATAAATATATGTATATACGTATATATTATGTATATATATATATATAGAAAATAGAGACATTTATAAAGTTAATTGTATTAAAAACTATTGTTATTTTAAAATTATGTCCAAATAAAAAATAAATTAATATTATTAAAAATATTTATATATGTATATTATATATATATTTTCATTAAAAATACCTTGCGACCCTTAAAATAATTTACCATTAAAATTACAAAATAAAATAATATTTAAAAAAAAAAAAAAAAAAATACTATTCAACCCTATATTTACTAAACCCTAATGTTAGAATAAAAAAAAAACTCTTAATTGACGACAAATAATCTATAATTTTCGATTAATTTTTTTAAATAAAAAATTATTCCTCATTTTCAATCTTATATTTGTTTTTTTTTTTTTTTTTTTTTTGGTCATGTCTTTTTAGTTCGAAATCTAAAAATATAAAATTAATAATAAATAAATTTAATCATTTTTCACGCATTGTTTTATAAATAATACACTCTGACTCTGACTTTCTCCCCAAAATATGCGAAAAAAAAAAAAAATGAATGTAAATGGATTGAAAACTTATAATAAATCTTATAAGTAAAAAGAAAATTTTTTTCAAAAACAAGTATTAAAATTTAATAATTTTTTATCGAGAAAAAAAATTTACATAAAAAATAAAAGTTGCCTTGAAGTGAAAATTTATTAAAGAAAATTAATATTGTAAAAATTATGTAAATATGTTAATTTGAAAATATTTTATAAAAAATTATAAAAAGATGAATTAATATAAAAAAAAAAACAAAAAAAAAGTTGTAAATTGAAAATATTTTAATTAAGAGTCAGAGTGTACATAAAACATAAGTCTGATAATACAAACTGAAGTTTCGTAACTCAAATTAAAATTTTTAAAATAAAATTAATAAAAAAAAGTAATTGATTTTTTTTTTTTTTTTTTTTATAGAAAATACATTGAGAAGTGGGGAATCTCTTAATTTTACAATCTGTTGAAAATTGATTGATTAAATGGTGATCCAATTATAGAATATCTCACACATTAGCATATTTAAAAAAAAAAAAAAGCTTTAAATTTTAAGATAAAAAAAAAAATCAATTTGAAATTAAATGATACATAACTAAAACTTTTATTAATCTTGTTATTAATTAAAAACAAGAAAAAAAAAAAACAACTTTACGCCAAGAAATATACGAAACTGTTTTTTTTTTTTTTTTTTTGTTTTTGATAAATTATCTAAAAATCAAAAAAAAGAATTATAAAAAAAAAAACATTAAAAATCTCATCAAAGTATCTTATGTTGGATTCACCGCTTCGGATATTTGAACCGAACTCATGACATGCCCACACATTTTTTTTTTTTGTTTTTTTTTTTTTAAATGAAAATTTGAATTCTCTCATTTTTCAAATTTAGTTCGGAATTTTTTTTTCTCTCCAGAAAAAAAGTTGATTTAATTTTAACTTTTTGTGTGAAACACTTTTTCATCTCATCAAATAAACAACCAACTATTTAAAGTAATTTAAATATCATTTTCAAATTTCAGCTGTCGAATTTTTTTTTGTTTTGCGAAAAAATATTTTTCTGAAGAGGTAAATCATTGTTGAGAGAATTTTTTTTTTTTTTTTTTAAATAGTTCAGAAAAAATATGCCAAAGCGGTGAACTAAGAATTAAAAGACACCAAATGAGAAACGCATTAAATAATCGCATCATAAAAAAGCTTAACGCTCGTTATGTACTTTGTAATTGCGTTCAATATTAGACCACCTTTTAATCTGACCTAACCTAAGGGTGGGTGTTCCTTTTTTAAATATAATTCACTGTCATATTGTTGCAAAAAGCTAATTTAGAGTATTATTTTAAAAGAAATTATTTTAATATATTAAAAGGACAAAAAAAAATAAATGAAAATAAACTCTTTGTTTTTTTTTTTTTTTTTATAACATGTATTATACATGTATTATATATATTTTAAAATAAAAAAAAAAACTTGTTTCTTAAAATTGTTAATACCTATATAAAAATAAATAAATAAAAAAAAAAAAATTATCTAAAGAAAAAAAATAAAATTTATTACCGACATAAAAGTTTTAAAATTTTTTTAATAACTATCTAACAACGAAAAAAAACAAATTTGTATGTATGTTTTAATATTATTTTTTTTTTTTAACATATTGACATATAGTTATTTATTTTTCTCTTTTTTTTTTAATTAATTTTAAAAGTAAAAAAAAAATTATTAAATATATAATATGTATATATATATAGATACAAAAAAAAAAAAAAAATAAAAATAAAATTATAATAGTATCTATAATAATTAAATTACCTCTGGAGCTGGTACAGCATAATTTCCTTGAATTGTATAAGCTTGACCGTTAGCGAGTATTACTGGTCCATTTACTTGTGGTTTTGGTCGATATGGTATGGTGGCTCCTTTTGGTGGTGACTTTAATTTTATAAAGATAAAAAATAGAATGCAAACATTTTTAAAAATTATTTTTTCCAAATAAATTTTTTTTTTTTAGTATTAACCCTTTGCACTTGTATAATATTTTGTACCGGAAGAAAAACAAAGAAAAACGATTTTAACGCAAAACATATTGAGTGCAAAGTTTTAAATATTATTTAGATTTAGATGATACTTACCTCTAGCATGACTAAACAAATTTGATAGATGCATTGAGTTATTTGTTCGGCTGTTCCACTTAATGTAACAGCACGTTCTGTGGAATTTGGCAGCATTTCACTAGCTACTTGAATTGAACATCCAGTTGTACTGCGAATTTCTTTTATTTTTGAACCACCTTTACCTAAATTTTTTTTTTTTTTCAATAAATTTATTAGTTTGAAAAATATTAAATAGGTTTTTATGAATATATATATATTTTAATAAAATTAACGAAAAAAAAAAAAAAAAACTTACCAATCAAAGAGCCACATTGACTAGCTGGTACAATTAAACGTATTGGTATTTGAGTTTTTCCGCCAGACGCACCAGAATCATTAAATTGTGAACACCATTCTTCAAATTTTTTTGTTATCAATGAAAATGCAGTATATATAGCACCTGTAGTACCAGTTACTGTAACAATACGTTCTGGACACGATCCATCCGATATATTAATTTTTGCTCCCGACTAAAATTTTGAAAAAAAAAAACAACATAAAGTAGATATATTTGTATAGTTTAAAATTTGGCATAAACAGTTTTGGTTATTTAATCACCAATCATTTTAAAACCCAACTATATATACAGAATGTTCTTCTTTAGATGGATTGTATATATCATCAAAGCGATAGGGGAATTAAAAATGCAACCAAAGGCAAAAAATTAATGTTTCGAAAAGAAGAAAATGGTTTTGGAAAATTAATATGATAAATCTAGCTTAATCGTTACAGGACACACGGCATAATATTTTTTTTAAGTAATATTTCAATATTATTTATTTTAAAAAAATTAAAACAAATGCTTATTGACAAGGTATAGTTTAATATAATTTACACGGAAATATTCAATTTTATTTTTTCATCAAGTTAAAACGAAAATATCCGGTAAACTAATAAAAAGGATATTTAATTTCTCTTCACAACCGTAATCCTATCACTATCCTTTTTCTTTCCTTCCACCACCATTCGAATAAAAAAATTATTTAAAAAATATTTAAATGATTCAAGGTTCTTTTAAATCCCACATATATTTTCTTAACCAAAACCCTTTATGCTAATAAATTTCAATATAATTTTACAAAAAGAAAACAAATAATAATTGATAAAACATGGATTAACTTTGAAATTTATAAATTATATTATTAAAATTTACCTCTTCTCGGAATCTGTTAACGATTTCTCCTTTTTTACCAATAATACTTCCAACTTCCTGAAATTAAACGGAAAAATTTTTTTTTGTGTTATTAATGTTGAATACATTTTATAAAGAAAATAAGTCTTTTTCACATTTCAAAAAGGAAAATTAATTTTAATTTTAATTTAATTTTAATTTTGTATTTTTAGTAAGTTTATATGAAGTGGAACAATTTCACATCCCGTTATTGTGAAGGAAAAAAAAAATAAAGAGAAATATTTTAAAATTAAAGATCAATCATTCGAAAAAAAAAAAAACTTTCTAAAATACAAAAATTAAAAAGAAAAGTTACAGTATTTTTTATATATTATTTTATATTTTATATAAAACAATTTTTAATTATTTGTAAAATTTAATAATACCATTATTTAAAATTTTAAAGCATATTAACATTAACAGAAAAACATTTCGATTAAGTATTAAATTCAGTATTGCTTTCTTTTTTAAATTTTCCAAATAACTGTTAAACTGTAATTAAATAACTGTTAATAAAAATTATTAACTTAAGAATGTTATAATGGATTGTATATAATGATTTAGAATATTTAAGATTACAAAGGAATATACTTAGGAAAACATTTAAATATACTCATCATTTTAAAAGTTGCTAAAAGGTGACGATTGCTGTTTACATCTTCAAAATACCCCTTCATCAAAAAAAAACCTTCAATAATTAGTACAGGGTAGGCCAACTACCCTTGGACTGACTGATTTTAAATGTTTATAATTTTTTTTATTTTTATTTTTTTTTTTTAAAAGAAAATACATATAAATTATTTTTTTTTAAACTAAGTGTGAAAAATGAGACTCTTTAAATGACTTCCACTTTCATGTGGGCAGTTAATGACTCTTTTAAAGATATTTTGCATTATGTTGCGCAACGTTTTTGGCTCCAATTTTGTAATTTCTGAGCAAATATTCTGCTTTAGTTCCTGAATCTTTTTTGATTTGTTAACGTAAACTCGTTCCTTCAAGAAAACGCACGCGAAATTGCTATTGTCTCTCTCGCGGTATGAGCTGGAATCATATGTCACAATTATTGAGAACTATTGGACGTACAAAATTTTCCAATATAGTCCGATATACCGCCCCAGAGACAGTTTATGGATGCTCAGTTTCATTTTCGAAAAAATATGAACCGACCTCTATCAACCACAATTCCACACCAAACATTGTCGCTGATGCATTGCTCTCGGATTCTCTGCACCCCAAATTTGGCAGTTCTGTTTATTGATATATCCATTTAAATGAAAATGTGCTTTATCGCTCATAATGAGATTGTTCAAAAAATTTATCGTAAGACAACATAATAAAAATTCAACAATTTTTACACGTTCTTCTACTGAGTATGATGACATTATTAAATTTTATAAAATTCTTTGGTATCTACAAAAAAAAAAAATAAACAAAATTATAAGCATTTCAAATCAGTCAGTCCAAATTAGCCCACTCTGTATATAGATTCAAAATAAAAAATCAGAAAAACCAAAACAAAATTCATAAAAAAAATATTTTGAATTCAAGGAAATTCTTTTATCCTTGATAAAAGATGCAATAACAATTAATTTAAAAAAAGAAATTATTCCCGATATTTTCTCAAAAGATTTAAAATAATGTTAAAGGTTACATGATATCAAAAGGCATGCATGATATCTCAGATATCAAGAATATGTTATAAAAAAACAAGAAATACGAAATATTTATGGATGAAAATAAAAGAAACTCCTTTGAACCAAAGTATGCCTAAATATGCCTAAAAGTAAAAGGTTTTTTTTTTTTTTTTTGATTACATTAATTATTTAAATTACACTGCCTTTTCTGTTCAGGTGTAGCTGTAAATGTCGTAAGGGGAAATAACTCTTACGACGACGTGTGTAGGATTCGAACCCACACTCCCTCGGTGTTTACAGCGTATTTTATACACTCTTGGCAACTAGGCCACCGAGGCCTCAAGAAGTTTTTAAATTTTCTAATCAAACTTTGTGTTAAGAAAAGAATTTACTTATATTATATTCTACAAATAAATTGTCATTTTACATTAAAATGATTACTTAAATGATTACATATAATTAATAATGATTACAATTAATGATTACATAAATTATAAAATTATTTATAGTTTGTGATTTAATTTTTATTTTTAATGGCTTCATAATTTACAATTTTGTAAAAAAAAAAATTATAATTGTATATAATTTAATTTTATATTAATTTCATATTCAAATTATATTTATGTATGTACATATTTAAATATTTCATAAATTTTATATATTTTGAAAAAAATTTTACTCTCAAAATTTTCTCAATAATTTTCTTAGAATCTCAAAACATTCTATAGTTATTGACAGCTTTCTTTGTTTTTTTTGTACATTAAAATGTGTACACATAAGTTAAATATCAAAAACAAAGAAAATTAATCAAAAAGACCAAAACCAATATCATCATCTGATTCTTTTGGTTCATTTTTCTTCTTTTTCTATTCCTTTTTAACTTCAGCAGCATTCGCAACTATAGTGCAGCACCTGCTGGAGCGGCACTTACACCAGAACCAAAAGTTCTTTTAAAATTTTTGAAATTTTCTCACCAGCTGTAGGGAGGATATTACTGTCAACGAATAAGAGTAAAATAAAATAAAAATAAAAAAAAACATTTTTTTTTTTTTAAATGGAATTTTTTAAGAATTTCAAATGTTATGAATTTGGCAATCTTTAATTTTGTAGCGGTTAATAAAGTGCAACATAAAACAAAAAAACTGGAAATAATTTTTAAACAAAAATATGTACACAAAAAGAGTTTTATTCGAAAAATGCGCGAAAAATTGCAGTAAAAAGTGTTTCATAACAATAAAGTGCTAAATAAAGAACTTAATCAAAAATTAAATTAGCATATTAATAATGTCGAACATCAATGAACATAGAAAAATAAATTGAAAGCATCGAATTATTTTTTACAATGCTTAAAGCAACACAAAGTTATAGTATTTTTTTTACTGAGAAAATTCATAAATCTTTAGATGTTTAAAAACAAAATTTTAAAAATTTAATTATTCACACACATATGTACTTACAATAAAAATTATTTTAAATATAAATTAAATGTAAAAAAAAAAAAAAAAAAAAAAGAAAGAGAAAAAAGCATATGTTTATTTTAAAATGAATAACATTAACCAAATGTATGCATTAATCATATATCAAAAAAAAAAAAAAGATGCATTATATTTTCAACACTATACAACAAAATTATAAATAATAAGCACAGCAATGACATTTTTGTTTTTTTTTTTTTTTTAATATATAAAATATAACGTATAAGCGCTCCTGTAAGAAAAGAGACATATACTATATACATAATATATATTTTTGTATACATATTTATATAAACTAAAAATAACTAAGAATTTAATAAATTTTTTCCTTCATTTCTATTAATTTTTGGTTTTTTTATTTTTCACTTTTTCACATTTTCTTTTCACTTTTATAAAAATTTTTTTTAATTTTTTATTTTTTTTTTTTTTTCAAAATCCTATTAAAAGAATTGCACAAAATGCAAATGATACAAAATTATCCTTATAATATTTTGTTATACATAATATGTATTTTGAATTAATTTTTCGATTTACATGGCCGATATTTTGCAAAAAATGATAATATAGCAGTGTAAATTGGAATTTAGAACAATGATGCATACAAATAAAACAAAAGGATTAGTTTAAATCAAGGGATGAATATGATAAAACTTATTATTACATACTTACCTTTTTAGCACGTTTCCAAAAAAATTCAGAAAAAAAGTGCCTATTAGCTTCACTCTGTCCGTCCGTCTGTTTAAAAAACTTCTACAACGTTAAAGATAGAGAAAAGATCTCATAAAAAAATTAATTTTGTGGAACAACTTTTTCGTTTAGCCCCACCTATCAGGGAACTAGATAGCCTCACAAACTTTGAAAAATTTATTTTTAAACGCATATATTTCAGGTTCCGCTTAACATTTTTTCTATCTGAAAACGCTATTCGACAGGAATTTTTTTTTACCTTTATAAATCAATATCAAAATTATATATACTAGTTTTTAAATTTAGTATTTAAATTTACCGTTATGTGAAAACCAAATTTTGCATGATTTTTTTAAGTTCATAACACCGGCACGCTTTTAGATAGGAGCTTAAAATTGCGAGGCAAAGAAGAAATTTTAGAAGTAGTATAAGTTTGCTTAGAAAATTTTTTTGTACCACCCCCTGTTTATGAGCTATTAGGGGTAAAAATTGAAAATTTCCTATTTTTAAACACCTGTAACTTAGGCACCTGTACACATTTTCCTTCGGCAAGACAAAAAAAATTAAAGCTCCGGTAATATATTTTTATAATTATTTTTATAATATATTTATTAGGTTTCTTTTAATTGTATATGGTTCCAAAGTTACAGAACCCCAAAAATTCCAAAAAAGCCCTATTTTCAGATGTATATATCTCAGGCTCTGTGTAGTAGTTTTACAATCGAAAAACACTAGAAGATCGGAAATTTTCTTACCTCTATAAATCAGTATCAAAATTATGCAATATTTTGTAATCCACTATATAAATTTACCGTTATATTAAAACTAAATTTTGCATATTTCTTTCTTCATAACTCCGGCAGGCTTTGAGATAGGAACCTGAAATTTTCAGACATTTTTCAGACATTCTACCTTGTTTTTCTTGTGTTCATTATTCTACTCATCTTAAAAATAAAATGTTGATTAAATAAACCTTTAAAATGGATTAATAATAATATTTCCAATTTTCAATATTCAATTTTGAAATCTACATATATTATTTCACAGATCTAAATTATTTTTGTAATACAAAAGAGTACAAAAAAAAATATACAAATATGTAAGTACAAAAAAAGATATAAAACTATATATTAAAAAAAAATCATGAGTTTTTCTCGTTTAATTTTTTTTTGAACTGAACCCTTTTAACGTAAAATTATTTCTTACCATTACACCTTTTTACTTATTTTTGAGTAGAATTTATTCTAGACTCGTTCAGTTTAAGTTTAATGCTCCTGCCCCACATACAACATAAATCTGACAAGGAAACTACACAGTATTTTCTTTTAAGATGTGACTGTAAATGTTGTAAGGGGGGAATTATTGTGTCATGTGTAGAATTCCAACCACACACTTGTGTGATCAATGTATTTTAGCGTATGCCCTTATTCATTAGGCCACCGAGGCTCCTTGTTTTAATTATTACCTTTATATATTTAAAAAGTAAAATGTTTTTCTAATTATTCTAGGTAGGAGCAGATGGGTTAACAAGCAAAAATTTTAACAGAACAATGGGGCCAAAACTTAAAAAAAAACAAAAGAATATTTCGAAATTCTATTAAGTCTCCCTTTTAAAAATTAATTAATAATAATGGCTACTAATTATTACATTATATTTTTTTATAACTTAACTATATAATAACTAATTTTAAAATTATATTTTTAAGCACTTATTTTAATATATAGTTTTAACATTTAAAGAATAAAAGCGATTATATATATATATATAAAAATATATGTATATATACAATATGTGTAAGATAATGTATGTAGTACGCCACAAAATAAATTTTTTTTTCTAATTAAAACAAGAAAGAACTTAGAAAATTTTAAAGCAAAAACATTTTTTTTTTTTTTTTTTCTAAGTTTGCCAAATATAATTTTGTCATTTTTTCTTTTTTATTTTGAAATATATATGTATGTTTTTTTCTGTCTGCTAAATTTGTGCCTTTTTTTGATATATGTACATATACAAGGTGAGTCAAAAAAAAATGTATACTCTTTCATATTTCACAACATTTTTTCAAATAAACAATCATTATGGTCTAGCTAGAGTCTAGAGAGTCAAAAAAAAAAAAACTATTCGATACAATTTTTTCCTAATGGTAAGCAGAGGTTTGTTTAGAATTCGGCAAAGACAAAGAAAATATTTTTAGAAAGAAAATAATGGAGAAAACAAATAAATTATTTGCCCATTAAAATCCATCCATTTTCCAAGTATAAAAAATCCGTTACTCATAACTTTTAAACAATTTCCAGTTTTGTAGGATAAATTTATCTTATAGAGAGCTGTGCGAGAAAAAAAAATAAATAGGTACTAAGGAAAGAGACGTTAGGTTACATAAAAGACAATGTATTAAAATTCTTTATTCAAATCAATCTGTAAATCAAATTTTTAAACTACGACGGTAATTTATCAATTGCCTCATTTTAAAATCTTTTTACTGTTAAAATATTAAAATATTTACAAATATTAATTTTTGTGACACCCTGAATACTCATTTAATATATAAAAAGAAAATTGTATCTAATGTATTATAATGTACATATTTACCAAAAATAAAATATTTAATTAATTTTTTTTTTTTTTTTTTTTTGTGTCTTTCAAATAAATCGAAGAAAATTTTTAAAAGAATTCAAAAAATACAACAAGTAACATTTAATTTAATTTGATATAAATCTAATTGGACCGAAAAATGAAAAAGAAAAACTAAACAACAAAATGAAAGATTTCAACAAATTTTTAATACTGTTAAAGACTAAATGAAAAGTATGCATTTAATATATATATATATATATATATTATATATAGTGAGCGCCGTCAATTTTACCTTAACAACAAAATTATACAAAAATAAAAATAATATTTTCATAAATATATTATTTAAAATTCAAAAAAAAAAACAACGCAACACAAATTTATTATATAATAAAAGAAAATAAGGAAGTCAGAAAATTTATTTATTTTAAAATGAACTGTAATAAAAAGAAATCGAATTAATTATTATTTTAAATCTAAATAACAAAAAACAATGCCCAAAAGGATATTTGTGGTACTGAAAATATTCAAAATTTAAATGATAGTGACATATGCGGTTTTCACAATATACGTATATGTAAATAATAAATATATACGTATATATTATATGTAAACGTACAAGTAAACGTACAAACGTAAATAACAGACAGTATTTCAAATAAAAATATATACACGTATATATTCTTTTTATAATGTTAAATGTAAACCTATGAAAATTTCATTTTCATAAACCTCTGGAGTACAGTAAAACTTTGCACAAGAATTTAAGATATCCTGTTTTATATAGTAGTCAATCCATTTCATAAGGTTTGATTATAAATAAAGAACTATTATAATACACGGGTATCTAATTAGTATAAAATATACATTATAAAGTATAACATATATAATTAAAGTGACAAACACAACTCCTCTTCGGAACAAAAGAACGAAAAATAACTCATTCAATTGTTCCCTATTCTGTGTAAGATTTTTATTTTTTTTTTTTTTCGCTAGGACATTCGATTGTACTTCAGATTTTATTGTTCAAAGTCAAGAATTTCGCAAATAGTCCCCTGATTTCTTGGGCCTTGGCTTTATTTTGTCTCTATTAAAACACTATTTATGCTATAATATATTACGTTTAAAAAAAAAAAAAAAATCTGAATAAGATTTACAATCTATGAATGTAGTGAACTACTTTACTCTCTTCTGAAATCATTGATTAATAAAAACACATTTTTAAAACAAAATTGAAAAATTTGCTGGTTTTAAGTTGTAAGTTTGTCTTTTTAGATTCATTTTAAGAACAAATAACAGTATACTGAAATGTATATATCTCAGATTCTGTTTATCATTTTGCCAATATAAAAACGCCATATCAAGTACACATTTTATTTGGAACCTTGAAATTTGAAGAAAGGAACAATTTTTTAGAATTATTTTTCATAAATTACCTGAAAATATTTATTTATACTTCCGCGCCTTAAAGAGCTTTAAGCGATCACAATTAAAGAAAATGTATCTTGATTTTTCTTAATTTTAATTTAAAAAGGATTTAAAGTCCACACGCTTTTTTTCCGTAGGCGTTCTGTCACTGCACCAAAACAAAATTTTAACAAATTTTAGTGCAAGTCACAATATTCTAAACTGTTTTTATTTTGTTTTTTGAAAAATCTCTGCCTTTAAATACGGATATTTGGTTTTACGTATTACACTTCTTTTTTTTTTTTGGTATAACTATACATAATTTTAAATATTGCATCAAAATTTATGTTAATGATATGCAATGAAGAATTTACTTAGCTCGCACTATACCTGATATTTTCATTTTATATTTCTTAATATTAATAATTAATTTGAATATATGAAGAATATGCAATAAATGAAAACAAAATTTTCTATATCAAACACCTATGATTAATTTACAAAATTCATTTCTATCGACTATTAGTAATCGTCCTAAACAGTTTAATTAAATACACTTATACAACGCATATTTGTACATATATATTATATATAATAAAACTAAAAAAAAAAAGTCAAGTGTAATTAAATATAAATTATTTAAGTTTTGTGTGACATAAAATTTATATTAGGAAATTTTTTTTTTGAAAACTCCTCCAGAATATAAATATAAAATTTTCCAATAAATCATTAATTTACAAAAAAACAAAAAATTATTTTTACATATAAACTACATATTATATAAAAAAAATAAATTTATATTTTCTAATTTGATTTGATTTAAAATAAGAAAATAAAAATATAAAAAAATTTTTTTGCTAAAAAAACTACCTATGTGGTTGCAAAAAATATAAATTTTTCATAAAAAAAAAAAAAAGTCCCCTACGTGGGCTAAAAAAAATTAAACTATTTTTTTATTGAAGCAATATAGAAAATTAATCATTCATAAGTATATACAAAAATAAAATATAAAAGTATTGCTATAGTCAATTGCTTTATAATCAAAGAAAACAATCAAAGATGAGTTAATTTTATTTTATTACAAATTTAAGTAAATATGTATATATGTATATAGCAAAATAAAATCCGAAATAATTTATTAACTATAATAACTATTACTTCAGAAAGAGAAGATTTACTTATAAGATTAAAATATTAAATTAAATGATTAAAAAAATCTGTACAAGTCAGCAGAATACCGGGGTCAATTCTAATAAAATCTAAAATAAAACAAAAAAAAAAAAAAAAATTTCTAATATTGCAAGTTCGAGATAAGAAACACATACATATATTTACAACATTACAACAAAGAAATACGTATAACAACATTTGCAATACAAAATATGTTAATCATATATGAAATGAATGATTAATAAGTGATGACTCTTATTTAAAATTATCAAAAATTGTACATACTATATATGAAATGTTTAAATATTACACATTCTTAAGAAAATATAGATCAAGATCTAGAAAACGTTAATCAGATCGATTAACAAGAATCAGTGATTGATTAAGACAGAGATTGAAAAAAGCTGATGAAAAAAAAAATAGACAATATTGATATAGAAATGTTTGAAATAGGCATTTTCTTGGACCAATATTCATAAACAACAACATATGGTAAATTATAGACTAAAAATTAATACAAAATTGACAGGATATTTAAAACTTATAAAATGAATGAAAAAATACCAACAAATATAATAATTAATGGAAATCTAAAACGAAATTGTGTCCAATTAAAGATTAAAAATCATATATTTTAATAAATTTGCAGAAATTATAAAAAAAAATTAAATTAGTTATTAACTGGATCATAAACTGAACAAACATAAATCCTGAGAAAAAAAGTTGTAAATTTACAATTGATTGGACACCAAAAACAAAAAAAAAACCCCACGATAATATAATCAAATAGCCTTCCGAAGGGAATGTACTGCATGATAGACGCGTAAAAACAACCGAGAAGGATATGCGAGAAAGAAATGTTTTGCAATAAGACGTTGAAAAGTCTGAACGAAAAATATGGTTTCATTTTTACAAAAAAAAATGCCTAATGATTTAGTCATAAATGGAAAGATCTTGCTTCCATTCTACGACACTCTTAGGATTTAATAGATCAGACGAAGTAGAAGAAGAAAGATAGGAATAGGATTTGAGAAAAATTATAAGTTAAGGCTAAAGACATAAATACATTTAATATAATTGGTAAGAATCAATGGCAGTCGTATAATACCAAGGACGAAGGACGAAGATTAGAAGAAAATTAAAATTTATATTTAAAACAACATATTTTTTTAATTTTTCTAAAAACTTTTTAAAAATAATTAATTAAAACCTTAATTACTTGCTAAATTTTTTTTTTTGAAAATATTTTAATAAATATAATTAAAATATTATAATAGGTTGAATGAAAAATACATTTTTATGAAATTATAAAAATTTAAAAACAAATATTTTTTTTTATTAATAGAAAAATTGAATTTTTACATTATGATGATTTTAACAATTGTTTTAATTAAAAACATCTAATAAAATAATATGGCATATATTAATTGTACATATAATACATATATATATATATCATACATATTTATGTATATGATTCGATCTAAAAAAAAAAAGTACAACGACAAAATATAATGAAAAAAAAAATTCTTATAAATCAGAAGTATTCAAACTGTATTTTTTTTTTTGTTTTATATATGATAATATTAAATGTGTTGATGAAATTCAATTAAATGTGTATATATGTATATAAATATATACATATATACATTTAAAGCTGTCAATTTCTCTTTTGAAAATATACAATTTTAATATCCTTTTTAACATTTTTACTTCAATATCTACCGAATTTTAATTCAATTCAAATTTATTTCATTCTCCTACTAAACAATAAATTAAACAGTATGCATATGTATATCCCAATTCGCAAGTTCTCTATACCTAATATTGAGCTTAAAAAGGAGGGGAAGTTGATGAAATAGAATAACTAAATTCCAAATGCATACTAAAGTATTTATATAACGTGTCTTAGATATTAAGCGGGGAAAATGTGAAAAGTTTTCAGAAAATAATAATATTTGGTACATGTATAAAAACGATAGAAACGTCCCATAGTCTTGTACAATAGCTACAGCCGAGTAATCAACGGCTTAGTGAAATAAATAATTCCAGAAACTAAAACTTAGTCGAATTTGAATAATAAATAATTTAGTGGATATCCTATACTCCTTGTATAGGAGTGGCAAAGAAAAAAAAATAGACCGATATCACTGTGCTTACAATAATTGTATGCCTTAAAATAAAAAATTACATATGATGCCAATAAACAGAATTTTCATTTATATATAACGTAATTTCTTTTTCAAATAGATTTTTAAGAGACAACGTACATTAAAACTTATTTTATATTTTAATAATTTTTCAATTTTTTTATATTTTAATTTTGGGAAAAAATTGTCGTATTCAGTAAATTAATTAATTATATATATACTAACGTGGAAATTATGTTGACGAATGGTTTATCTATATACATTATTATCATCATATGCTTTTATTTGCATTTTTCTTTAACAAAGGTTTTTGTTTTTCATTAAATATTTTTTTAATTTTAGTTTATAAGAACAGATAACATCGAATTGTAAAATATATGAAAGTAAAAAAAAGAAATCGTCTTTTATTATTTTTAATAATAAGTTTTGGAAAATTAAAGAGTACCACCACCTTTTATCAATCAATAATACAAGTTTGAATAAAACTAATATAGAAACTCTCGCACTAAATAAAAAAAAAAAAAAAAAAAATCGCCAAATTTACAAGTTTGGAAATATTTTTAAAAAATCATTATAAGTAAGAAGAATACCAATACATACATATATACAAAAGTAAGAAATGCGAACGTCTTTTAATGCTTTTATTATTATTTAATTATTATTTTACGTCTCACTCCTTTTTTTATCTATTTAATTGCTATTTAAGCTTTATGAAACTAAAGGGTGACTTATCAATCTATCATAATAGATGCATACCTTTGTTTGAATAAAACTAATAGAAACCCTCACTAAATCAAAAAAAAAAAAAAAAAAGGCCGTATATCATACGAATTGTACAAATATACACAAATCTCTTTAATTAAAAAAAAAAAAAAATAGTGTTTGGTACTCATTTGAAAAATCTGCAGAATTGCAGAATTTATCTTTCGTTATGATAAATTTAACTACCAGGTAATATAAATAAAATTATAGAATAAAGTTTTTACACGTATATCTTATTATAACCTATTTTTTTAAAAATACACACATATATATATATAAAAAGAAAATTACAATAAAAACTAGATATATTCAACTTTGTACTAAAATAAAAACTGTATGTAGGTATGTATCTAGTAAAAAAACAACAAAAAAAAAAAAAGTAATAATATTATTAACTATTGACTTTATTAAGTCAACATATAAATATATCTTTAATAACATATATTTATTTTCTAAATAAAAAAGACAAATAGTTTTTGTTTTAATTTTTTTTTTTTTTTTTTTTTTTAATTAATATAATTGGCAAAATTGTACCACATTTTGTGAAAGTTTGAAAATATCTTCCATTCATTTTTATAAAATTACAACAATTCTTTTAATATTTTATAGTTCACATCCATGTGTTATTTAAAAATAACAAAAAAAAAAAAAAATGTCAGTACGTAACATGGCATATACGTACAGATATACAAATGCATTTATTTTAAAATGAAAAATGCAATGTAGTGGCATCCTGCCAGTGTAAAATAACAAATTCAAATTATAATATAAAAAAAGAAAAAAATAATTAACAGAAAAATAGAAAAAAATAAAAAAAAAAAAAAAAAAAAATGAAGATAAAAACGAAACGCTATTGACAAAAAAAAAATAAAAAATCAAATTAATTTTTATATCAAAATACTTTATTAAAATCTATTAAAAGAATTAAAAAAAGAACATAATAATATGATAAATTTCATAATAGATAAAAAAAAAAAAAAATTTTTTTTTTAAAGTGATTTATATAAATTAAAATTAATTTTACATTTTTGCTTTTTTTTTTTTTTTTTGTTACAATTTAAATTCGAAATTCAAAAAATATTTGTAAAAGGAAAATTGTCATCACAGCAAACCCTTTTCTTTTTTTTTTTATTTTATTTCTGGTTTTATGAGTAATTAATTATGTATTTACATTAAAAATTTTTGTTAGATTAGAACATTGAAAATGTTACCGTTTTACCGCTATAGTAATAGGTTTTTCAATGGGAATGATACAATTGGAAATGGTTATTAATGGCAACACTGCGTATTATTTTTTGACATTTCTTATTTCATTTGTGTTCTATGTAGGCTATGCCATTTAATCATGGAAAGATACACCATTTAATCATGGAAAGATATACGCTTCAAAAACGTTCAGAAATTGTTGTTAAATTGTTTTATCAAAATCAGTGTTCATTTGTGAATACTGAGAGAAATTTAAAATGAAATTCATGGACGACATTATTCAGTTAATCCACTATTCGTCATATTGTAGACAAATTTGAAAAGTGAATTTTCTTTATACGATACAAAAGTACCAATACGACAAAAAAAGGCACGCACATAAAAGAATATTGATGTGGTAGCAGCAAGTGTAAGAGAATATACAAATTTATCGGTTTCACGTCGTTCTCAACAATTAAATCTTTCTCAAACGTGGAGAATTTTAAGAAAAAATTTGGGTTTACATCCTTACAAAATTCAACTGGTTCAAAAATCCAAGCCATCAAGAAGCCATTAGACCACAATTTAAACGTCGTTTATTTTCTAATTTTGTTCTTGAACAACTTGAAAATGATGAACATTTTTATAGAAAAATTTTATTCAGTTTAAATTTCTCTCAGTATTCACAAATGAGCACTAATTTTGATAAAAGAATTTAACAACAATTTCTAAACGTTTTTGAAGCGTGTATCAGATTTCCATGATTAAATGGCATAGCCTACTGAACACAAATGACTTAAAAATGTCAAAAAATAATACGCAGTGTTGCCATTATAGCCATTTTAAATTGTATCATTCCCCCTTGGAAAATCCTTCATATAAATTTAATTTACCGGTAATTTTGTAAGTTTTTCTTTTATACTCGTTCTTACACGTTGGGTGAAAATTTTTTGTACCCAACGTGTAAGAACAATTTAAATAATGGCTATTAATCAATAATGAGAATTTTAGTCAACCTTTTCAATGAAGAAATATATGGGACTTCATTAATGGGATAAATTTGCTGAAACAAAATTATTTTCAAAGAGAATTACAATAAATCTCATGTCGTAAATTTAAAGTATATTTAAAATGGAAAGGATATACTTATAGATATTATATAGTTAAATATTAATTAAGATGGCCGACATCTATAATAATATACATGAAATAATATATATGGACGCTAAATACAAGAATCAAATACAAATATTGCATCACGTGTTTGTATTGCAACACACAGTTTTTCTGTTTTTTTCATGTAATTAAATTGATTCTGAAATTATGTCTTCCTTAGAAAATTTAACATGAGATAAAAATATTTCAAATATTAGATCTCTAAAATCAACGATTGGTATTTAAGAGGGAATATAAAACAAAATGGTTGAAGCTTTAAAAAAAAACATTATTTTACTACATTATTCGTTGCTGAATTTGAAGATGAAAATTATAATTAAAAAGGAAATATTCAATAATTTTCTTTTAAAAAATATCTGCTTAGAATACTTTGATGCTTTTTTAAATCCATTAATTATTAATTTTGCAAAAATTGATTACATTATTGATTTAACTTTAAGTTTAAAAAAAAAGAAATTCTCGAGTGCTAACTAATATTAATTTATAATCTTTAGTTTAAAAACCAATTAAATGGTAAGCATAGCCTGTAGATAGATGTCTACCAATAAACTAGATTCATTAATATAAATTTTCATTTAGTTATAATAACTATTAGAGGATTTTAATCTAAAGTTAATATATTTGATGTTTTAAATAGTATATAAGAATAACTAACAGCCATCTGATCTATGAATTTTCTTTTTTTAAGTAATAAATTTTTTAGTATAATTTTCAGATATTAACGGTAAAATTAATGGAAAAACTACATCCCTTATCGATTATGATAAAACTATCGAGAACTATCAGCCTATAATTCATTAATATATAAAGTAAAAAATCATAGGAGGATGAATACCACGAAAGCTGAATAACTTCGTCAAAAATATGATAACTTCAAAGGTATGTTATTCGTGCAGAATGTTTAACAATAGAAAAAAGTTATACAAATAAAACGTGTTAACATTGAGCACGAAAATATAAGAGCTAATTTTAACGTAGCACTCCTTAAAAACTAAATGAAAGAAAAATCTGTATGGAATGGCATATAGGCATATAATCATAAGAGATGCGAAACATATTATTAAAAGAACGTGACAACTGTGACAAAAATAATCAAAATGGGAGTCAAATTTAATACAACATAACTCTTAGAATTAAACAGATTGACTTCTAAGTATTAGAATCCTTCTTACAGAATTCAGCCTACGGAAGAATAACCGTAAATGAAGGAAAATTATTGTATGTATTGAAATATGTATGTAAAAGATTTTGCAACATAAAACTATATTTTATTTTACAATGTCATCATCAAGTTCCTTAAAAAAACCAAATTTTGAATGTAATTAATCGAAACTGCATAATATTCAAAATAACTTTTGAATTTAGATTTCATTTTCGTTCAATGACTGTATCTGAGGAGACCATTAGATTGTTTTTTTTTTGTCTTTTCTTTAAATAATTGTATAAAAATGTATTTTTTGGTTTCTTTTTTCTTTTTTTCATATTGTCTTTATATTTTGTTTTTTCTTTACAATTTATTGTACTTATTTTATTGAATTTTCAAAATAGATATAACCCAAATGACATTTTTTTTTTAAGTCCCTGGGAATTTGTTTTTCTTGCAATTTATCACCGAGACATCATTTGTAAAAACATATAATAAAAGAAAAAAAAAAAAAATATTTAAAATAAAATAAAATTAATTTTTGTTAAAAATTATTTTGATTAATTGCAAAATAATATAAAATGTATGCATTAATAAAATACAATAAATTTAGAATTCTACCAACACTTATATTATACATACCTATACATATATAAATATACGAAATAGATTTTACACAAAGAAATAAGTACAAAAATTATAAATTGAAATAAAAAAGATTCTAAATATTATTATTATTAATTAATAGTATGTAAATGTATAAATTTAAATTTTATTTATGCAGGATATTAATTTTTAAAATTTTTTCTTTTTTTAACAAAAAAAAATAAATAAATTTCCATCAGAATATCCATTTATTATTGGTTAATTAGGTATAAGTATACGAGAAAAAGTTTACATAAGTTCACATAAGCTCACATAAGTTTACTTCATTCATCCATCATTCATCTCAAATGGCCTTCTTATATAGTATATAAATAGGTAATAAGTAGTACATATAATACTATAATATAAGTAGATCACTGCTGGTTATATATACCAGGATTACCAGGCAATCTTGTAGAATATTTTAATCGAAGTTTGAACGAAGTACATCCGATAATAATGTTCGTAATATTTCTCTATTTACTAGCATTCTTTTTCTTTTTGTTCATTCAGTCAGTTCATATAAAAATTAAAAATATGACTTCGTTTTTTTATTTTTTAGTTTAGTCAGTCAGTAATCAGTGTGCTTTTAAGCATCGAAGTTGGTGTAGAGTTTCAGTAGAGTTTTTTTAAAACTCAATTTTGAGCATGGAAATGATTAAATTTTTTAAAATGATTTTCACAGTTAATAGAAAATATTCAAATTTTATAAAAATAATATCATTTATTATTTTCTACTGCAGAACAATAAGATCCATCAAATTTACGTTGAAAAATTATGTTTTTTTATACTAACTAAATTGTCAAAATTTGGATCTTATTTTTTAAATTCGCTCTCTACGCGATTACCTGTATACCCACCTGTTTACATTGGTTGAATTATTCAGTTGCAACTTTTTCTTTCCCACTTCCTCGCTTCTCCTAAAAAAAAAATTAAAAACGAAAACAAACGACGAAAATGCGAAAAATTCCGATAACCTTTATTCATTTTTGTTAACCAAAATTTAGCTGCTTTAGTAATTGCTTTAGTGCAAGTCACCAATACATGTAAAGGAACGTTAAAAAATTTTATCAGGCCAAAAAAATAAGTTATAATATTATCGCACACATATAAAGTTGTAACTACAAAATAAAACATAATGTAAACACGAGAATTTTGCAGCACATTTTAAATACAAGAATGAATACATCATTACATACAGAAATGTTAACAAGTGTAAAAACTAAACAGAGCCTATAATCAATAGTGAAGTAGATAATAAGTAGTTAAAAAATACGTAGATAGTTAAAATAACCTAAAAATTATTTGTAAACATTTAAGTAATTTATATTGTCAAGTCTATATGTAATTTTTCAAAATTCCACAATTAGTTCCATAAATTACTGTCAATTTAAGTTATATTTTAAAAATTCTACTATTGTCCAACAATAGGTACTATGAAATGATCTTTTTGAGATTTATTTGAACAAACTAACACATAAGTGACTCACTACTTAAATGAATGGCTTTCTTTAATGAAAGCATTAATAACATAAGAATCGACAGAGTATGTGTTGGAAGTGGAACAATCTGCAAACAATCATGGTCTGTATTATTTAGTATCCCTTTACAAAAATCGCATGTAATTGCATACACTGACGTTATCTAACATGTAATATAGTTTACTAAATGAAAAAATTTAACTGTTATTTGTACTACTAATGTACCCCATGTGTAGTACCCCATAAATGTACTAACGCTAAATAAAATATTTAAATAGAACAAGTATATAATTTACATACATTAATAAAATAAATTAGATTACAAATACAAGTATTTTTGCTAAAGGCATTATATTTACACATATACAACTTACATTTTTACACGATAAAAATAATTCCATTTCAACTAAAATTCAAAATGATTATCTGTCAAATTTTTAAACTGTGTCATTATAAGAAAATTTAACTGTTATATAATTATATGTTATATAAAATGGTGACTTAACTAGTAAAAAATTTCTATTATTATAGATAAAAACTCATATATATATATAGACTTTTTTTTATTGATTATTTTTAATAATTACAATTTATTAACAAAGTTTAATTTTTCTAATTACTTTTTATCATTAAGATAATACACAAAATTTTATTTTAATACAAAAAAAAATAAAAAATTCTTTTCCCAGAATAATTAAATTTATTCTTAAGGGTAGATATCCTAACTGTTGAAAGTTACAACTTGAGAAACAATAATAGAAGAGATCGACACATAACCACTGGATTATACACGAAGTTAACAACGCGATGAAACGTTTTAAAATGTCAAAAACATGAATACAATACTTTTAATAATTTTCTCCCGTTATAAGTACTCTTAACAAACGTTATTCTTGCGTTATTCTTGTGGTTAGTAAAATACAATTTGTAGACAAAAATAATACTAAATAAAGTAGGCAGTGGTTTTATTAAACATAATATAAAATAAGTGAATAAAATTAATGAAATAGATGATGCAGATTTATTATTAATATTCCCAAATCGATGTATGCGCTATAATAAATGCTATCATTCAGTAAATAAATTTAAAAGTCGAGAAGAAAAACAACCGATTTTTCAAAAATTATATTTTGATATTTATAATTTGACATTTCAAAGTGTTTTAAGCGTTAAAATATAAAATGAATCTATTTTCTATAACGTAAATAAAATTAACGATGCCACCGTAACGCTCAAAATAATAAATTGTATCTTTCTATCTATTTCATAGAGTTAAGTAAAATTTGTTTGACATTTCAAAGGGACGTGGTAAGTGGTAACGTAATTAATGTCGAATATAATACCAGAATAACAACAACAAAAAACAGATTTTATGAAGTGGGTGCCTTATTCTCTCAAAGCAATTTTAAATACTTTGTGTATAATACTTATTTATCACTTCCAGAATCGTATATATACCCCTTCTCAACAAAATACGCCTTTCTAAGCTAAAAATATTAAAAATTTAACCAACTTTCTAGAACAAACCATACTTAATTATTAAAATAAAATAATTTGAAAATTGTGTATACGTATAATGAATGTATGCTGTAAAAATTTTTTTATTGTAAAAGCTCAAAAAAACTACATAAAAAATTATAAGAAATAATTGATTAAAAATAGTTTTTATTATACAAAACATTTTTAAACTATATGTACTTTGTCCAATAATGGTATGTTTTTATAAAAACAACTTTCAAATGATATTATTTAGTAACAAGTAATAACTGCATATATAAGTACATACATTATATAATTTTTGTTTAAATCAAACAATCAATGTGCTAATAATTTAGTTTAACTAAATTTAACTATATTTGTAACAGACCTTGAATTTTTATAAAAATGAAGACATTATGTGAACGTTATTTTATTAATAAATACTAGAAAAGTATACCTAAAAAATAAATAATAACATATGTTATATAACAATATAATGTATTTTATATTGTAGTATAACATACAATATCTCATACATTTGTGCTATTATGTAACACATAGATTAAGAGGACCAAAATCATATTATAAATGTCATAAGAAATAATGTTCAAATCTACTTTAAACCATTTGTAAAATTGTCACAAAATGATTCAGCTATAGTTTTCGTATAATAAAAATTTTTTTTATTTTTTATCCCTTAACTTTCTAATAATTGTTGCTAGACATTTCTTAAATATGTATATTTTAAAAATGAACATTTTATTTTGTTCAATATTGAATAAATTGTATAATCAACCACTAACCTCTCAACGTTAATAAAAGCATTCAATAACTAAATTTCCATATATATAAATAAATAATTTGACAAAATGTTATTTTTTATTTAATCAAATAAAGAGTATCAAAGGGAGGGGGAGGGGGTATCTATATATTGTATTACATATTATGCCTATATCTATTATGAATTAAAAGTATTGCTTTAAGATGTTATTTTAAGTACTAACTAAATGTTTTTTTTCAACTCTCTTTGAAAGATATTATTTACTTACAAAATATTCTTGGAGGTTTATTGATATATTTTAGTACCTACTTATATATAAAGAAGTATAGAAATTTAAGTTTAAATGAATCTTAAACTAATTTGCATAAAAATATCAAAGAATCCTATAGGCTAGACTATTTTGATGTAGAGAGATATCTTAATGAGATCAAAATGACCTCCTTCCGTAGTCACCATAATAGAACAAACTTTTCAGTTACAAAAAAAAAAAAATATTAACCGGTTAAGTTAAAATCTCGACTGTACAAATAACAAAAAATTAATTGACATTTTACTGCAGTTTAAGTAAAATACATAACTCTTTTTTTCATTTAAAATGATTTTATTATATTCATTTACAAGTGCCCATGATATTTAAGCTTATATGTAATGAAATACAGTTAAACTTCCATATACAATTAAATTATTCCAAATAGATAGAATTTAGTAGTTACATATTTATATAAATTCATTTTCATATCATTTATTTACCCTAATATTCTTTATTTAAAACCCTATATAATTTACCCTTTATTTGTATATTACTCGAAAAAAAAAATTCGCAATATTAAACTTTTTTATTGTTTTTCTATTAACTCCATTTTCTATTAGCTCAATAATTTTAATTTTATCTTTAAGCTTTAAAACATTTAATTTTCATTTCGACGTTTTATTTCGAATTTTTAAATTTTAAATCATTTTAAATGTATATACATCTTTACAACTTTAAAACAATAAAATAAATTCTGACATATTGTACAAATATAAATTTTATTTTTATTACAAATAAGAGGTGATATTAACCTGTAATTATTCGCCTGAAGAAAAAGCCAATACAATCACAAATTGAGGATGGTTTTCTATTGAAATTTACGCTGTGATAAAACAAATTTGACCTACTTTAGATTTTAAACCATCAATTAAACTCTTATTCCGAAATCGCCGTAATATCGGTAATGTAAAAGCGCTTTTTAAGGGGACATTGTTCGATCGACAGATATGCCTTCCCTCATATAAGCTGCAAAAATGAAGAGGAATTAATCTTGGACCTACTGTGTGAATGCCCAGCTCTTGCTCTAAAAAGAAAAAAGTTTCTGACGAAATTCTTCTTAAACAACCTTTTCGATCTGTCGAAGGTGGACTAAACAAATTTACAGCACTTTGTAAGACGTTTCCAATGATTTAATTAGGAGAACCACTGATCCTTTATATATCACAACGGCTCTAAACTGGCCTAACTGTATACATCTGAAAATCCTACCTATCTACTTAAGATATAGTATCAAATTTTTTCAAAATGGTGAGGCAAAATAAAATTAAAATTTAGATAAAAAAGGTATTTTTGAGATGGGCGAAAATTTTTTTCTAAATAGAGAGATAAATCCAAAAACAAATCTAGATGAGATAATAGTTTTTTAGTTGATAAAGTAAAAAAAATTTGTTCCAAATAGGGAAAAAATTACAGATATAAAGTATTATACCTATATAGAGAGTTCATTTTCAATATAAATTAGTTTCCAAAATTAAAGAGGATAGAAGTTCTATTCTAATAAGGAGAAATTTCTAACATAGAGGTAGCAAAGAGTAAGGAGGTTTGGCTGTATTATAAACAAAACGTCACAAAAAACAAAAAATAAAAATATTCCTAACTTTCTATTAAATATTTCAAAGCGTGTAAATTATGACAAAACTTGAAGACATTTTACTACAAATTAAAATAACAAACGCAGTTTTTTTTTTTTTTTTTTGGAAACAAAACTAATTTTATTCTATTCTAATATTTTACACAAAATGTTCTTTAATTTTGATCGTTAAAAAAACAAAACTTATAACTATTGTTTGTACAACCAAAATAAAATACCACCTCCAGGAAAAATGAAATATTTAATTAATTTTTCCTTTACGCTTAAAAAAAAAAGAAGTAAAAACCAAATAAATATTAAATATAAATTTTAACTGAATTTTATTTATTGTTCATATTTTTTTCTAATTCAAAAACGCTAATCAATTATCCTTAAATATTGATGTTCACAATATATATACCACCATATACACATACTATCAAAAACTGTGCTTTTATGTTTGGTGCTGTATAAATACGAGTATATGTACATCAAGGAAAAAATGTACTTTTATTTAGAAAATTAATTGAACTTTCACATCTGTTACTCATAAAAAAAAAAAATTTTTTCTGTTTATTTTTTTTTTTTTTTATATTTCGAGTAAAGGGGAATATACCCTTTATCTCTATATATAAATTACATTGTAAACTTATATTATGTATATATTTTAAATATAAAAAATCACTATATAATAAACAAAAATTATAACTACCTACATATATATATAAATGTATACATAATATGTATATAAATATATAATTTAAGAAAAAAAAAGACGTTTTTCATCATAGTTATTATAAATTTTGAAAATTTTCATTATTTATTTAGTTGTTGTTTTTATAATTTATGAACGCAATATTTTTCATTTTATATAAATTTTTAAGGAGCATAGAGAACTTTGATATTTTTTTGTAAGGAGTAGATAATGAACTTTGATATTTTTCAAAAAAAAAATAAAATCTTATAAAAAAAATCAGTTGTCTCCACCACAGGACCGACCGCCACTACACAAAAAGTACAATGCCAAAATTTATAGATTTTTTACATAATAATTTATATCAAAGCAAAATAACTTCTACTAATTTAATAACATTTTGTTTTATTCAATAAAAATAATTATAGGTATGCAATGAAATCATAAAAATATATATGTACATTCATTCATACATCCATTTATTATTATTATTATTATTGTAATGTAGATACATGATTTTTTTTTCATTCAAAAAATAATATTAAAAGTAAAAAATAATAAAAACTGTAAACAAATACAAAACAAACATAAGATTAATATTAAATCTGCTAACAAAAATTTTACCATTTTAATTTTATGTCATCAACAAATGAATAACATGCATTGGCATAGTAAGCATAAGTACATACATATGTATGTATAAAAATTTTTAGAGATATAAAAAAAAAACAAAAAAAAATTGTTCATATGGAGTGTTACGTATGAAATTTGGACTTAGAAAAAAAATTAAATAAAAGTTAAAGTTAGTCGGATCAAAAACTACCACTTGCGGTTGTCCGATTTGCTCCAAAAGCTTATCAATCCGAGATATTTACGTCAAAACCTTAAATATGAAATTTCAAAAAATTCCGCTCAGTCGTTTAAGCTGTACACGTGCCCACACACACACACAGACGGACATCATGCTGAAAATTTTTTTACAGCCTTCTCCACACCGGAGTAGTGCATTTTTGCGAAAATCTCGGGTACAAATTTTTAGTATGAAAACAATACCTACCTTATACATTACTGTATGCGGTCGGTAAAAAAAACTCTTAGGTGATAATAAAATCATATTAAATTAAAATTTTTAATGTTTAAAAAATTTTTAATGTTCCAATATAAAAAGATGCACATCAGTTAATAACAACTTTATATTATTAAAATTTCATTTAAAACCTATATAAAAAAGTAAAGAATTATATTAACAGAATTTTTTTTCTTCTACAACTCGCAAATTAATTTATAACAATGCTGTTATCTCTGACCCAGAACAAAAAACAGATCTTCTTGCAAAATTCTTCGCAAATAACTCAACATTGCCAGCTACAACAACCTCTTGTCTGGTTTTCGAACCAACCAATTACAGTTTAAAATAAATATATATTTCCGTACTCGAGTTGTAGCTAAAGTTTTTAAAGGCCTAAACGTTCATAAATCTACTGGTTCCAATTCCGGTATTCCCCCAATAGTACTGCAAAAATATTCCTAGATCCCGGCTGGACCATTAATCAGGCTATTCCATTACTTCTACTCTTCGGATATTTACTCATCTTCATCGAAAGTAGCTTATGTCCAAACATTGCTAAAAAGGGTGACCAGATCAATCCCTCAAACTATAGACCAATTGCTTTAACTTCAGTATTGTCAAAGGTTATGCAGTTAATAATAAACTTCTGCCTCCAGAAGTGTCTAGAGAACAACAATCTCATAAATGATTGCTAATATGGCTTTAGGTCAAAAAGATCAGCAGGCTTTCTGGCGCTTTTTAACTAAAAAATGAAACCGTTATTTGGCAAAATATGGTGAAACAAACATAGTGGCACTAGATATTTCAAAAGACCGTGTCCTCAATATTTGACTGCGCTACTGAAAAAACTTGAAGCATTTGGTCTAGGTAAAACTTTCACCACATGGATAGGTAGTCTACTTTCAACTCGCTCAATATAAGTTATCCCCTTTCATTGGCTAAAAATCCAACACTACCAAACGGGCCTAGGTTTTACTTGGTGTCTTTTAAAGATTTACATCTGACGCACGAAAAACAAAATATTAAAATTATTTATAACGTAATACAATCAAAAATATTATTCACTTTATTTGAATGTTCACTATATACCTACATACATAAAAGAATTTTTAAATTAATTGCTTTTCAACATCATTGCATTGTTAAAAAAAAAACAAAAAAAGTATTAGTTTTGCAATTTTATTGTTTTCACCTGCTGTAATTCTTGTTATGACACTCTCTTTATAATACATATTTTTACCTAAAGGTCATCTGATAAAATGTTATTGAAACATCATTATAATTTCTGCCCTAACTGAATGGATAGATAATAATTTAAATAATAAGACTATTATTTAAAAAAAAAAATTCATTATTTTATTGCCGAACATAAATCATTTTCAAAATTAAGAAAATAACAAAAAACAAAATAGTTTATAAAACAAAATATTTTAAAAGGAATACATTTTTAAAAAGAAAATTAAAACCATTTTAGAATATTGTGATTAAATTTCCATCAAAATTTGTAATTTTTTATACTTAGAAATTTTTTATTAAAGGAAAAATTTTGGAAAATCAAGGAACAGTGTCTTCAGTTTTAGCATAACCCTATGTAATTAAAAATCAATTAACGTATTATTTATAATGTCATTTTAGAACTTTAATTTTTGTATGTTAGAGTGTTCGCCTGAATATATTTGCACAGGGAGGGGTATATATTTGTACAGGAGTCCAGGTATATATATAACCGAAGAACATATAATTATAAGAAGTCTCATCTCATACAAATTTTGAAAATATTTTTTTTCATATGTGGGTTGTGATATGACGACCCACATCAGAATATTTTTTCTTTCTGATTTTGTTTTTTTTTTTCTCTCTCTTATTACATCAAATTCGCTCTTAAAATTTATATTATTATTTATACAATTTACATTGAAAACAAACAATAAAAAAAGAAAACAAAAGCAAAATACAAAATTTTAAAGAGAATAAGAGAATGCTTTTTTATTTTATTTTTTCCCCCGACCGTACGCATCCTAGATCTAAAAATTGAAAAAGTGTTCTGATGAGACTTCTTATAATTAGGTATATGTTCTTTGATATAACCCAAATATAGTTTTTAAACATAAGGAAGTACAAACATTTTTTCTGAGAGAATTTATGCTCTATAGTAATTCTTAAAGATATCCTCGCCTCTCAAATTCAAGATGTTGGCTAAAAGGGTTTCGAAAATTCGGAAAATACTTAAGTCAAAATATTGTTTACACAATTCCTTTATATACCACAAGTCGCAATATTCAAACAAAAACTTTGAAAAAGGAGATAAGCTCCTTTCGAATTATAAGAATTATTCGAAACGCTTGTGAATAAAAATTATGGAAAATTTTCTTTATTCGGGCAGGTAAATTTGTGTATTGAAATACCTTTTTAATTAAATATACGCATAAAATATTAGATAATTTTTTTTTTTTTTAATACATTTCTCTGCCACATAAATGTGGATAGGAAATTACACGGCCTTTCCTGTTCAGGCGTGGTTATAAATGTCATAAGGGGGAATTACTCTTACGACGTGTGGGATTCGCACTCACACTTCCTCGGTGGTTACAGCATATTTTAAACGCTCTTACCCACTAGGCCACGGAGGCCCCTTATTAGAAGATTTTTCCTATGATATTACAAAATTTTATTAAAAAATAATTATATGTATTTTCATTATAAGTATTCGTCAGAAAAAATCTTACGTTCTCTTTTTCTCTTTACCAACGGTACTCAACTCACATTACAAACAATTATCTACTTATATGTAAGGAAATTTAAGAAGCTTATATCTTTTTCCTTTCCTTTTTCATTCTAACTTCTAAGTAACAAAAGTATGTATCCTTCTAAAACACCTTTATTTTCAGAAAATTAATTGTGTTTTCCGACTTGTAGTATAGAGTTACTGGTTTGCACATAATATTTACATATTTCTTTTTTCCAGGAAGTATAGAGCATCCCCTAAGTCTTTCTATCTGTTTCTATTCTGGGCTATAGCTTTAACTTGTCAGCATGATTTGTTAATTTTTGCCTATCTCTTTGAATATTGTTCTTTTCCAACTGTTTCTGGGTCGACTTATGTTTCTTATGCTTGTGGTTTCCAAACCAGGCCTTTTCTGAAAAACTTGCTTTCTGATCATCTGATTATGGCCCGATCCATCTGTATTTTTTTTTTTTTTCAACATTTATATATATATATACTTACTTGTCCTATACATTTGATTTAAATAAAGCTAGAAAAGTTTTCTGTGGTTTGACATTGGAAAATCGAATTTTCTAGAAATTTGAAAGGCACAGGCACAGTTCCGTAATTTGTGGCGCTACATAAAAAAAAAGTTGTTTCACAACATTAATTTTTGGATGCACTCTAACTAAGTATATTTAAAATTTCATTCCTCATCTTAAACGGCATAGAAATTTTATAAACAGACGAACAGAGATAACTAATAAACAATTTTTTGAAACTTTTTTATATACGATGCGTTAGAAAGCAATTTTTATAAAATATAAGTATATATAATGTAAGAGCTTTAATTCACTTTGTCTCTTATTTTAAACAAATTTGCAAAAGTAACCAAAAGTTACAGGTGTCAAAAAATATTCAATTTTCAATTTTTGACCACTAATAACTTATGTAAGATTTAACTTATAACAAATTTCTGATGTAACTTATGGTTATCCTGAAATATCTTCTCCATCATTTTTTCTAAACTTCAAGGTTCTCAGTTGTGACTAAATGATGCGTTGAAAAGACGGATAAATCAATGTTACAAAATTTTGATTGCGGTAAATTTAAATACTAAATTTTTATACTGATTTTAAAATTCTGAAAAACCTTCCTGTCATTTTGAGATTTGTAAAAAGAAAAAAAAAATTTATCAGAAATTGAGATCCACAAAAAAAATTTTTTTACGAGCATATCTATGGAATTTTCACTGCTCGACAAACGGTTTAAAAGAACAGTTGTAAGGAGAAGAATGAAGTGTTACAATGTTTATGCAAAATTTTAAAAAATTTTCTAAAAATGATATTTTGTTTCTAAAATTGTTAAAAGTAACAAGTTGTGTACTAAAGCAAACTTTAATGATTTTATCATTTATTTCTAGAAAAATTCCGAATATTGACTAACAAAAAAACATAGTTATGCATTAAGAAAATTATACATGTGAAAAAAATAAGGATACTAAGATGAAAAGTGACTTTTAAATATAAAAATAAACCATCACATATTACATTAATTAGAGACCAATTAGAAGAAAAAACATCTAGAATATACTTATGTTATGAATCAAAACATACTTAGAAAAAATACGAAAAACAGAAAATTAAAAAAATATAGGAGAATATAGAACACATATCATATAAGGATCAAGATAGCTAAAGAAAAAGAAATACGAAAATAATTTAAGATTACATTAAGACTTGCATTGAAACTTAGTAGATAATGAAATTTTTAATAAATTGGAAAAAAAAAAAAAAGAAAACACAATTCCCCAGGTCATTAGAAAAATATAAAAATACCAAATTATATCATACAATTAAAGGAATAAAATAATTTTAATTAAAAACTACAATAAACCTAGTTTTGTGATTAGTTTCTCATAGTGTTTAAGAAAACTTATAAACAAACTGTTTTAATTTCACGATACAACATTTAATCAACGTCATTCTGAATCAATCAATCAATTTGCGTTGAACTAAAATTGATACGATGTTGTGTTGCAATCATTGTTTAGCTTTTCAATGAAAAAAAGTTAATGGTTTGAAAAATGTCTGAAATAAGTAATCAGTAAAATATTTAATTAATATTTCGTCGGTGTTGAAGCAAAACTGACCAAACGCCATTTATTCAAATTTGTAATATTTAAGCTCATCAGTTCTCAAAATGCTCAAATACGAATCTTGTATAAAAAAAAAATTTTATGTGTGTAAAGACTATAGCAAAGTAGAACTAATAGTTAAGCTAAATATCACAATCATTTTTAAATGGTGTTCCCTAACTTTTTCCTGAACACCGACGATTTGTACTACCTAATTGTACATTATTTACGCATAGAAAATTCACAATTTAATTATCTTTTAAAATAACTTATAGAACCATGCTCTTATAGATGATCTACATTCTACAATTACAGCCGAATAACGCTTAAGTAGCTGTAAATTTACATTTAGCGACAGGAATTGACTATGCTAACCTTTATTACAGTTATACAATATCAGCTATCACTATTGTATCGAATTTTTGTATCGAAAAGTTATTCAGAAATATACATCTTGAAGCAAAATTATTAGAATATAATTAAGTAAAAAATTTTTAAATAATAATTAAAATTTCCATTCAACGGTTGTATACAACAGAGCGGTTGAACATTCAGATCAGTCAACCAGCTCAATATTGTTTCAACAGATAACAAATATTCAATACAATGGTGAAGTTGTATGCAAATAGACCTTTACATATATACATATACCTAAAATAGTTAGTTATTTTCGGTTTCTAAAATTAATTTCCAAGAAATTTAATTTTAATACAGTAGTTAATGTATTGATAAACTTTTCTAGATGAATTAACTATCAGTCATATTATGTTAGACTTGTGATATGTACCACCAAAATTTTGTTATGAATTGGAATTCGAACTAATAGAGCTTCTAATTTTCCTTGGATACAAGAAATTAAAAACCATATGCTAAATGGCTTTTTATAACAAAATAGAATTAAAACCTCTATAATTCGAGCTTTAATTTGATGATAAATTTTGTCTTTTCTGGACCCTTTTCGAGATATGAGGGGTTATAGATGTTTTAGCGACTTTTCATAAAAAAAATCTATAATCTTTTGAACGGCTTGCTATAAGACTGATAAAAACAATGCATTTTGTAGAGTAAGTTGTCAGCTTTAATTTTTGTGTACTAATATTTTCCATATCATTACAGTTACAAAGTTATGAAGGTTCAAAATGATTTAAAATGAAAAAATTATGTTTCAAACTCAATTTTCTTTTGAAACACCCGGTATTTGGGGTATTATAACATATTTCTAAATTGCTTTTCAAGCCCTATAATTAGTACTTAAATAACTTTCTCGCTATTTCTAACTGTTTTTGAGATATGAAGAATATAAAAGTGTTATTAAAAATTATTTTGTAACTCAGATTTAGTTATACTTATTCTAAAAGATTATAAGTATATTAATAGTTAATAAGTATAGTCTTCAAAACTACAAGGTTTTCGCTTTGTACGTTTCGGAAATACATTTTCGAAATGCTTAAAAACTAATTTAGACTAAATGTAATATAATATCGAAACAAACATTGGATAAAAAAAATAAAAAAAATTTTTTTTTAATACTTTACGTATAGTCTTTTTTTAAGCATTTTTATATTTTTCCTTTACACATGGATAAGTTTCAAATTACTGAAATTTTATGAAGTTCTGGTATAGTCTATTGGAAAATCAATAATAAAATATCGACTAAGAATTTATTCGACTTAATAAAAAAAAAAAATTCAAAATAATATTTACAAAGGATTTTATTAAAATATTAACTATAAATAGAATTTTCTCCTAAAGTATCTTTAAAAACTATACAAAAAAAAAAAACATTACAAAAAAAATATTGAATTTTTTTTTTTTATGTAAACAAAACTTTTCCTATATAAATACATACATGTACATATGTAATTGTATTATTTGTTTATGTAACTATTGTTTATTTATATACTTACATATTATATATATATATATATTATATATTACATTACATTTTGTATATTACATTCTCTCATTCATCTCAAAAGATTCAATTATATAATATTTGAAATTTTAGTTTATAGTTAAATCATATTAAATAAATTCGTAGCATCTTCATTATTGAAGTTCATAAAAAGTTTCAAGTTAGATTTATAGAGTATTAATTTAAGGATATAATACTTAATAGAATTACATATTAAGTAAGTTAATTGACTAATTTTATTATCCATAATTAAGTATTTAAAGTTTTATTACTCGATAACGGAGAAAAAATATCGTTTAATCAAAAATAATAGGAACTGGAAAATCTTTTAAAAAAGCTTGAAATATACATACATTATAATAAGTATGTACTTATAAGATTGTTAATATTGACACCCCTAGTTTTTTTTTGTTCAGAATCCAACAAAATAAAAAAATTTAAAAAAAAATACATTAAAACGAAACGGGTTCTTAAATAAAATATATGTAAGTACTTTAACTAATGAATGTTATACAGTAAAACATATGAATAATTGTCTTAACAAAATTAAAAAAAAAACTGTTTTTGCAGCTCACCTATATAGATAATTAAATTCTTAAATATGCCTTTATAGATTTTAGATCAATATTATCAGATACATTATATTTAGACGTCACGTATATAATATTATCTGGTTAATTATAGAAAATATAAAAACTGAAGAAATGAAAAAGAAATGAAACCTACATGTATAAGTATATAATATAAACACGAAATGATGCCTATACGTCAATATAATAAAAAAATTACAACCAATTGCAACTACTTATATGAAATACATAATATGTAGGTTTGTTAGGTACATGTGAAAACTGAAAAGTTTTTAAAATTTTATAAAAGTTTTTAATATATAAGTTTTCTGTTTGACATTTTTTTACTTTTTGACAGTTAAAGAGAGAAAAATCTGACGCTACATTTCCTCTTATTTTGAAGATTTTGAAAATTTAAATTTTTTTACTTTTAAAAAAATGAGAAATGTCAAAAGTTTTTGTTGGTTAATTGACAAAAAATGTCAATTGTTTGAGGTTAGAATAAAAATTTTTTTAGCGTTTTGTTATATTTATTTTTGTTATAATATTAAAAATAAATAAATAAAATAATATAATATTAAAATAAAAAATAAATTTTTCTGATTTCGAATTCGATTTTATTTTAGAAAATTTAATTAAAAAAATTTTAAAAAGGTATTTTATATTTTTGTAGATTATTTTCTTTTTTGTTTATGTAAAACAGTCAAAAATCAAAATACGAAAAAGGTTTTTTGGGAAGAGAAATGTTTAATCGTTGACATAAGACGTTCGATATATTTTACTTGCAAATAATAGTTTCTTTCTCTTTTGTTCATATGTGAATTGTGAATGTGATGTTTTGTAACTTTTTAAAGTGTTTGCAAAATTTTATACCAAACAGACAAAAAAATATTGTGCTGTTTTATCAAAAATATGTACTTAATTTACAATTTTACACTTTGTATTATAAATTTAATTAAGTACAGCTGTAATTATAAGGGGGGTGTCTAAAATCAAGTCAAATTTTACCAAAATTATAGGAATTTTTCAATAATAAATTTTTCTTTTCATGAAATTTCTGGAAGTGCACATGTTAAAAAAACATATAAGTATTTTGAAGAAGGATACGATTACATTAAACCAATTACAGACATTACTATGAAATAATGTATAAATTAAAATATATTTAAGTATTTTAAAACGGAGTGTTGTTATCTCGACTTTACTGTATAATATAAACTAATGTATATATAAAGTAATTACTATACATAAGTAAACTATATATATATGTAATTGTATATTAATAAATATAATATACTTATGTATATTTTGTTTTTTGTTAACAAACTAAGATGCAAGGAAATACATATTATAGTTTTACGTGTACATATATATATATACAATTATGTATTGTTAAAAAATCATTATTTTATACCACATATAGAAGAAAATTATGTACGAAAAATACTTAGAATACAATTACATATTATTTTTCTACAAGGATTGTTTTCTTCCTTTTATAATAAAACAAAAAAAAAAAAAAATATTATTTTAAATAACTAAGTATACATATGTATATATATATATATATAAGATATGAAATTATATACATATGTACTATAATAATAATATAATATATACATACCTTTCCCTGCATAATCAGCCTTATTGTTAATGTTACAGTTGAATCTTCTTTTACTGAAGAACTGCTTTTGTTTTCTTCCATTTTGGTTCTGTTTTTATTATTTTCCTCTTTTTTGTGTTTTTTTTTTTTTTTTGTTTTTTTGTGTTAAATTATTTTAAATCTCAACTTTTTTATTGTGTTTTTTTTTTCTTTTAAATATAATATGTATTGAAAAAAGAAAAAAACTTTTTTGTTTTTTTTTTTTTTGTAGTTAATACTTTTATGTTCCTTTATGTGTCGTCTTTTTACTTAAAATATAGCAATAGCTTTAAATTGTTTTGTTTTTGGCTAAATCTGAAATTTAAAAAAATTACAAAAATAAGAATGTATGGCTACAAAGTTAATATAAGTAGGTATAAAATTTTTTTTTTTTTTTTTATATTAAATACATATAAGAGTAGTACAGTACATATCATATCATATTATACTAATTTTTTAATATAAATAAACAAAATCAAAAGAAAATGTTTTATAATTTAATTATAAAATCCTAAAAAAAAAAACACAAAAGAAAAAAGAGTGATACATTTTTTTTATTTCATTTTTTTTTCAATTCAAAAATGTACACATTTTTAAAAAAAAAAAAAAATGTAAATTTTTCTTTCCATTTTTTTTTTTTTTTTAATTTTTTTTTTTAGTTCTGGTTATAATATATATATACTTATAATTATACTGAGTATACATATTTTTATAATAGTTTATGTGCGTTTCACGAAACAAATCATTTATTAGCTAAAATAAATAAATAAATTTCCATACGATTTCTAAAAATATAAATTTAAATTAACTTTGTGTGCCCCCTTGAAACCTCTTTAATACATTTTGTAAAATAAAAAAACAAAAATAAAAAATAAAATAAAAACAGAGACACATGAAATACCTGATCATACTCATAGAATAGAAGAGCACACTAATTTATTATATTTTACAAGTACTTGGAGGCAAAAAAAAAAAAAAAAAAAAAGTGATTTAATTACGCCAAAAACACATAATAATGTTCGAATATACAAAAATATAATATACTCTAGTCTAAAAGTAAAGTAAAAGGATATATATACAGTTATTTGTATATAATAGGTATATATATATGAAATATACCTATAAATATAACATAAAATATAAAATATAAAATGTTGTTATTGTTGTTTTTATTTTTCTTTTATTTTTCTTTTTTTTTTTTTATTTAATCATTTATGTGTAGATAATATATATACAATTTTCCAAAAGTATTCCGAATTTGTTTTTCTATTCAAAATTGTTGACATTTAAAAGAAAAATTTTCCATGATTACTTTAAGTGTTGGATTGGATTTTTTTTTTTTTTTCGTATTTTATTAATTAAAATATAATAATATTTAATATTGTTATTATTTTATTACCGTAACTGTATGTACTATTCTTGTATTGTAATTTTAGAAGAGTGTACAAAAAAACAAAACTGGTCATACACTGTATACTTACTATACTTTATTTATGGCCAGAAAAAGTTTGACAACTAACTTTACACTTTAGAAAAGAAAATTTTAGGAAAACTTTTAGCTGGAAAATGATTAAAGAAGTCTTGAAAAAAAATGTACAGTTCTGATCTGAATCAATTGATCGAAAACAATATGGTGACATTGATCTTGTCAAAAAAAAAAAATTAAAAATTAGACTTTGTTTGGATCATTCAAAATAAAAGAAAATGCATAGGAAAAAACAAAGTCATGACAAAAATTTTATGTGTACTGTGTTTAAATACGTGTAAAAATGTCAATCAAAACAGCGATTAGAACAAAAAAAAGTTTGCTTCGAAAATATTAAATTTTTATAAACATAGGTAAGTAAGTAAAATATTTAATTTGTTCTTACTGTTCTTAAGCGTTTCTTACTGTTTGTATTATAGTTCCGTTTTTTGTTACCAGATTTTCGAATGTAATTGTAACTAAGAGTATTATATAAATAGTTATATATTGCACAACTAATTGTTTATTCCCTTTAAGCTTCGTTCGGCCAAAAATGGAAATTTTAAAGCGTGAATTTTACAATAATTTTCTTTCTTTTAATATCAAGAATAAATTAATTAATTATACCTAGTAAAAATTAAGTATCAAAAAAAAAAATGAAAATTCTGATATTTAATTTATTTTTTAGTATTTTTTTTATATTTTTAAATATTGAATTTTTAATTTTGAACGCAATTAACTATAGTTATAGTTAAGTAAGTATAGATAATATTAAGAAAACTATTTTATTTTAATTTGAGTCATATTTTAACGATTACAATTAATTACATACATAAATCAAAGTTTGGTAAGCATTTATATGTAACTAAGTAACTATATACTTATATATCTATTATTACAATTTTATTAAACAAAACTGATAAAATTTTCAAAAATGAATGTTTTTTTTTCCCCCATTTAATTCTTAATAAGTAACATTTTAATTCTTTTATTAACACGGTAAGTCTCACGCATTTTAATTCTTTTATTAATACGGTAAGTCTCACGCTAACCGATGAACATAAAAAAAACAGTTACGTCAATTCCCACGTGACGTGTATCACCGGTTAATTTATATATGTTTCAAAATCCCGTGCTCACTGGGTGCACATAACATTCAGTAATGTTCTACGGGTATTGATACACATTGAATTTAACGCAAGTTTATTTTTATGTTCACCGATGACTATGGGATTTTGAAACATTTGAGTGATTTGAGTGTTATCGGTGATACACGTCGGACTCAACGTGTTAAAAAAATATACAAAGGTTAGGAAAATGTTTTTAAGTATTATAAAAATATGGTTACATAATGTAACCTTATTTTGTGCAATTAATTGAAAACATCAAATAATCATATCAAGTTTTTTTTTATTATCCTAAGATAAACAGGACCAAATTTTTTGTTTTTTTTTTATTCATTTTTATAAGTAAGTAAGTATAAATATAGGCAATAGATAGTTTTTTTTGTTTTTTTTTTTTTTATAAAATTGTGTACAAGCATATCTATTTAAATAAATACTTATTCAAGTTTTTTTTTTTTTTTTTAATTAATTTAAACATTTTCATTGACGATTCATAAATAATTTTAATAGATAGGTATATAAAAAATAAAAATTTGTTTTTTAAATTAAGTTTAAAACTTCACCAAAATCTTTTTAAATATTTCACAATAATATTTATTTTTTAAATATTAAGGAAAATAATAATATTGTATGTATACGTACAGGTTATTATATTTTTTTAATATATATATACTTAATTATAGTTACTTAATGTACATTATTTTATTTTACTTATTCAATTGTATTTATTATTAAATGATTTTTACAGGTCTAAAGGGCAAAAGGGTAATCAAACTACCATTCCTATACAAAACAAAGAAACATCAATTAATAATTTATAAGTTTTATTTTTAAATAAAATATCCATATACTTATGTAAGCATTATAAATTAAATTAATAAATTGTTAAGTGTGCAGTGCAGGGTTTAAGGGTAAGGATAGTTTTTTATCTCCCCTTCCAAACAACAACAAGTACGTGTGCAGATATATAAGTCTTTAGTTCGGATTCTTTATCGATATTTTAAAGGATAAATACTATTTAAGTACATAAGTAAATATGTAAAAAAGAAAAAAAATTGACAAATTATTTATTTATTTAAGTATATAAGTGTTATACTTAAGTAGTTATAAAACTAAAGCTAATTTTCAGGCCTACTTGTAACAAATAAAATGTTTATTATGCCTACATATACAAATATAATACTTAATTTAATATTTTTCTAGTTCAAGTTCAATTTTAGAATGTCATTTTAGAATATCTTATTGGGCCTTTCCACACGGGTAGTGTCCTCTTTCGTCATTTTTTACTTTTACCTTCGTTCCATACCCTCTTGCCTATAAACTAAATTTGTGGTGGGGATTTTTAGGAGTAATTTTTTAAACCAAAATTTTAGAGTTTAAAAATTTAGTCCACTAACACAAACAAAAACTCAAATAAAAATTTTTATGAGGGTCAAAAAATTTTTATGTGTACATACGTTTCATTCTCGTTTGGAAAATTAAAGAAAAAAGTTTTTGAAACGGTCGCAGCAAATTTTTAAAAAAGTAAAGTGATTTTCGATCTTTCACTTGATGAAATTATTAAAATATATTCTATTGACAAAAAGAAATTATGTGCACAGTACAGTTTATTCTATTTCTAGGTACATACATATATAATATATATTATTTAAAAATTACAGGCAAAAAAATCTTATGTTACTTAAATACAAAAAAAAATTTATTTGTTTTATGCGTGCTTTTTTTTTATATTTATTATCTACCTCTCGCAACAAATTTTGTTTTAAAATGAAATATTTACACACACATATAAAAGTAACGACTATCGAGAGGAACAGTGTGGAAATAATAAAAAGAGGAAAGTAGTCACGAAACGAAAGAGGACACTACTCGTCTGGAAAGGCCCATTTGTCACTTTTTGGAAATATTATTTCTGTCTGCTAATTATAATTAAGTACTTATAATAAAAAACAAAAATTAACAACATACTCAATAAACCTTTTTTTTTAGCACTTTAGCAGGTTTTAAATTTCTTAATTTCAATATGAAAATTATCAAATTTCAATAACAAAAATCGAAAATAGCCTTTAAAAATAAAATCCATTTGTTGAAGGAATTGCAAAAAAAAAAAAAAAAAAAAAAAACACAACTTGTGGAAATGCATGTTATTACCTTATTCATTATTTAATTTTTTAACTGTTACTTAATTCATTTTAAAGTCATTCTACTTTAATAATAAATGCATATTTAATCAAAAAAAAAAACAAATAATAATATGTGCCTTGAAATTAATTATTTTATAAAAAAAAAAAAAAAGAATATCTATGTAATTTATAAGTATGTACTTACTAAATACTAAAGGTTATAAAGATAAAAAAAAATAAATAAATATGAATTTATTCTTATAAGAACTATTTCAAAATTCTTTTTAGCCAATTTTATTAAAAATACATAGGTACTTATGTATATATAAGTAGTATAATGTATATATAAGTACATAAGAAAAAAAATTTTTTTTGTTATTAATTAAGTAATTTGAACATGTACATATATATTATATATATTCTATGCTAATATAAGGTTGCATATTTAATTTCCCTTCACAATTTACAATAATTGACATTTCATAGAAATCAATTTAAAAATTCCTACATAAACATTTCTTAAGTAAAGTACTTACACATTTTTTAAATTTTAAGATAATATTAACCTTAATAAGAACAATGATCCCAAGTACATTTTAATATAGTTTTTTTTTTTTTTTTTTTATAATAAGTATGTTAAACTATTTATTATCTTCAGATTTAAATGTTGTAAAACTTTATAAAAACATTTGTAAAAAAATGATGGAGAACGTCCTATAGATTAGGACAATAGCCTATCGTAAGTACATATACTACTTATATGTATTTCATTGATTTAAGTTGTATGGTTTTTCATTTTTCCACCAGATATTGATTAAATTAAATTAGAAAATTAAACATGTTGTTAGATGGAGTACATATAAAAAAAAAATAAAATAAGTATATGTACATTTAAAAAATATAATATCATTTTATAAAATTACTAATAAGTAATTATAATATTTAAAAAAGTTCATTATTAAATTAATCAATTATATTATAATATAACTAACTAGTTACAATAATTATAAAAAAAAAATATATAAGTAACTATATTCCATTCGTTGCATAAAATCATCTATCTAAAAATATTCTTCAGTGCGTAAATAGAGAAAAAAAATATAATTAAGTAAATTTTTAATAAAAAAAAATTATATGACTAACATAATATCTTTCTAGTAGTTATTCACCTACTTAAAAAAAAAAAAAAAAAATCCATTAGAAATCAGATATTTCTATGCAATTTGATAAACTAAGTCACATAAAAACTTTTATGGTCAAAAAATTTTTCTTGATTTCTTCTCATGCAATCCAAAAACAAGAATGAAAAAAAAAAAAAAAAAACGAGTATCTAATAAGTAGTTATAATAATAATGTAAACTTTAAAGGATGGAGGTTTATTTTTTGTTTTTCTTTTTTTTTTCTTTTTTTTTTATTTTTGTTTCTTATTTTTAATAGAAATTTACTAGAATATTGGAAAAGAAATAACGTATATATACATATATACTTATACTTATTTAAAAAAAAGAAGAATATGCATAATTGTTTTCCTGTACTTGATAAAAAAAAAAAAATTTTTTTTTTTTTTCCAGTTCTTAAAAGTTACCAAGTAAGTTACAACTTTATTTAAGATTTAATATTGGTGAAAATATTTGCAAGAATAACAGAATATGAAAAAAAAAAATTAAATAAGAGACAAAAACTAAAAACAAACCAATTGGAAAATTAATTAATAAAAAAAAAAAAAAAAAAAGAAAATAAAACAAGAATCAAATATTGAACCGTTAATAACGATCCACTATCCTACTTTTAGAGCAAGTTATTACAGTAAATTGAATAAATTTTTATAATATTAAACATGCATTCCAAACGATGTATGAAACTGACTCCTAACAAGTAACAACAAAATATTATAATAATATATATATACGTATATATTAACCGATCATTACTTATTTATTTTAAAGACAAGTTGTGGCATCAAATAAGGTGCGCATAATCTAAAAGAAATAAAAGAGCAAAATAAAAATGGAATGAAAAAATAAAATTTTCTTGTAAAGCACATATTTTTTTTTTTTCTTTTTTTTTGTAAGAGAAATTTAAATAAAAAACATTGTAATTGAACTCAGATAATATTTAAAAAAATAATAACTAAATAAGTACATACATATCTGTTTATATATTACAAAACTAGTTATATTTATATTTATTAAAAATCTATTAAAAATAACTACATATGTAATTAATAATTATATACTAATATCGTAATAGGTACTTTATGATATGATTAACATTTCTACAAAATGTTAAATTTATTAAAAAAAAAAAAAAAACAGTCTTTAGTAGTTAGATATACCTATACATATATATACATTTTAGTAACAATAGCATTTATTTTATTTTTATTGAAAATTTTCCTGAATCCTAAGGATGTTTTAAGCTTAAGGGGAGAAAAAAAACTTAATACTTATTTAGATAACAAAAATAAAACCATATTTAAGTAGTCTAATAATTTGACATAAAATTTAAATGACTAAAAAAAACAAAAAAAAAATATTAAAGAATATAGCAGCCGTAATACAAATACATATACATATGTATATATGTACTTATTTAAAAAAAAAAAAAAAATTAATTCGGAAAAAAATATATACTTTTTACTTTTTACTTTTTTTTTTTGTAATTAATTAAGAATTAAAGAATGGCAACAGTATAAAATACATAATTTTCTTCTTTTTTTTTTTAAATAATTTAAAAAATCTGTTTTTTGTTTCATTTTTCCACTTTTCAAGTAAAAATCTAATTGAATAGGTATTTTTTTTTTTTTTTTCAAATAATTTAAATGAAAAGACTAAAGTATATAATTATTTTTCATTTTTTTTTTTTTTGTTTTTTTTCTACTTTTATTTTATTTTTCTAAATAGAAATAGCTTATGTGTATCTAATAAACACCTATTTGAATTATTATGTATCTAAAAATAATTTACAGGTATCTACACAGTACATACAGCAGATATGGCGGAAGTTGAAAATAAAAATAAAAAAAAAAAATAAAAATCAATAATAACCCAGTTGTGTTTTAAAAAATTCTTATTTACCGGCACGGTACAAAATAAAATTGACTTTTTCTTTGACTAAAAAAATATAAAAAAAAAATAAATAAATAATTACAATAATAATAAGTATTATAAATAAGTAAATCATATTTTTATTTTTTTATCATGTAATGTAAGCAAAAAGTCGTCTACATTTTGATAACAATACACCCAAAAAATATTATACAAAAAAATATATATATAATATAATATATATACATATATGTATGTATATATATGTATAGAATATTTTACTTACAATTAAAAATTAATATGATTCCTAAAAAAAAAATGATTTTTTTTTTCTTCTATATTGTATCCTTGTCTTTCAATTAATTCTTTTTTTTATATTTAATAAATATATTAATTAGTATAAATGATAATACTATAATATTTTAAATGTTTTATCTATAAAAACATTATTTTCTTTTTTAATAAAAATTTTTTTTTTTTTTTTTTCTCTCAAATATAAACAATATAAAATATAATTGATCGAAGACCGACCATATACTATATATATATAAATTTTAAATGTATATATGTATGTTGTATATATATAAACTCTTTTTTTTTTTTTTAATTTATAAATGCAAATATGCAATTTAAATTTTATGATTTTTTATTAACTTCACTTTTTTTTTTTTTAGATATAATTTTCTCTTTTAAAATGTTTTTGTTTATTTGTTATATTTTTTTTTTTTTCTTTTTACTATTTTATTTATTTATTATTATTATTGTTACCCAAATTGAAGAATTAAATGATAAAAAATAAATAAATTTAATTTTATGTATATAAATAATATGTTCACAAATTATTATGTTATTTAATTTAAATAATCGCCTTTTCAAATATTGTTTGAATAAGAATATAAAATTCACACTTTAATGATTTTTTTTTTGTTATATATATTATTTTTCCAAGATGAGAGATGTCTTAAAATATTTTTAAAGTTATTTTGCGAGATAGAGATATAACGAAAAAATATAAGACCTTAATAGAACGTATGAGATATAGTCAAGGTTTTATGACTTTAATTTACAAAAAAAAAAAATCTTTTTATAAAAAAAATTTTATCTGCAATCGCGCACTTTCTTTTTTATTATTTTTTTATTTTTTGTTTTATATGTAAATCTCTCAAACTTCTTCACTCAATCACTTTACAACGAGAAATGCACAAAATCCGATGTTGATGTTCAATAAACTTCAAAAAGCGTCAAAGCAAAGCAAGAACAAGGATTGAATGGAAAAAAAATTGAAATTTGAACGAGAGAAAAGGAAAACATATGACAGTTTTTTTTGACAGTTTAATTAAATAACAAAATGCTACCGTCGTGTGATTTATTTTAAAAATTATATTTTATAATTTTAACTTTTTACCACCTAGCGAGAAATAATTTAACAAAAAGAATTGAGTTTTTTTATTTTTATAAAAATTATTCCATTGACACATATTATCGTCATTATGGTCATTACTCATAAGTACAGTAACCATCACTCATCATTAAGCATAGTATTCAGATTATATTTCAGCTCAAAGACAAAAACATGAAAAATATGAAAATTTTTCGCGTATATAAAATTTTAGATAGAAATTTTTTTTTTGTTATAATTGTTTAATATTAAAATATTAAATTTTGTAAACAATTGTTTGTTTTGATAAATAATTTTATTTAAAAAAAAAACGAATTTCATAATATTTTTCGACAGATATGAGGAAAATTAAAATTTTTCTACCTAGGTAGAAAAATATCGAAGAAAAATCATATTTTTTATCGGTTTGTGTCTTAGATTATATATTTTTCTTGGCGTACTAAGCAGCGTACTACTTGAGAAAAAATTAAAAAAAACTTTTAAAAATTTATTAAACGGTTTTTGCCGAGAAAAATTTTTACATAAAATCCCATATAAAATGCATTTTTTTGATCTGAGATATACTGAATACTATGCTTTAGTGTTGTAATTTGTAAAGTAAATGATATACCAGCACGGCAGCACCAGATAGACACATATCACATACACAGTGAAATTAAGTTGACATTTAATCGTAATTTAAGTTGACATTTCTCATTTCCATTTAAAATTGAAAATATTTATATAAAAGAGTTCATACATTTTTTTTGTAAAATTTTAATTTATCATATTAAAAATCGATAAAATTGTAAATTTTGTAAATTCAGTTGGTAGTCTGGATATGAGTTGGTATAGATTTGGTTTTTATTAAAAGTTCTGAATATATTTTTTTTTAATTTCTAGTTCCTTACTAAAAATATGGATATTGTAATGTTTATTTATTATGTACCTATATAAGAATTTTACAAAAAAGAAAGATCTCAATAAAAAAAACTACAAACAAGGAAATACAGCATTCGCATTTATGGTTACTTTCTTGGATATTTTCAAATGTTTCATGGATATTTTCAAATGTTTCGTGGATATTTTTAAGCTTTATCTCTTTCAAACACAAATCATTTTTGTATTTTCTGCCTATGATCTAACATTTCCGTGGATATATCGGTGTAATGAAAACCAACCTTAACGCAATTTGGCAACCTTAACGCACTTTTGACCATTCCATATGGTCCCACTAATTCTACTAATGCTCTTAATTCTTTGGAAGAACGAAAAGGAACTTTTAGTCAGCCAGTCAGTCATCATTCATATGTATGTTTCATTGGATATATAAATTTTCTAAGTAAATAATGTTAATTTTTACATAATTACATGTGTAAAACTTTTTATATAATTAAGAAATGTTTATAATATTTTAAAGTTTTCTTTTTTTTAGTTTAGTTTATTTCCATTTCCAGATAAAATTATTTGTTTACAACTGGTTATGAACCCTATTTTGAAATTTTATGAAACTTTTTATTCAAGCAAGGTTAACAAATCTATATTTTTGAAAATAAATCTTAACTGATTTTTATAGAAAATTTTGTTTATGCATTTAAAATTTTCAAAATAAATTAGATTTTTCAACAACAAAATCATATAATATATAGATAATATAAGTATGTATGTTTGTAGATGTTGTTGTTTCACAGGGGGGCATAAAGTTGCCATTACACCTAGGCCCTGCGACCCGTTGTGATCCCTTGCTCAACGATCCGCTCGCTTTCTACGGCGTCTCGTCGAGCCACACAATTCCCTTTATGAAACATTATGTATATAGATAGTTTCTCATAATTTTAAAGATTCACTTCAGTAGAGATGCAGAAGTCTCTGTAGTTAGTTTTAAGCAACTCAGTTTAAAAAATTTGTAACACTATAATAACTAATTTTCATAAAAGCAATAAAGCATCTAGTTTTTGTACATAGAATTATTTTTATTTTTTACATGTTGAAATATGTAAGAGAATTTCTATTACATTTCATTTGATATATACAAACTACAAACTAATTATCCTAAATTGATATATAATCCAATCCAATAGAAATTGATTTCCATATTTTGACATTTGTGTCGTTGTCGTAATAGTATAATTATAAGAGTATTTATAGGCAGAGCAAAACTTCTTTAGTCTACAAAGTACAAAGGTTTTAAAATATTCAAATTCAACGAACTGCTCTGCCAATGCCAAACCAACTAAAGAGAGAAGTAGAATAGTCCCTTTTAAGATTGAGATTGATATAGAATTAGGTGAAAGTAATTGTAGTTTAAAGCATGTATACGTATTACTACAATTTTATTTAAGTGAAAATCGTTAACTTTTACACGTTGACATGTTGGAAGATGAATCCAGGCTTTCGCTCGAAATAACAAATTTGTATTTTTCTGATCTAATCTTGACATGTTGGAAGATCATTAATAACGGACTTTATCTTGTAAACTATGTAAATTTAACCGATTACTTCGCTTACGCGTATTCTAAATAGTAATTTTTGGTAACATTAGAAGTAGTGATAGAATAAATAGTAGATACCTGAAAATGGGTTCGCTTCATATAAATGGTAGTCTTTCTTTCTATATTAGGTATCGTGCCTTTGTGTATAATTTGTAATGTCTTCCTTTCTAATATCATATTTTGTATTCTGAAACTAGATTATTCTTACCGAATTGTTAATTTGATAAATTTATGTATGTTTTAGCAAACCAACATTCAGTCATGGGTGTATATTAGTGTTATCGGAAATGATAAAAAACGTGTGAAAATTTGATTCTGTTTTTAATTTAAGTTATATAAATGTAACTAGAAATCAAATATGTTATATATAAGATTATGTAAAAATAAGGGTTTTTGTGATTAGTAAAAGTTGATGTACATACACTGTTTGATAAAATTTTTTCACAAGGTTTTTTCTCTATAATTTTAATTTTAAATTACCATTAAGAGATTGTAAAATTGACCGAAATTAGCACTAATAAAGCACTAACTCCTCGGCAAATTTTTTTCTTTTAGAAATTGAAATTGAAACAAAAACATTAAAATAAAGATAGCAATAATAGGAATATTTAATCTTTTTTGTTTATATATTAATAGCTTCTTTAATACTTTGTTGATTAATTTTATTAATTATTTTCTACAATTTCGAATAATAAACCTTATAAAATATCTTAATGTTGTGCTTTTTAAATATAATATATAATAATATATGTATGTATAATTTATATTTTTTTTTTTATAATGTTAAAATTAATTGTATAATGCTTGTTCTTGTTTATAAACAGCATGAAAGGCATTCCTTATTAAAACATATGGGAAACAAGATTCCAATAAATCCATCGTCAAAAACGGTGATTGTTGAACAATTTCATCCAATAATAAATAAACAGATTCACGATTTCTTGTAGCTTCTTTGTCTGATTCTTGTCCAAGTCGTAATAATGAAGAGCTAGCTAAAGCTAAAAATTCTTTCATTCTATCTTCAATGTCATTTTGACCGCAAATTGTAAATAATGCTCCAAAAATACTATTTATAGCTGTTGCCATACAATGAATATTATTTGAATGAGCATCTAGTGAAGCTCTATAAAATGAATTTTCATTTCTTGCTAATTTTGGTATTGAAACTGCTACAAAAACCATTAATAAACATGTAATCAAATGTTCACCATCATCAAATTCTGGTTTTTGTGATTTTAATGTATTAGCTAATGTTGGATCAACTTTACACGGTAATCCAGCTGCAGTGGCCATTTCTGTAGCAACTTTTATTTGATCACCACCTGGCATATGTTCTTGTAAATCACGTACAGAACTTAATAAAAATGGTATACGTTGTTCTAAAACGTCAACTAAAGCTTCATGAACTAAATTTCTGAAACTTAAAATTACCCCAATTATTGTCATTCTTTGCAAAACATTATCAACTTGTTGTAAACGTTTAAAATAATCTTTCATAACTTCTGGTTTATCAAAACTTGTTCTTAGAGTTATCAAAACATCTTTGTTTATTGCAACTAGCCTTTTAAGCTCCTGTACTTGATTAGCTATATGCCACATTAATGTTTCATTTAAAATTTTTATTCCATATGGTCCCACTAATTCTACTAATGCTCTTAATTCTTTCAAATCAGAAAATTCTTGTGGATTAAATGGAACACATCCATCTGTGGTAATATGAACAAAAGCCTTTTGATTTTTTGAAAACACTATATTACCAGCACTCACTCGTCGTAGAAGTGCTTCAGAATACCTAAAATTTTTAAAAATAATAAAAATTTCACATAAACTTAATGAATTCTTTACCATGAATTATAATGGGCAGCAATTGTTTTCTCTCCATGAGAATCTTGTGCTTGAGTTTGTTGTAACAAACAATTATTAAACACTCGTGTAATATCGATATGAACATAATTTTCAACAGTTTGCAAAACATTCATATAAGCTCTTACTGAAGCTAATAATTCAGATGGTTTAGCTATTTCCATTGTTTCTGGATTAAACATAACCATTCCAACCAGAGCTCTAGAGAATCGATTTTCTAAATGTTGACATAAATATTCTCTTGGTGCAAATGCAAATTCCCAAACATTAACAGTAGGGCAATAATTAATAGCAAAACAAAGTTCTGTTAATGCCATATGTAATTTATCCATTGTTGTTAAATCTTCTCGTGTTTTACGATAACTTTCGTCTCCTGGTTTTCGGATATCATCAATTTGTTTTTTACTTTTATCTTTCTTTTTTCGTGACGCTTGTACTGAAAGTATTTTGGCACAGTGTTTTGGTAATAGAGCATCAGCCATTATACCCTGTTCTTCGCATATTGTTGTTATAATATTTTTAGCTTCTTTTGCCATTTCTTCTAAAAACATATTAACAACCGATAAAGAACGTTCACGAATATGATGACGTTCTTCAGGACACATTTCATGTGTACAATTTTGAAAATGACTGCATATCAATGGAAACGCTATAATATATCGATTTTGTGCAGGAAATTCTAAGCACATGTGGAATTGATCTTCAAACATTTTACTATAAAAGCAAAATATTGATAAATCTGAAGTTTCAACTAAAATTTCATCCAAATTATCAACCACTCTTGTATGAAAAACCATTGAATCCAATAATCTAGCCATTTCAACATGTTCATTAATTTTTATTGCTGCTTTACCAACGCTCATAAAAGTTTGCAATCTAAACCAATCTAATCTAAATGGTCGAAAATCAAAAACTTCATTATCTTCAACTTGTTTAACAGTTAAATTTGATGATGTATTGAATAAGGAAGACAATATTATACTTTCATCATCAGGACATATTTGTAAACTTTGCATTCTCTGACCCAAATCAATAGTATCGAATCCTGATAAATATTGCACATAATATCTCTGCATTACCTGGCTGTATTTACGTACCAAAGCTCTTAATTCCTCCATATGAAACAAAAGCTCTGGTAATTGACGATCTACCAAGTCTTCAGAAGTTTTACCTTTTCCTTTAGCTAATGGCGGATTATCATTATGTCTTAGTAACCATAAAATTTCGTCCCGCGCATAGCATAAACCAATAAAAATTAACAAAGCTTTTGGGCCCAAAAGTCCTAAAAGTAAAGAATAAATGAATATTAAGTTTTTTATTTAGATTTTATTTCTTTACCTGGTTGATCAGTTAAAATTATTGCTAATTCTTTCAAAGCAGTTCGTAAAAATTTTCTTCTTTCTCGATGAATCAATGAAGCTTTTTGTATTGCTATATTATGCGCTTCTTTAACTTCAGATATCCTCTTTCCATATCCCTTTATTCCATCAAATGTATTTTGTATATATTGATGAATATGAATTACTTCATCACGAAATAAAGCAATTACCCAATTGCATTCTAAAGCTGATAACCACATTTTGGTAATTTCTGGTAATTGACCAAGCATTTGATGATTCAATAACAAACCAAATATGATCCAACGATCTAATGTTTCCAATGAAATATATTCGCATGACATTATATCAGTTTTTGTAGCTTTAAGTAATGTCGCTGGATTACCAACCAAACTTAACTTTTGTGTATCTCTCCATTTATCAGCTGGTAAATTTCTAAACGGATGTACTGCTAATAATGATTTAATAGCATTTGATAATAAACGTTGATGAGGTATAAATTCTTCAGAAAGTTTTTTTAATGGAACATCATAATCAATTATCATTTGTCCTAATCGAGGAAAGCTTTGATCTGTTTGATTATTTTGTAATTCATATGCAGCATTAAAAAGACCTAAAACAGCTTTACGATCTTCAACTCTTGATAAAAGTATCATTAATGATACATAAGTTACAACTAAATCTAAATAATTTTTTGTTAATTCATAATTTAGAGTCAAATCTAAATGAATTTGGCATGCATCCATAGTTGTTAACAATTCACAAACATTGTCCTTAAAATCTAAAAGATCTACAAAAGTATAGTAGTATAAGGACAGTGATTTTATTATTTCACTCTTGATATTTGTAATTGCACTCAATCCTTTGACATCAACATTGGGGAATTTTTTTATGATAAATTTTATTGAAGATTCTAAAGTTTTTTCTGACAAAAAACCAGGTTTAGATTTTGTATCCCCACATGCTTTTTTTATATTATATATTCTTGTTAATATACCAATTCCTCGATCATTTAATATTATTAGTTTTTCAGCAATCTTTTGCTGATTCGGGTTTATTGATCTGGCCATCATTACATCCAATAATTAAAAATTAACTTTTTTTTTGGTAAATGCAGTAAAATTTTACTTTAAATTATATTTTAAATAGTTTAAAAATATTATTTTTTTCCAATTTTACACTAGCAAACTATTATTAAATTACTTTATTTTATTAACGATTCGATTGATTAATTTAATTTCACGCCCATTGTAGAAAAACTCATAATGAATAATCTCAAAATTTTTGACAACAAGATATTTTCTGAACACTCCTAAATCAATGATTAGTCATATAATACTTATCTTTTAATTTTAAAGAGTTCCTACTAATAAAAGACATACAGAACGAATTAAAAAATACATTTTATTTTAAATTATCTTTTTTTTTATATGAATTTAATAATTATTTTAAATATAATATAATTTTTTTTTCCTTTCCTTGTGAATTCCTGAAAGCAATATTATTTAGTATTATAAACGCTCATCTGAAAAATTTAAAACATACCCAATAAACTTTACAGAATCTGAACACTGTAATAGCGTAATATTTTGCAGTTTATGTATGTCATGAACAGCTGATTATTGTTTTCAAAATATTTCATAAATATATTTTAAAATTCTAGCTGGAGTATATAGTGAAAGAGAATGAGTCAAGTGAAGTGCAGTAATTTAAAGTCAAAGTAATAAAATAATGAACACAAGCGTGTATTAAAAAGAAAAATAAATAAGAAATTAATAAAAACAAAATCTTTTTATTTTTTGAAAAAAAATAACATGTAAAAACAGCATTATGAAAAGAAATATTTTAAAAAGCAGCGTTCAAAATGCTTATTTTAGCATTATTTTTCAGGTATGGTTATTTTTATGCTCAAGCTTTTTAACATTGGGTTTCATTGCCAAATAATTTTTAGTATATATTCTTAAAATAGTATCATTTTTTAAAATTTTGACATTAAAATTAAATAACAATTACATTAATTATGAAACTTGTACTCGAGTAATTATTTGTTGGTATTTTTTTTTTCTTAATTTGATATATGTATTATTTAAGTGACTAATTTTCAACCGGTTAAAGTAATATGAAATAATGATTTAAAAATAGAAAATTTAAATAATAGATACTTTTTTAATATTAGCAATAGTAATAATAATACTAAAAATTAAAATACGCGCTACAAAATAGTTTTATTAAAAATAAAAAACAAAATTTGTATATTGTAAGAAAATGTTTTAAAATAAAGCATACATAAAATTTTTATGTATTGTTATTTAAGGACACGTCTGTAGTTATGTTATCTGTTTACATTTTTATTTACCTTTATTATAAAATGTCAAAAATTAATATTTATTTAATTAAATTTATAAATCATTATTTATGTACCCTCTACTTTTTAGTTAATATTCGTCACGAATTCATGTTTGTTATAGATCTAATTTGTCTAAATTTATTGAATAAAAAATTGTGATTAAAAATATTGTACCTACATATGGTACATATGTAACTAATTAAAAAATTATATTATTCAAATCAAAACAAAACAAGAATACAAAAATTTAGAAATGTTGAGAAACAATTGTGTCTAAACATTAATGATGAAATAGCAAAAGTCAAATTTGACATTTGTAGATTTCTGAAATTCTGATTTAACATTAATTTTTAAAACAAAAATCGTACATCTAAAATAATAAATACTTAATAAAAATTAATAGAAAGTCTAGAAATATAATAAAAAAATAACTTTGAGTACTACGTTAACAAAAGGTAATTGAAAATAAATATAAAATTACGAAAATAAAAAATTGAATTAATATAACAATATTTTTTAGAAAAAAATTAAATAAATCTCACTTATTGCACCCATTGTTGAATCAAATTATTTCAAAATTGATACAATGGAAAAACCAGATGTTCAAGTATCAGTATTAAATCCGCGAAGAAAAATATTATCTATGGCTGTTTCAAGTATTTTATTAGAAAAAGGATTTGAAAGTGTAGATAAAATGTGTTTAGAAACATTAACAGAAATGCTTCAAACATTTATAGTCGAAATAGGACAATCATCACGAAATTATTGTGAATTATCTGGTAGAACTATACCTGTAATTGGTGATGTTGTTTTAGCTTTAATTAATATGGGTGTTTCAATGCAAGGGTATGATGCATTTGCAACAAGAAGTAATCGTTTAATAATATCACCACCTCAGCAATTATTAGCACAAAAGCAATTAAATTTATTACAAGCAGGAACAAAATGTACACATCCACCACATATTCCATCATTTTTGCCAGTTTTACCAGATCCACATGCATATGTAAGAACACCAACTCATAAACAACCAGTAACAGAATATGAAGCAATTAGAGAAAAGGCTGCAAATCAAAAACGTGATGTTGAAAAGGCATTAACGAAATTTTTATCAAAAACCAGTGAAGTACATACTTTATTTGATACAGAAGATAATTTATTTCCTTTGATTGCTTGTAAATCTTCTTTTCCACCATATTTGGCTGCTTTAAATCCTACTGATCAAGTTTTTGATTTTGAAGAATTAGAATATCATTATCAAGTGGCTAATAGAACAGAAGATGCTAAAGATAATGAAAATGAAAGTGGAAATGAAGAAGAAAGTGAAGAAAAGACTGAAAAAGATGTTAAACCAGATCCAGAACCACAAATTAAACCTAATTCTACAACAAATAATGCAATTCTAAATAATCCAAATATAGATAATCCTTATTTAAGAGCAGCCACTTTACCAAAAAAACAAAAACTTCAAAATATTTAAAAAAAATTTATCAACAAAATATGCAAAATATTTATATTTAAAAATAATAAATAAAATTTTTGTAATTAATAAGTTTTGTTTTATTTAATAAAAATTATATCAATTTTTAAACTATTATAAGCATACAATTTAATATTTAATTACAGATATTATGTAGAATAATAACCTTTGGAATTAATGCATTCATTGTAAGAAGTGTTGGCAGAGAAGTTCTTGGCATAATGAACGTTAGACTTCTTCTACTTGAAAGCACTTTATTGTTTCTTTCACGTGAAGCAATTAGTAGAGCTGTTTTGAGTGTTTCGACTCAACATAAAAGTAAATGCAGTTGGCCTCAAATTATTAATCAAGTTTGGTTAACGTCAGTAAAAAAAAAACATTTTTATATTTCAATTAAATTTAATAAATTTTTTCATTTTAGAGTTCCTATTTGTTTCATCCTATCCATTCCATGTCTTTATATTTGGTTGGCTTTATTATCACCAGTTGAAGATAATCTTTGGAATCAATATAGATTTGGTTGCTATTCTATGGCTATTTCATGTGTTGTAGAATTAGTTGCGGAAGCCCCTGTTTTTGTTGCAAGAGTATTTTGTTTTGTTAAATTAAAAATTGCAATGGATACTTTACATATTTTCATTCGTTCAATAGTTTTCTTAACGATTGTTTTTTATAATCAAGAAATTTGTATATATGCTTTTGCCGTTGCACAATTTTGTAGTGCTTTATTTATTGTAATTGGATTTTATGCCAGCATGCATTATTTTATTGAGAGAGAAAAATTAAAAGAAAATAGTTCTGACAAAAAGCCAAGAAATCTATTTGATATGGAAAATTTTCCTTTTCAAAGTATTACCGAAATGATTCCTGGATACTTAAATAATAATGTAAGTATGTTTTAAATATTTATTAGTTAATATATAATATTAAATTTGTATTGTCTTTAAGGAGAAAAAGTTTAATACAGAATTACAAGTATTGACTTTAAGTTTTATAAAACAAGGTGTTTTTAAACAAATTTTGACGGAAGGAGAAAAATATGTAATGTCCATTAGCCCAGTACTATCTTTTACAGAACAAGCTACTTATGATATAGTAAATAATTTAGGAAGTTTAGCAGCTAGATTTATTTTTCGTCCAATTGAAGATAGTAGCTATTTTTATTTTACACAAACAATATCCAGAGATTTAAGTTTGATTAGACAAGAAAAGGTAAGTTATATCTGTGTTTAAAAAAAAAGTTTCATTTTCATTTTTCATAATAATTTTAATTGTAAAAATAAAGATTGAATAAGAAAAACGAGTTTTTATAGGCAAAAATTGAATGTTTATTTAATAACTTACAACGCAGTTTTTTTTTATGAACAAAATTTAAACACATCAGTCAGGCATAAACGATTTTTTTTAAACTATTTAAAATGAGTCCAATATTGCTTAAAAATAATGTATATATATTTTTAAAGTAATTTTTCTTAATAAATTATTTTTTGGTTATCTTATTTTACTTATTTATAAAATTATAAATAAAAATACATTTAGATTCAAAATTCAAAATATCATAAAACAAAAAGTCTTACAGCCTATATAAAACAAATTAACGAGCGTTTATAGATTTTAGGGTAAAATATGGCTACAAATAAAAAGCTGCATATGAATTAATATATTAATTTATATAATTTAAACATATCCTTCTATAGATACATGCTGCCATTGCCCTGGAATGCCAATATGCCATCCAGCTCCAGCTGGATTGTCCTTTGTTATACCAGATCGTTTACAAATTGCTCCACTTAAAGATGTAGCCCACACTTCATCTCCAACTGAAACGCACTTAAAACCCAATGATCCTTCTGTATGCGGTGGATCACCAGCTATATTTGGTAACACTTGCCAGTGTGTACCTTCTGGGAATGTTGCATTTATTTCTTTTCTCACAGCAAGTTTTCCAGTTGAATCAACTGCCCAAACACCTTTTATGCCAACTGAAATTTGCTTAAATGACAAATCATTTGTTGTTTTTACAGTTTGCCATGCATCACCTTGATTATTTTCTGATGTTATACCATATCGAAAGAAAACTGTTCCATTTTGTCCGATAGCCCAAACATTATTTTCAAAACAACTTATTGAAATTAATGGTGGATCACTAGATACATGTTCCCATGAATAGCCGCCAGGATTAGATGAAGATACTCCTCTTCTCATTAAAATATCGCCATTTGTAGCGACAGCCCATACAGTAATTAGAGCATCAATTTCTTCCTCATTGTTATCTACTTTAGGTATAGATAAAGAAACGTCAACAATTTTTGAATTTCCAATTTCTTGCCACGGTCCGGTTGTAGTTAAACGACACTTACGAAACCAACGACGTCTACGAACGTAATCTGTAAATTGTTTTGTTCCATGATAAGAAGCCGGGAAATCAACAGCATATTGCCAACCATCACGATCAACACCACCTGGTGTTTGGAAATCAACTAACCAATCAGATATCCATTGCCAATGCATTGACAATAATTTTGTATGTTCTTTACTACGTTTGTGACGTCCAGTTACATCACTCCACATATGACGATCAGTTGGCAACCCTGTTGTTGTATATCCGCTCAAGGGATTCCATCTTTGGTTCTCATAAATATAATAATTAAGAGCGTCAGTCATAGAATTTATTTTTCCAGTACACGCTTCAAGACCTTTTAAAAAAAAGCCACCCCAACCACCTGTATAGTACCATACTGTACTATCAGATCCAATTCCCCAAACTATACCGGCTTTACAACTATAGACCTTCTTTAAATGACCACCTATTTGTCTCCAAAATATATCACGAATTGGTATAATAACACGAGGACTACGGTATACAATATTAAAAAGTTTAATACGACCACTAACGTACAAACAATTTACAGCTTCGGGATCCATACGATGTTTGAAATCTGCAAATGGTTTATTATTTACTTCTATAAGATAGCCTTTAACAGTTGATCGTATTACTAATGTAAAACTACTACCCGGTGAAAATACTACATTTTTGTACTGCAGTTCTGACATCCATTCCGAATTTTCCATTGAATTTAACATTATGGCTTTTTCATTGAAACGTGGGTTAATATGCATCGCAATTACTCTAAGTTTTTCTACTTTATGTCGAAGCTTAATATTTGGATGACTTTGTAAATCAAATCGTATTTGATCTGCATCTTCCGAAATAAATCCTGTTATCACAAGTTCCGTACCAGGTGTCATTCCATTATACAATATATTATAATATGGAGTTTCTGTAGCTGATAAATCAACTTTTTCTATATAGCACTTTTCTTCGGAATTATATTGTGTCGATTTTAAAAAATTTGAATCAAAAACAAATACTTCGCCTAAATTACTAGTAACCCAAATTGAATCTTCTGATGGTTTTCCTAATGTTTCATTAATCTGGCAGCAAACTGATGTCAAATGAGAAAGCCAATCTTCCATTTCACTTTCACCAGCAAATAACAATTTGACAGGAGAAAATCCAATGGGTAATCTTGGTGCGTGAATAGCAATTTTTGGAGAGCCTGGTTCGCTGCATGTTTGAACACATGTAATTTCTGAAAGGGAAAATTGCATTTTAGTTGTAAAGCTATCTGGACTTAATACTGTAAATGTTCCAGAATCTTGCTCTCTGTTCGATGACGAAACCCATTCTAATTCTATAAGACATTCTTCAAAAGCTCCGCCAGGTTTTTGTGCTCTGGCTTCTCCAGATTTTATCCAAGATGACATCTCAATTGCTTTATGGAATTTTTTCAAATTCAAATGATCAAAAGTTTTCAAACGCTTTTTTAAGCATTCCAAAATACCAATACGCCATTCTTTTTTCAATTCTTCTTGGTTATCTAAATTAAAGTTATCATTAAACCAACCTGGCAAGTTAAGTGGATCTACTTCAACTGCACCTGCAGAGCACCCTATCCATACTATATCACATTCAGTAAAATATTGAGAACCTGAAAAATCATCGTCACCAAAAACATCATAATCCCTTGTAAAATCTGAATCAAAGATTGCAAGATCAGTTTCAGGGTGCGCTTCCGCTCCAACAATTGAACCAACACTTCTTACTGGTGACCAGGCTCTAGGATTTTTCAGTTTAATTTCGTAATGCATTTTTGAAATATCTTTAACATCTGCAGCTGGTGCGCTAGATGAATGCTGACTAGATTCTCGAATATGAGATTGATGTATACCAGATTTATGTTCTGTCAAACTACCAGCAGAATATTCACTTACACCTCTCCAAAGTTCTGGCTTGTTACGCTGCTGCCCAGCAGGTGCGCTGTTAACTCCTTCAATTATCGGAGGTTCCTCAACTTGTGCTTTATCTTTAAAAAGTTTACACAAACTTCCTGGTTTGGAACCGGATGATGCACTCCCACTTTTTCTAGATAAAAGACTAACTGTAGATGATGTACGACTCATTTGCATCGGACACTGTATTAAACGCCATTTCTTTCCAGTTAAATCAGACTTACTAACGCCAGATCGAAAATACAAAGCACGATCTTCAGAACCAATTGCAAATACTTGATCGTTATGGGCTACAGAAACCATTGAAATATTTCCAACCATTTCTACCCAACTGTTACCTATAGCTGCATCTTCACTAATACTAGCCGCTTCACCTTTGACACCTCGTCTGAACCATACATGTTGATCATTAGTAACACACCAAACGGAATCAGTTCCTACTGACAATTGTACTATTTTAAGACCATTACTTGGTGGTTTTACTTCCAACCAACTATCTCCATGCAAACGTTCTTTAGATACACCAGAACGAACTAATGCACGCCCATTAGCCAAAGTTGCCCATACTAAACCTGTAGCGCCTACACTTATTTGTACTACATCATTTCCAGGTTGAGTGTTAATAGCAGTCCATCTTAATCCTTCTGGAGATGTGGTACTAACACCTGAACGAAACATAACTCTTCCGTGCGAGGTAACTGCCCACACAACTAAAGTTCCTGATGGTGCGGCAGGTATATTTGTGCCTCCAACAGCAACATCCATAAATGGTTCTTCAGTTGGATCTTTATGTAAAGGAGCAACTGCACACCATGAATTTAATGCAACATAACGCCTAAAACGAACCCATTTTCTTCGTCTTACACATGTATTCCATGATTTTTTTCCTTGATAATTGGCTGGAAAATCTATTGCATAAGTCCAACCATCATGATCTAAAGAATGTCCTTCATAACTAAGATCTAATTGCCATTCACTTTCCCATTGCCATGCCATTGATGGTAATCTAATTTTTTCGAAATTACGATCCACTGTTCCATCAACATTTGAAAATTTATGTCTATCTGTCGGTAATAATTTTTTTGAAAAGCCTTCTATTGGAAACCATCTTTCATTTTCATAAGTTTCTTCTTTAACACGAATTGGTACATCTAAACCATGAACGTGTACGTATACTTGTCGATCTCCTCCAATTGCCCACATAAAATTATTTATTGTAGAGACTTTTTTAAATTCAAATCCCAAATATTGAAATTCTCGCCATGCTGATGAGTATGTTGAAAGAGTATATACTCGACCTTCATTGTTTATTGCATACAAAACAGTACTTGGCATTTTGATGAGTAGCAATTTTTTGTTTTTTTTAAGATGGAAATTACCAAAAATTACGCTTATAATTTTGGATTTAATGTAATTGTTACTTCATCATAAGTTTTCCAAAGATGATGTCAGAAATATTAAGATATTTTTATAAGTTCGAGATATTTATATTAATGATTTTCTCACTCCTAGTTGAATAGTTGATGATGTTGAGTTGATTTACAATTCTTAACTTTTGTTTATTATTTCGTCTTTATGTCATTCTTAAGTTAACAAAAAAATTTTAACAAAAACCGTAAGCAACAAATTAAAAAAAAGTTGAGCAATAAAAAATAAATTACATTAGCAACATTTGTTTAAAAATTAACAACAATGTGTTACTGTTGCTGAAATTTTATTTTACCGTTGTAACAACTTGTTGCATTTTACCTGAATTTCAATTATTTTAGAAGAATAACTGTTGATAAATTTAAATTATTTTATTTATTTATTTTTTATATATTTTTTTTACTTTTTAGGAAAAGGTTAATGAGGCCGGTTTTGTACTTAAAACTTTATTTATGATTATAACATCTGTTGGATTAATAATTTTTGTATTTGGTCAATTTTATTCTGGAATAGCACTATATTTATATGGTGGTGCTGATTTTGTTTCTGATGGTTTATCAGAAAAATTATTAAGATGGCATTGTTTGGCTATTTTATTTTTAGCTGTAAATGGAATTAGTGAAGCTTTTATGTTTGCAACAAATTCTAGTGCTGAAATTGATAAATATAATGTATATATGGCTGCATTTTCAATTGCTTTTTTACTTTCATCATATTTGTTAACAAATATGTTGGGTCCAGTAGGATTTATTGTTGCTAATTGTGCTAATATGTTTTGTCGTATATGTTACAGGTAATTGTTTTAAAATTTTTATTAATTAGTGTTACATAATTATTTTTTTTTGTAAAATTTTCTTACAGTGTTAGATATATTAATAAAAAATTTGAACCTGTATCAATAAAACCTTTTGACGGTTTTTATCCAGGAAAATTATATTCATGTTGTTTGGGAATATCATTTGTTTTATGTTATATTTTGCAGGTAAATTTAACGTTAACAGTAATTTTGAATATAGAAAATTAATAGTGAGTGAGTGGGCTAGTGAGTAAGAGCGTATAAAATACGCTGTAAACACCGAGGGTGTGTGGGTACGGATAGTTCTTTCACTGATATTAATTTTCTATATGGAAAGGCTGTGTTATTTTTTTGTTATCTGGCAGAAAAATGCATTAAAAAAAAATAACTACCCTTCTTTAAATAAACAACTAATTTGAGAATACGAAAAAGTGTTTAAACTAAACTTTTACCATTTTTTAAAAGCAATTATCTACTGTTTTAGAATTAAATAATTTGAATGAAATTAAAAATAAAAACTTTTAAATAATAAATATATGTATAATGTTTATATGTATATAAATTTTTTTAAATATTTTTAGGTTTCACATACTACAAACATTTTATTTAATTTATTTATTGGAGCTTGTTGTTTTGGAACATGCTTAATTAGTTGGGCTTTTGAAAATAAAACTTTAATAAAAACATTATTAAATAAGTATGCAGAAAAACGTGAATTACAAAGAAGAATGAGTATGAAAACTGATGAAACCAAAGATAATCACACTAAAGTAGAATAAAATATGTAATTATAACTAAATAAAAACTAAAACCTAGTTGTTTTTATATTCCTGTTTGATTAATCTGTAAATATCTTGATTTTATTTAAATTTTAAGAAACATATTATAGATGATTATTAAAAATTTCAATAAATCGATTTTATTGCACAAACATTTTCTATTTTTTTTTTAGTTCTATAAATATTTTTTGAAATTCTATTAATATTTAAATGATAAAGGAAATTTTAAATAAAATAAGCAATGAAAGGGATTTTTGCTGTGAAAATTGACATGATTTATGCACCTGGCAAAAGAACAAACTTATATATTATTATAGCATAATAATAGTGCTGAAAAAGTAGCTAACAGGTATCTGCTCCAAGATCTTTAATCTGCAAAAGTATGTTTATGTATTGCATATTGTAATGCAATGTATCTAATATATTATTAAAGAATACAAACAAATCATTTTGTAATGAAATTGCCTTGGATTCTTCGTATTAATTTTAATATCTGATATGTAATACCATTGAAAAATCCTTAAAACATTTCAAATTGCATTGAAAAACTCTCATAAAATTTGAAAATGATTAAACTCAATATATAAGACCTATATATGTATGTATATCATTGTACATGCATTTTAAATTTTCCAATGCCCTTTGCAGTGTGCTGTGCTAACTGCTGGATCTGTGTCATCATGTTTCATGATGTGTGTGAATAAAACAAAAACTCAACAATTTTCAGCTCTCTTACCTTACGTTACTACTTAAAAAAATCGAAAGAGATATTTTAACTCATATTTCTCTTATAGAATTAAAAAATACTCAAATGTTTTATCATCATTATTCATATACTATTCCTCAAAAATTTTTACTCAATAATTGTTTGATTGCTAGAGTTGCCGAGAAGAAATAAAAAGCAGACTAAAGTTTGTTTACTATATTAAAAGGAATATAGTAAAAAAAATTATAAATTTTGTAAACCGTAAAAGATTTTAAACATTTTAAATCACCCGTGATACAGAAGATCAATTATAAATTTAAGGTTTTAGTTAAACAAACTATTGAAATATTTAAAAGAAAACAATATATTTAATAAGTACATATTTTTATAAACTAATCTTTTGTTATATAGTTTTATTTTAAGCTTTAAAAAAAAAGTAACAAAATCAAGTTTTTGATTCAGAACAAAAAAAAACTTTGTTATCGTAGAAATATGTACCTATCTATATTAAACAAAAAAAATAAATTTCCTCTTTAAAAAAGTTACCCTTAATTGATAGAAAACCATTAAAATAGAATATGATAAATAATCGAAGTGTTAAATACGATTTTTTTTTTCTATATTCATAAGAATCACTTTTTTGCAGCTTAAATGTTTCGAAAGGGTTAAAAGGTTAAATCATTATCAATATAATGTATAATGAAAGTCTTATCTACTACACAAATAAGCAGGCTGGAATTTCATAATTCCAAAAACAAAATTCCACAGTTCCAAAATTCCAATTTACAATTAAAAATATCAATTCAAAAAGAAACTTTCACAAAATTAAAAAGTTTAATTTAGAAGTTTGAGGGCTAACTAGCCTGCACTATTTTAAGTGATTAGTTGTCAAATAATTTGTATGTAAAACAGTTATTTAGAGCGATCTTCTAGTTTGTCACAAAATCAGGGTTATACGATTTTTCCACAATATGTATATATATGAATTAGTAAGGATTTTTGAGTTGATTGGTTAAAAACAGGTTTTCAATAATTTGTTTATCAGGAGTTTGTGGGCGTCAGCCCCCACTATTTTTAAAGCTTTCTAACTGAAATATGTATGTAAAAAAAATAATTAGGAGGAATTTTAGAGTTGATTTTAAAATCAGGGTCCAAATAATTTGTTTAGCAAGCGGTTTTTTTTTGTTATTTTGTACCTAACTCCTCACCACTTTATATAATAATATGCATTTATAGTTGCAATGTTCTTAAAATACCTTAATTTGGATAGTAGAATATAAAATATTAACATAAATTTTCAAACAGAAAAATTATTTTTATATCTGTGTACTTATTAGTTAGTAAATTCTATATAATTTACAATAAAACGGCAACTCTTGTTTTATGTTTTCGTAACATATAACTTTCCTGCTCAAAACAAAAAAAAAAAACACAATGCTTTTTTAGTTTCATCTAGTTATTGAGTAATAAATATAAAATAGAAGGAAAAACAAAATTAAATATTTGTATAAGTTGAATTTCTATGAACTTATTTCTTTAGTTTATGAATTTTTTGACTCAAATAAATTTTGAGTCAAATAATAATTAAATTGAGTAGAAAAAGCATATTGATTACTTAATAATTTGTTGACACTTTGAGGAGGTTCACAGTTTTACACCACTCAAAAGAAAGAAAAGCAACTCAAAGTCAAAACTTAAAAGTCTCTAACCAAACCAAATTATTAGTGAATATTGTGAAATTTTGTGAATTAAAATTGTGTATGATGATGATGATGATAGAATAAAATTGAAAAAAAAAAAAAAAAATTCTCATTTGGCGCGTTTAAAAAGGAAAATTTTATTTTATTTATTTATGTTAGTCCAAAAGTGATATTTAAGCGCATTGGGTGTTGTGTGTGTTATGGTGCTTTATCGGATTAAAATATTTTAAATTTTTTTTTTTTTTTTTTGTTTTAACTTTACTTAAATTTTTATAAGTAATATATTATTATTTGTTATTAATATTTAGTTAAAAAAAAAAAAAAAAAACCTAATATTTTATTAATTTTCTTTAAATGAGAAATTTTTATTGAATGAAAATTTTAATTTTGTGATTAAATTTTTTTAATAAAAAAAAAAACGAGTGTATTTTTTTTTATTTTATTTTATTTTATATATATATATATTTTTTTTTTCTGATTTTTTGTGAATATTATTAAAAATAGTTCATCATATTAGTGAAACAAGAAAAAAAAAAAAAAAAAAAGCATCTAGTTGTTGTTATGTGCATATTATATAGAATATTGTATTAAAAATAAAATAAAAAAAAAAATTTTTTTTTATAAAGTGATTGAGATTTTAAATATATAATATTATAATACATATTGTTGTTATATAGAAAATAAATATATTTTTTTATAAATATATTTTATATATGTACCTAGACATAATTGTTAAAAGTAAATTAATATATTTTTTATATACCTATGTATGTATAATACATATGTATGTACCTTTACATATGTATGCCTACCTCAAATGAAAATTTTTTTTTTTTTTTATTAATTATTTGAATTAATGATAATGAAAAACTGATAAATAAGGTATACATATATATATATAATAATATACTTATCATTTTATAAGATGAATTTATTTTGAAAATATCTTAAATAAAAAAAAAAAAATCAAATTACATATTTATTTATAAGATAGTGAAGTTTTTAAGATAGTGAAATTTACAGTAATATTAAATAATATTTAAAAAAAACAAAAAAAAATCCTAAAGGAGATTTTTGTTTTTAGGAAAGGTGATTTTATTTATCGTATATATACATACGTATACTACATACATATTTATATTTACATATCAGGTATGTATCATTTAGTAAATAATACATTTCTGTTTTACTTTTATACTTAGTTGCACACGAAAAATTGTAATTAAAATTAATCCTTAAAAAAAAAAAAAAAAAAACTACCTATTTGCAAATTACAAATAATATTTCGTAATATATTTTTATATTTTTCTTAATACAGGCGACTCTCTATTTATTGTATACTTATAATTTCAAATATGCATTATTTTTTTAAGCTTTGGTATTGTATTTAATCTCCCTTGTTGCTTGAAACTTATTTTTATATTGTAAAAAATTGAATAAATTGAAAAAAAAGAAAGGAGGAAATTTAATACAGTTTTTTTTTTTAATCGCAAGTGCCTTTTCTTTCATTAAATTTTGCTACAAAACGTCAAATATAAGGTCTGGATCGTGTTTTTTTTTAAATTTTATGTAAAAATAAGCTAATTATTGTAATTTTAAATTAACTAGCATTTGTATATGTAAGTAGTTAAGTGTAGTTGATTATATAGTTGGGAATAGTTAATAAATGGAGAGCTAATAATTTATTGAAAAATTTTAATTAAAAGCCATCTACAGGTAAATTTTCCTTATCTATTCTTGAATTTTTTCAACTGTAAGTTTGTGGAACATATTTATTAGATTTATTGAGTGAAAAATTGTTTTTTATTTATACCTTTTGTCCACAAAATAATTTTATTAATATTTTATTCTATAATTGTTAAAATATTTTATTTATTTTCCTATCTAGTTACTCTAAACTTTTTTAAAAGTGCGTGTGGTTGGAAATAAAAAAGAGTAGATATGTAGTTCACTCTGTAAAAGAAATGAGAAAAATATTGTACTCACAATAGTTAGGTAGGTTTAGAAAAGTTTTTTTTTTTTAATTTTTTTTATTTTCTTTAATAAGTTGAACATAATATTATGTAAGGATTAAAATATTTGATGAAGTATAAGTAATATGAACTCTAAAATAAAAATTAAATAGATAACTTAAGTTTAAAAAGCACTATTTTAAAATTAATTTTTTTTGCTTCGTAAGAGTGGCGGGAATCTTCCAAATAAACCCAAAATTCTCCCTCGTTAATATCAGATTCTTATTGTTTAGTCACATCTCCCTTTAGCCAATATAATGGGAAGAAACCCCTAACTGCTAGTACAGAATGTTGGCTAGGCTGTAGAGATATAGCAAAGTAGGTAAAAGGTGCCGAAACATTAAATTGGGAAAGGGACTGTCAATGAATCCACTTATTATTATTTTGCTATATCAGTGACGATGTCATCAATAAAAAATTAAAACAGATTTGATAAAAAATTATTCATATTTTGACGTTTTTTTTTTTTTTTTAAGAAATACCAAAAAAGTAGAATTTTCTCAAAAAAGGATCGAAACGCAATTGTTCAAAAAATCGAGAATCACCTGTATATTAATTTATAGTGAAAATTAAATATTGTCTAATGGTAATGAATGTAATATGTCAATATGTTAAATTTTGCAATGCATTTTTATAAAAAAAGATTAAAAAATTATTCAAAATTAAAATTTTTTAAAATACAGAAATATATAAGTACATGTACATATATATAGTTATACAAACAAATAATACATATTATTATATAAGGTTACGCGTTAATATGACACATTTTAAAACTACGCGATGACATTATTATTGTTATATTGCTTTAAATTATTATTTTTTTTTATTAATGTACATATTGTCGAATGATGAAATTTTTATTTTAAATCTTGAAATTTAGATTTTGAGTTTTGATATTTTGTTTCTTTCTTTTTTTGTTACAAAATGACAGTGTCAACATACAATTTTATAAAATAAAAATAAAAAAAAAATAAAAACAATTTTTAATAATTTGTTATCTAAAATAAAATTCAAAGTTTGTTAATTAAAAATTCTAAGAAATCAAATTGAATTTACTGCCCTTATTTTTCTATATATGTATGTAATAGAAATATTATAGTATACATACATACAACAATTAATTTTTGTTTTATTTATTTTTAATTTCTTCTAAATCATAAAATAATTATGATACAGAACAATTTTTAATAATTCTTTTATAAGTAGTGAATTATAAATTATTCAAATAACTTATAACTTCTGGAGTACACTAACTATTAAGTATATTGTATAAGAATCCAAATAAACCAAAACATAACGTACTGGAACCTACCATATTGAATCAATAACAAAATCACTGGTAAGTAACGACTAGCAGAATTTTCTTAAAATTAAAGCAATCTTTACTTACCTCTGAATTTCGAAAAATATACTAAGAACAACTTGACTTTAAGTATTTCGAAACTCCAAGAAAACACGAAGTTTTCCCTAAACCCCCTGAGTAAAGTTTATTACATTTAAGTTCATTTTTAAAGTCAACTAACTGTGGTGAAATATATTTCCTGAGTTATCTGAATATTGTAAGCCTTTAAATAAATTTGGTCCTGCTTTTATCATTTCCAATATATCTCTACTCTCTAGACAATATACTACTTTAACAGTTAGGGATTTCAATCCCATTATATTGGCTAAAGAAGGTGGTGGATGTAGTCAGTAAAATTCTGACACTACTACCGGGGTCTTAATTTGTTTGAAAAGTTAGCACTTCCCTTAGAAAAAAAAAATATTGATGCAATATTTTATTTAAAATTAACCACTATAAAGGGTTAGGTATTTTTTCCACATTTTAGGCATCCCCTGAGTTCTTTAATCTTCAACAATATTGTAAAAAAAAACAGTAAAAATTACAGTCTCCAATTTTTATAATATAAAAATTTAAAAGTACAATAGACATTTGGTAGAACAAACTTCCGAAGAGGACAAGACAATTCATTTAAAAATACAAAATTATAAGAGATGTACATAGATAAGATATTAAATTCTAAAGTTTGTAGTGAAAATTATAGTTAGCAATTCAGCGTTAAAGTATTAAAAAATTATAAAATTAAATTCATTAGTGTATATAAATAAGTAAATAAAAAAAAATAGATATAAGTACCTACGATTTTTATGAATAAAAAAATTATTCATTTTTCATTTCATTCTTAAAATTCATTCATAAAATTTTAATAAAATATCAGAGAACATTTTTATTAAGATATTTAAAACATTTATTTTTTTTTATTTTATTTAATAGAATAGTCAATAGACTTAACTATGTAATTATAAGTCTATTTAGTTACAAAAAAAATGTAAAGTTAAGCAAAGAACATTTTTGTGAAATTAGATATTTTTATAAAGTAGTTATGACTGGTATCTACATAAAGTAAGTATCACTGGTATCTATATTTAGTAGTTATCAGTTGTATCTATATAAATAAAGCCCTAAGTGTAACTACAGACGATCAGTTTCATATAAAAATTTTAAGTTTTTTTGTTTCGATCCAGTCTAAGCATTTTTGTAGCCAACCTAAACATTTTAAAATACTTTAGATTTTAGAATATTTAAAAACATTATAAAACTGAAATTTATATTTTTTTAATTTAAATATTCTAAACCATATTCTAAAATGCTTAGGCTGGCTCCAAAAATGCTTAGGCTAGCTCCAAAAAAAAAAACTTAAAATCTTTATATGAAACTGATCGTCTGTATAGAATTATTTAGCCTGTGGTGTAACAAAAAATCTTTGTTAAATTTAACATTTCAATAGGATATCTGTTTAAACTTTAATTACTTTGTTTATTTTTCATTATTACATAACTATTATAAATAAGACATTAAAAGAATCACTACATCACTACATACTTATAATAGGCTATTCACCAATGTAGTCCCTATTTATAAACCTATTTATTTATTTATTTATTTATTTATATTAATATTGCAAATCACATAGGATATTGCAATATACAAAACCATTGGCTACTAAGGCCGAATACTATTATTATATACACTAATATTAATTATTTTGTTTATATTATATATTTACGGCTATATTTGGTAGCAAGGGGGATTTGTTTTCAATTAATAAAACTTGCTAGCTGTGCAGGATTTCAACTCGCACTCTCTCGGTTAATAAGCCACATTTTTAACCATTATACCACCGAGGCCCCTTTTATAAATCTAATGGCATATATTTTAAAAAGTGAAATGTACTTCTAGTTTTCTTTAAATCAAATCAATAGAACCTGTAATTTCCGACCAAATCAATGATCAATGACTATTATATGCAGTTTTGTAGAAATCAATGCGCAGTTTTTTTTATATATAAAGATAAGTATATGGATATTATTCTAATTTTAAGATCCGAATTTTTCAAAAGATATACAGAATACCTTTAAAACCAATTAGACCCGAAATTCAATTCCTAGTACATACATATATAGTTTGGGAATTTAATTAGATTTTCTTTTATATTTTTATTTTTATATTGTTATCATAATAAATATTCTAATATACATATACGTATGTACACCTATATTATTTTTATATTATCATTTTTTTTTGCACATTTTCTAAAAAGAAAAAAAAATTTTAAATTCTAGTTCTGTGTAAATAACAAGAGACTTTCCTTATTTTTATTTTATTTAAATAAATTTTTATTTACTTACTTATTTATTTTTTCATAAAAATAAAATAAAATTAAAAGTACATATAATGACTAATAAAAACAATATATATATATATTTATAAAATATTAAATAAATATTAAAATTAAATTTTAAATTAATAAAACAAAAAAAAAAAAAATATGAAAAAGACGTATATTCGGTACTACAAAAATTATACATAATTTATAGGATAATTTCATAAATTTCCAGCCAAAAAAATTTTGTACAGAAGAACAAATTTCATATTGTGTAAATCAAAATGTTTTATTTTTCATACATTATAAAGGATTAGAATTATAATTACTTTAAAAAAAGTGGAATGTATGGTATGTAAATGTGGTTTTCCTCTTTCAATATTATATAAACATATATATGTAAATAAATATTAGGGTAACCGTGTTTTTTTATAACCACTTAAACTACAAATTTAAAAAATTTCAGAATTTTTAATTCATTTTAAAAGTTTCCCTTTTTTTAGAAGGCACTAACACTACATTTAATAAATTTAAATTAAAATATTTTATAAAAAATTACCTGTATTAGCAGATGTATAACATATGTTTAGCATATTCCTTGAAATGTTTCCTCGAAAGAATTGATAATAACTATAATGATACATATTATAGTTTCTTCAGGTAATGAAATGTCATAAAATGTCATAGACCCTACTTTTTGAATGATTTCAAACTGAAAATAAATGGCAAAGGAGAAAGGTAGAGAAGAAAATGGAACGTAATACATAAAGGTTGTGTTGTACGTTGAGATTATGAATTTTGACAACTGACTAATAGAAACATTTAATAAAAAAAATTTGATGATTATTAAAAATGTTAAGTATGTTAACATATGTTAAAAACAGGGCTGAAAACCCACAAAAAATCGGGTTCAGATTCGGGTTCGAACTGGACAATTTTAGTGGATTCGGTCTGGCTCCGGGTTCGGGTTAAAATTTTTTAATCAACATAACAAGTGCAGCATTATTGATTGCAAATCAAAATCTATTAATTTTACTTATGTATTATTTTTTGCTTTATTTTATTTGCAAGTGAATAGTAGGCATAGAAATTAGAAATAGAGAAAAAAATTCTTGAAGAAACGTGAAAAAAACAAAAACAAATTGTGTTTACTTCTTTCTATTTGGAATGGAATATGTAAACTATGACTAGCTATACCAAAAGCAATACACATTTGGATATACAAGTAGAATATTATCTCTCTAAATAATTTTTGTAGTTGTATTTACTTACATACATATATTTCTAGTAGGTATATTACTAGGTACGTACATATTTAAATTGCTAAGCATAATACGTATGCTTACACAGTACGCAAATATGTGGTTATGTAAGTATTTTACTATGGTTTATATTTTTTTTATTCTCAGTTTAAAATAAAAAAACATTGTTGAATTTGATTGCGAATGAAATGGTGAACCTGAACCAAATGCAAGTTTTTTACTGAGTTCAGGTTCGGGTTCTGGTTCGTCAAAATGCTTGTTCCGGAGCGATTTTGGGTTCGGGTACGGTTGGCAGCTCTGGTTAAAAGTTTTGCAGAATTTTCAACAGGATTTAGAACAGAAAATTAAAAAGATTAAATCAAATGTGACCATTAGTACATAGAATTGAAAAATTTCAGTAAATGGTAATATAAGGGGTAAAATTTATCAAAAAAACTCATTCAAGCAATTGTAGTATGCTTAATTTAAAATAAAATGTTGCATCTATATTTTTTTTTTTTTTGCTAAGGAAGATGATAATCTTCTAAAGACTCCAAGAATACCTCCTTGGCAATGTCAAATTGTTACTGACTAAATCCACCTCCTCTTTTAGCTAATATAATTGGATAAAATACCTAATTAGTTACTATGCGCAGTATTTTGGCTAGGGAGTAGAGATAGGAGAGGATAGGACATGGACCCGAGAATATTCAATTGTGGAGTGGGACTGCAAGGGAACAATGAATTCGCCTATTATTATTACTATTTTGAATTCAAGAGTTACAAGAGTTATAGTAAGTAGTATGTATACCAACAAACAATTCTATTCTGAATTTAGTACAAAATATCTTAATTAAACGGCTTAAAATATTCAGATAATTCAGAAAATATAGATTTAAAAAGTAATCTAAATGTAAGATGAATTTAAAAAGTAACCAGCTCAGAATATCCAACTAAAAAATCATAATTATGCCAAGCAAAGTATATTGCATTTTAAGAAGAGAAAAAATTTTCAAACGTGCATGTATGTATACGTATGTACATATACAAAATTGTAGACAGATTTTAAGTATTTTTGAGCAGAAACGGCTAGTTTTAGGCTAGAAATATAAGTAGTTAGTACCAGATACTATATAATTAATTCATTAATTTTCATCATTTTTTAATTTCAATTACTATATGAATATATAATAATCATTCTGATTAGATTATTTTAATTTTGAAAATATAAAATTCCTGATTTATAGTATCAACAACGTTGATTCAACATCATTAAGTTAAATTATCGATTAGATTTAATATCAGTATATAATTTGGATATAAGTAGGTAATAATTACTAATTAAGTATTAATAATCTAAATATTTCTAGATTTTACTATCAACAGAATTTTTATGATAAGAACTACAATGTAGGCAGTACAACTAAAGGTCAAATGTAGGCAAAAAAAAAATTGTTAACATTTGAAATTATGATAAAATGTTTAACAATAATATTTTCTATAATACCTATTCATTACATTTTTAGTTAAAATTATTCGATTCTTAAAAAATCAGCTTTATGCTGCAATTACAAAGAACGCTATCTTGTTAGCTTTCTATATGCAGCCAACTGTCAAAGTAAAATTAATTGAATGGGCCTTTCCACACGAGTAGTGTCCTCTTTCGTCATTTTTTACTTTTACCTTCGTTTCATACCCTCTTGCCTATAAACTAAATTTGTGGTGGGGATTTTTAGGAGCAATTTTTTAAACCAAAATTTTAGAGTTTAAAAATTTAGTCCACTAACACAAACAAAAACTCAAATAAAAATTTTTATGAGGGTCAAAAAAATTTTATGTGTACATACGTTTCATTCTCGTTTGGAAAATTAAAGAAAAAAGTTTTTGAAACGGTCGCAGCAAATTTTTAAAAAAGTAAAGTGATTTTTGATCTTTCACTTGATGAAATTATTAAAATATATTCTATTGACAAAAAGAAATTATGTGCACAGTACAGAGTTTATTCTATTTCTAGGTACATACATATATAATATATATTATTTAAAAATTACAGCCAAAAAAATCTTGTTACTTAAATACAAAAAAAAATTTATTTGTTTTATGCGTGCTTTTTTTTTATATTTATTATCTACCTCTCGCAACAAATTTTTTTTTAAAATGAAATATTTACACACACATATAAAAGTAACGACTATCGAGAGGAACAGTGTGGAAATAAAAAAAAGAGGAAAGTAGTCACGAAACGAAAGAGGACACTACTCGTGTAGAAAGGCCCAATTGTATGAAATTGTATGAAGTATTTACAATAAACACAGTCGTTCATATTTTACAGTTGTGCTTTCAGCCGCAGTCGTTTTACAGCCTTTTATAGGATAGGAATTCAAATGTAAAATAATTTAATAGAGAGTAAAAACAGAAAAATAAAAGAAACCATTTGTTTTTATAGTTATATTTATTTTTTTTTGTAATGTTTTAAAATAATTTCCAACTCAATACAACCGAAATATATGTAATTGATATAAATATTAGTTAAAATAAAGAAAAAACATTTTCTTTCAAACTTAAATTTCATTATGGAAGGGATACTCTTCTACCATAAACTTCTACAGACTGCGTAAATACTGTAGGTATGTAAAGAACAAAACGAGAGCGTTAATTGTAGATTCAGCATTAAGCGTAAAAAAAATAAACCTATTTTTTAATGTTATAATTCAAAAATAATTGGTTTATGTTTATTTTTAATTTTTTAGATTTTGTTCTCCCCTAAATAAAAAACTACTAAAAAAATTATAAGTGAATTGAATGTTGTGTGTGGCAATGACCGACATCTTTTATTTAAAAAAAAAATTTGTGTACAACTTTGTGAATTGTGATTGTAAAAAAAAAGAGTTTTTTTTTTATGAAAAGACTAGACATTTTTTATTGAATTAATCAAAATAGCATTTTATATTCTTATCTTTCCATTAATTTACATTCATTCTTGAACTTTTAAAATTAAAAAAATTATGTACCTAATAAAATTTAGGAATATTGTAAATTTTGTTGTGGCATTATAACTATATAAGTAAGTATAACATAATCACAACTTTTTTCTTACACTGAACTCCTACTGATCTCCTGTGAAGATCATAATTGTATAAATTTGATAAATTGAAATTGCAGAAACTCTTGTTTTCTTCTACAATAATAGACAAAACGATTTTTACTAAATTAGTTATATCATGTTATATGTACATATGTATGCATGTACCTATTTAGTTTGGGTATACACACTGTTTATGTAAAAATTATTTAAGTATAGTTATAAGTATTTACTATTCCTTATTTTTTATTTTAGGAGCATAATGGTGCGGTTAAACATATTTAAAGGATATAAGGTTGCGAACTTTGCGTTTTACTTCATAGAAGCCCTATTACATATATGTACATACATATGTATTATTACTGATTTCTTTCAATCTTGTCTAATTATTTTTTTTTATCTTTTTCATATATTTTGCACAAACATTCTTGTTTATTTTGTACAAACATTTTATTCGAATTTTCCCTTACAGTGTGCCACTCTTATTTGTATTTCTTTATTTTTGTTACACTTTAAAACATTGTAAATCTTTTTCTAACATTTCTTTATTCGCCACTTTATTTTGTTTACGTATATTTTGTGAAATACAACAAAAATAGTTACTAACGTTTATATTGCAGCTAAATGACAAGCTACAGGTCTGACACTTATAAGAATGTAGAATTAATTTGAGGTTTGCATTATTAATGCAAATAAATGGCAATACTGACTGTATGTCAACCCAATATCAACTTTAATTTTTCCGACCTAATAATATCTTTATTGGCATCTTCATTAGTTTTTCCAAGTATATATGTACATATACATATATATACCTAGATATGTAAAGCTTTAACTTTTGATCGGTTCCATTTCTTTGGGATTAACTTGAGAAAAAAATTAGAATTCCAATGTAAAAAAAAGAAGAAAATTGAATACAACTGAAATTTTATCTATATTCTTATTTTAAAATTTAAATATGTACCTATTTTTCTTGATAGTTTTACCTACAATTTGCTTCCTTATATCATTTAAATCGCTCATAGGACTCATTTCATAACAGAATATAATGTGTCTAAAGGTCTATTTGAAGAAAGAACTACCTATAAATCTGTTTTTAGATCTTAATTATATAACACGGTTTTACAACACAGAATTTCTAGAAATTTTTTCTTATTTCTATAATATATTAAAAGAGGGTCACTGTCCAAGAAAAAAAAACCTAACAATCATTACAAATTTTACGATTGGGCAAATGAACTATAAAAAAGCTAACTAAAAAGAAAAAAAAAATAAGAAAACAAAAAAAGGAAAGGATTTCGCAAAAAGAGTCTGCAAAATAATAATTCATATGAAGAGACCAATAAAATAAAACAACGTTCAATCAACCACAAGTAAAGTAATCAGTTAAAAAAAGAAGCAAAAGTAAAAGTAGAAAAAAAAATTAATCAAAATGTAATACTTACGCGCAAAAAAAAAATTAATGATATGATGAAAAGAAAAAAAATAAATGCAGGCTCAAAATATTAAAGATCAGTGTAATTTTGGCGTTTTTGTTTTTTCTTATATTAAATTTAAATGATGTGAAATAAAAAGATATACACACAGTTTTTTTTATATATTAACAAATATTTTTTTTTTTAAATACATATATAAAAACCTTAACTATATTTAGACTAACTGCAATATCTCATGGGTATTACTTATAAGTTTTTGGTGAATAAAGTTTGACATAGTAATTTAAAATCTTACTTCATTTTAATGAAATTTTAAATTAAACTATACATATTATGAAAACTTTATAAAACTATTTAAAAAAAAAACGCCTTGAGTTAAATATTTTTTTTTTTTGACGTAAGGTGAATTGAGGTTAAAATATTTAGGTTTTTTTTTTTTAATGTGAAATAAGTAATTAAATCCAATTTTATTAGGTGCCTCAAAATATGTGACCATAATTAAGTGATAGAAATATGGAGTTACAAAATATTTTATGTAGATACATCACAAGATTCTGAGGTTCTAAAATCTGAGATTGGAATTATAACAAAAAGTTATATTGTATATTTTGAGAAATCTTAACGTTTTGTACCTATAAAACTCTCATTAAATTTTACTTTTATTTAATGCTTACAAAGATTTATGGTAATCACTTCTTTTTTTGGTTAATTTTTCAATTCTGCTTCCATATAGGTACCGTATAAATAAGTTCGTATTTAGTGAACAACTCTTAAAGTTTGCTTGAAACAAGGAAAATTTTATTTTGAATTTAATTTTTAGGAGATTCGTTTTCATTAATCATTTAAGTCAATTTCCGATTCATTTCAATAATCCGTTCGAGTCAATCCGTTAAAAAGTTTTATTTTTCGTTTTGTTTTTAGTTTATTGTTTTTTAGCTTTATATTTGCAACGAATAAAATTTTACTTTCCAGAACTTTTCTACGAACAAAAACAACTCCTTCTTGATGCAGTGATATCATGCTCCACCCAATACTATTAGAATTCGTCAATTCGTCAAAAAAATTTTTTTTGTCCAAACTTCAATTTTTATTAATGATCTGATTATAAATCAAGTTAATGATTTATTGTGTAAACGTTATATAATACAATTTTTAATATATAGGCACATTAGTTTTAGTCTTAGCCTTTTCAAAGTATCGCTCCCAAATGGAAGGCATGGAAGTTAATATTTTTCTTAGTTTCACAAGTTTTTTTTTTTGTCATTAGTTAATAGAATTATATTTTTCTAATTTTTATCTTGTCATTTTATGTTACTTTCCGTTATATTTTTTCAATTTTTTTTTTTTTGACACTTCTTTTCAAACATATTTTATCATAGAACGGTTTTGACATATTATTTCGTTTATTCAATAAGTTATTTTGTATATGTTTGAGTGTTTGTGTGTGTTTGTTTTTTAAGGACGAACGTGAAATTGTTATAGGTACAATTTATATGGATTTCTTTTTTTTCAACGTTTTAAAACACAATATGATTTTATAGCACATGTTTAAATAATTACCAATGTACTAAATGCTTTATTTTGAAATACTTATGTATGTATGTAGTTAGAATGAAATCATCTGATATTTTTTTTTTTTTATAAAAATAGAAAAAATAATAATAAAGCATGAAATTCTATGCCAAGAGTTTTTTTTTTTTTGTACAAAAATGTATAAGTTATTCTACATATTATAAAATAAAAAAAAAAAAAACAAAAAAAAAAACAAGTCTGAAAGTTCAGTGTATTCACAGTCTAATTTATTTAATATTCAAAAAACGTGCTTGACTTTATCGGTTACGCAATTAAAATTATATTCTATTAGAGAAGTAAATATTAATTTGTATATAGTTAGTATATATAGTCTATATATAATATAAAGAAGGTAAAATTTTTAACATAACAGTGTGTGTGTACTTAGTTTTTATTTTTAATTACCTATACATACACATGTATATTAACATTTAAAAAAGAAAAAAAAAATTGTTTCACTCGAATCGTAAAACTTATTAAATACAATTTTGAGAAAATTTAAGGTACCTAATAGGTTTTTTTTTTATGTAATATTTTAACTAAGTACTTATTCTGTTTCTTGTTTTAACTTTATCTGTAACGAAAGTTAGCTATCATGGTCAGAACTTTTAACTTTATATACCTAGTTCAGCTCTTAATAATGGTGATTCTGATTACTAATGTAATTAGATTATAATATTAAACATTAACAGTAATTTTTTAGCCATAATATTTTTCTTTTCATCTAGTTTACGATTTTCTTTAAATTTTTCTTTTCTTTACATATTAGATATTATTTTTGAAGAGTTAATACTTTTCTAGATGTACGAAATTAAATATAGCGATAATAGGTATTTTTCTGTTTTGTTGCTTTTATATGTTAGCTTCTTCTCTTTCCAATACCATATTCTGAGCGTAGGCATATTTGTGTTGTACGTTGGTATTAAAGCCACCATTATTTATGTACTTAATTCCATATTTCTATCCGTTCACAAGTATAATTTTGAACATTCGACTAAACTAATCTTTGATATACTTATATGAAGTATTTTATTTATTCTGGCATTATTTTTATGTTTATATGTACATATTATTTGTGAGTTTGTGATCTTCTTAGGTATATTTTTTTAATTTTATTACTTATAGTAATATTAGGTATACATATATTATATCACTTAAAGTGTAAAACGTGCGCAGAAGGAGGTTTTTATAATATGCATATCTCAACTTATGATGAGACGGGTTCTTTTCTTTTTTAAGTAACTATATATTTTAATACTTAAGTTGAAGTTTTTAAATATTCTCATAAGTTTGATCTATATATATATATGTAGATCATATTGTAATTCATTGTATAAAGATTTTGACAATGAATTACAATATGATGTTACGAAAATAAACCAAATACATATTACATAATTAATATGTAAATATTTTTTTTTTGTCAAAAATGTTACTTAATCAGTTTGAGATTTGAAAAGACAATATTGTATATACTATAGTATTTGTAAAGTTTGAATATTAATTGTATGTATGGATGTAAATAATACATAATATAGGTATAGATAGATGACACACTTAATACAATATTTTTTTTTTTTAACCACTAGCATAATTTTTTTCGGAAGTTGATCTCTTTTAAAATAACCGCCAAAAATAACAATGAACCAGTTAAAACTGTTTTAATTATATGAATTATTACTTTTAACACGTTTTGTTTTTATAAATAGATTAAAAACGGAAACAAAATTTTTTTGAATATTTATTTGTATATTGTCAGGTTTTATTTCTGAAAATGAAATGAAAAAAAAATGAAAATCGCAAAATAATATAAAAAAAAAAGTGGTTATTTTATAAAAACATGAAATTTTTTATTTGATCAGCCTGACATTAAATAAAATAGAATATAAAGCAGAAAGTAAATAATATATTTTTGTGTATTGGTTATTCCACTATGCATTTCAACACGGAGTATTTTTTTTCCTAAGGGAGGTGAGAATCTTCCATAATGGCACAAAGAATTCCCCATTGTTAGTGTCAGATTCTTACTAACTAAACCCACCTCTCCCTTTAGTCAATATATTGGAATGAAAACCCCTATCTTGTAACATAGTACATTTGCTAGGAAGTAGGTATAGGAAAGGATGTGATAATAGGATGCATTTCAACACGGAGTATGCGATTGTAAAGAAGTTTTACACCAATATTCCTCTGAATTTAGAAGGAGAGGAGGCGAGTACTTCGTTTCAATTTGATCCGTTAAGTCATTCAGGTTCTATTGTGTCCTGATGCATTATTCCTTGCAGAAGAAGTAGTCTGGTATCACGACTAATAAAGTGTTCTAGAATTGTAAGAATATCACATTTTTCATTGTATTACGATTAAAATAATCAAAAAGCAAATATCAAATAAAATAATTTATTTTTGTTAAAAGTTTGTAAATCTTTTGGATAGCACATATAGTAACTCTGCTAGTACATCTATAAAAAAGAATGAATAAAAAATAATATTTAAACTAATCACCTGACGGAACTGATGATTTGCTTGATTAATTTAAAAGCCGGACACATAAAGTTTAATATACAAGACAGTATACGTACATTTGTACATTATCAAAAAGTCGTTTTTGTACAATATCAAAAATTTTTGAACTGTAACTATATTTTTGCATTGAAATTTGTAATTTATCTAATAATTTTTTTATGTGAAAAAAAATCCGTGAATAATTGAAAGATCCACACATGCCAAAGGAATACTTCCCCCTTACAATTTTACAGCCTGACCTGTAAAGAAAATGTTTCTTAATTTTCTTATTACTTTTATGTTACAGGGGGATAAAATAATTTAAAATAAATAAAGTTTAAAGCATATTATCTTTGACTAAATTTGTAGAAATGTAAGATTTTAACTTTAAGTGTTTAGGAGTAAAAAACAGAAAACATACGGTATAAATATTCACTAAGAGGTACAAGCTTATTATGGTAACGAGATTCTTAACAAAATTTTTTAAAATTTTAAAATGTCTTAATGCTAGAAATGGTATAACAATTTTAATGAAATATTTTTATTTTCATATTTATACCCCGTACGACGGAGCTACAGCTCCCCAAAGGTTCAAAAAAGCGATTACTACTACTTTATTAGCTTTAAAAGTATGTATACAATAAATATATAGTTGTGGCGTACGGTGTCTTAATTTACCGTTATGCGAAACTAAAATTTTGCAAAATCCTTTAACCCTTCTATCTTCTAAACGGTTTAAGTTGGAAACTTGAAATTTTGACAGAAGTTAGATCTTTGAAAATAAGCATTAGTCATCTCAGAAATTTGTTTTGTATCACCCCCCGTTTAGGAGCTGCAAGGGGTCAAAAACTGAAAATTTCTTATTTTTAAACACCTGTAACTTGAACACCTGTTAAAATTTTTTTGAAGTAATACACAAAAAATAAAGCTTCAACATTATACTGTTATTTCTGTTAACAACTTTTTTTAATAATATAGGGTTACTTTATAATTGACGAAAGTGTTACTTGATTTTTTCAAATTTTCTAACAAATTTCTTTAACGAATTTTTTGCATTTGTTTTACTCGATAATTTGAAATTGTTGAGGATATAATGCGTAGTACAAAAAACTGTAAATAAATAAACAACATAACGGTTGCTTGAAGAATTTTTATTTATATGATATTGATATATATACATACTTATATAATATCATATTTATTTTCATATCGTATATGTCACTAGTGAATGAATGATAAGAGTATAGATGTATATTATAAAGCGCCGTATTTACATACATATATGTATTTTATTGTACTTATAAGAAATTATGCTGTCAATGGAATATTTAAATATAATATAATATAATATTTAAAATTATATTTACTATTTTGTACTAAATAAATTTAATATACATTTACCGCTTAGTATTAAATGGTACCATAGAATACGGTAATGGTACCATAAAAGTTTTAGATTTATAATCGTTATGTTGAAGGTTAAAATCTGTTTTTGATGAATGTATAAACATATAGTTTGAATAGTTCCATAGTTCTAGAAATTATAAAATTCACCCAAATTATTTTAAAATACTAAAATATTAAAAAAATAATATTGTAAGCAGAGTGACAGGCTGTGAACATACTAACGGTTCGTACGGGTATCTAAGAGTTGACAAAGGCAACTGTATTCTTCCTCGTTTTTAATGAAATCAGACTGAACTAATGAAACTAAAAGGAAACTAATGCAATAAAAGAAGAAAGGCGATATAATGTTAAATGAAAAATTTAAAAACGCAACAGTGGACTGATGACAATATAGGAAAAATTTAAAATTATATTTTTAATATTTCGAAAAAGTCTCCCCACTTATAGTAAGTAAAAGTATAAATGCTTATAATTAGGAACATTTGGCAACAACTTTAATGTGTATATTATACTAAGATAAATACAGGTACAGGTGGTTTGAAATTTAAGTGTGAAGTGTTTTAGACATACGATAACAATAATGTTAGGTATAGCTACAAATGTACATATGTATGTAGGTTTCAAATTGATTTAAAAATATTTTGGTTTAATACCGATTTGCTAATGACTTAAAAATAATATAAATTAATTTTATTTTTTAATTAAATGGATTTAATTAAATCACTATTACAGATAATATAATTGAACTATTATATGGCTAATAATAACTAGGTACTTAATTAAAATTCAAGTTTATTTGTCTGACATCAAAAGTTTATTTTAATGAAAAAAAAAATTAAAAAAAAAAAAAGACAAAGCTTGTGTATCATATATTCGTACTAACTGTATACAACAAAAAATTACAATAGAAAATTTAAAATTAAATACCGATTATTTTAAAACTATTAAACTTATATAAAATTTTGTTTAAAAAAAAAAAAAAAATGTTTATTTAAACTAAACAAAATTCTGGAAATTATTTCTATTAATAAAATATTCTTCAAATCAGCTGTTTATTTTAAATGTAAATAATGTATTTTAAAAATTAAAAATGTTTTTTTTTTTTTCATTTTTTTCAAAAAAAATTCAAGTTCAAAAACTTAATTTTAAATAACAAATTTAAAAAAAAAAGTTAGAAAAAGAAAAAGCGTTGTAACCTTTGTAGTTATTAACAAAAAAGAATTATGTATACAAAAAATGTTCTGACTGAAGTTCCATAGCGATTTGTAAAATTAATACGTAAAAATTTATTTTGACAGATCAGATAGCAAGGAATTAAATAGATATTTTTTAGTGAAACAATTTTGTTTTATTTTGAAGAATTTATTCCTTATCTGTTCCTGTTCAGAAAAATGAATAGCTACCTATTTATAATTTTGTTTTATTTATTGTATTCGTACCGATAAACATAGTTCAAGGGTATAATAAGTTACACATCAAGAAACTGAGCTAGATATGAATTCGAATGTATGAGAATCGAAAAATTAATCGATTAAGCGACGTAAGTGTTTGCGCCCGTCTTCACAATAACTCAAAAAATAAAGGAGCAAGAATTTTGATAAATATACACCATGTCACTTTTTTAAAATTCTTATAGTTTCGCTATTTAAATCCACAGTAATTTCGGCCGGCGGGTTCAAATATAGTTGCCATATATATTTTTTCTTTATATGAAAATAACTTAGTGTTTTTACAAGCTAGGTATCTGAAATTCTGTGAAAAGATACCAAGTTGCATGCCAACAATTTTTACTTAATTAAGCTAAAACATCTGAAATCTTGTAAAAGATAATCAAGTTTTATGGCAATAACTTCTGTAAAATGTGGTTGGTTCGGGCCAACAAGTTCGAATAGCTGTCGTACAACTTCAAAATTTACATAAATATATTTCGGTAGATACTTAATTAAGTAAAAAAAACATATGAAATTTTGTAAAAGATGATCAACTTTTATGGAAACATCATACATAATTATGTTCATACGAGTATCGTAGAGTTGCCACAGTCTTACTCTACACTCTTCGTTTTATTAAATATTGATGCTAAAATATAAAAATTTAGAACTGAATTTATTTTGTTAGAACATTTTAAAAACATCAAATATAGAATTTTATAACAGACTAATAATATTTTTTCGCTCCAAAAAAAATTAAAAGAAGAATATGGAATTTATGACGTATAGTTATTATTACAATCGCCTTAAGCAAATTGAAAATTTAAAATAAATACAAAATAATTGTAGAAATTAATTTTTGTGAAAAGCTATTCAAGAATTTAAATTTTTTTCTTAATTTTATATTTTTATTTAAAATTTTTGATTTTTCTTCTTTTTTCTTTTTTGACATTTTGTTCATTTGATTTTTGACCGAACTTTTAACTCTAATTTAAATCACAAAACGTTTTATATGTATGTATGTATGTATGCATAATCTGCACTCATAATATTATAATTTAGCTTTTGTAATTTGTTTTTGGATTTTGGAACTTAATTTATATAATTAACATGAATGACAAATTTATGTTTAATGAACTTTTTTTTTCTTTATTTATAATTTCTTTACTTTAAAGTTCACAAATCACAATGTATTGTATTGGAGAAAAAATTAATAATTTATTTAAAAAAAAATACTGATTAAAATTTCAAAAAAGAATACATAATATGAACCATTTTTTATTTTTGTATTCTATTTATTTGATTTAATATTATTGTGAATATGATTTAATAAGTGATTGATTAGTTTATTATTAATAAGATTTGAAATGGCATCGATTTACAATGGTAATGCAAATTATTCATTTTAAGCTTGTATAGTTTTACTTGATCTTGAGTTTTTCACTTTATAATTTACTTCCGCTAGGTAAAAGTTATTTTTTTTTTATTTATAAATAGGTATTAATTTTTTACCTTATTTGTCTAAATGCCGCTTGAATGAACGAATAATTTTTATAACGTTTCCCAGGGGAAAAGATGTACCAAGTAAATGAACAATAAATTTGTTGCATTTTATAATTTGATTTGCATTTTTATGTTTAAAAAGAAATATTTCTTTAAATAGAAATTTAAAGAAAATTTGTTTTCGAAAATAATGTAATATAGTTTGGTATATTAAAATCCTTGCTTTTCATTATGAAGCTTAGTGTACTTAGTACCAGCTGGTCTAATTTAGTTTTTCACAAATATTAAAATAGATGTCACTACGCTCAAATTGAGATTTATAAAATTTTCTAAACGGAATAAATACCCATCCATTTATTTCATTATCATTTCAATTTTGACAATACGTTTGAAATTATTTATTTAGTGTGAAGTTTAAAAAGTTACAGTTTTTTATATACATAACTACTAAAATTTTATTCATACAAAAATTTTAAAATGAAATTGCTTCATTAACGGTTACTTGATATAAGCTTAAGAATAAAAATGTAGCTTAGTAATTCTATTTTCATAAGATTTTTAGTAAATGTTAACATTTATATTCTTAGTACGTAACACCTGTGTAACGTGTAGTGTAAAGTGTTTATTTATGTATGTATATAATTGACATAATTATGGTTAATAGCATCTGTTACATTACATCTGATATACTAAAAAGATCATACATAAGGATACTGAATAATAAAAATAAAGTGTTCCTAGTTAATATGAATCGTATTTAATTTAAATTATTCACTATTTGCTCATACTATCTATCTTGCTCTCTGTGAAAAACTTAATGATATGACTTTTATTACAAAGGCAAAAAAAATAGAAAATTAATTTTTTTTTTTTTTTTGATGACAAAGGTGATGGTGACATGCTGACAATCAGTTTTCTATATAAGTACCTACATAATAAATTATATTTGGTTTTGTAAACTTTAAATTGTTTTATCAAACCGAAAATATTGATTTATGTAAGTATGTACTCTTCTTGGATTTATATTTAATGTTCAGATCATAAAAATAATAGAAAATAAATAGAAATAAACAAATATATAAAAAACTTGCTCGAAAAATTAGAATAATAATGCCATTACAAATACATTAATACGAATTATATAAGTAGGTATACTATATTGCCTATTTTCCAATCAGGAGAGGTGTTAGTTATTGGATAAATTTAACATTTTTATTACAAACTCCCTCCCGCCTCCTTTAATATTTTTCAATATTATGCAAATTGAAAATATAAACATTTTATAATTTATGATTAATCAAAGTCTGAATTTTGTATATATATGTAAGTATATAAATAAGATAATATGATAGAAAAATTTATCTTTTTTATAACTTATCTTCGGCATGTAGGTATTATACCCAAAGTATATGGACTTACCAAAGCTTTTATTATAGCAAGCAATTAATTTAATTAACCATTCCAAGAATAAATTTAATTCACCGTTCAAAAATAGTTTTATTATACTTAAAAGTTTTTTTTCTCTTCTTATTTGTATTGAAGAAAATTTGATTATTATTGAAAATTCTTATAATTAATAGTCGTTGAACGAATTAAAAAAAAAAAAAAAACTTTTCCAATTAAAATTTTGTTTTCTCGAAATTGAAATATTTTGTAATAAATTGATTTAATAGATTACAAAAACCTATAAGTAAATGGTATTTAAGTTTAAAAATATTTCTTCTCATTTTTTAAAAGCATTCAAATTTTATATGTATAACATATAATATTTTAATGTATAACAGTAAGACGTATTAACTCAAATTTTTCTGTTATTGCGTTTAAAATTTTGTCTGAAAACTTTATTTAGAATTGGAAAGTTTTAAGTGTAAAAGGTTTTATATTTATAACATCTACCTATATGATGTTAAACTGAACCAAAAACATGATAATTGTGGCCCTTATAACAAAAATATGAAGTACTATCGGAAGATACAACTTCTTTTGGTTAACTTTTATTTTTTTCGCAAGTTAACAAAAATAAATCGTATCCCGTAAGGCAATTAATTGATTCAACTTGTTTCAAAAATATTTTAAAAGAAATAACAAACTGCTTACAAACATTTTTAAAATTTTATATGTATGTAAATAATTTTTTTTTAAAGTTGGTATGTATAGCATTTCCATATGATTTTCAACAAATTTTAGTATACATAGTTATATATGTACTTATATATTATTAATTTTTTTAATGTCATTCATATTTGAATAATCCAATTGATGATGGTAGAAGATGTTATAAATCTTATTGTAACTAAAACGAAAATCATTAGATATGCTGACCAAGCAATACCAAAAAAAATCTCAAACGAAGCATGCAAGGTCTTCTACTAAATGTCTCACTAATTCTGATGAAATTGAAAACTCTTTTGTTTGATGTTGTAAGTCGGTCTGATAAAATTGGGCTCGATTGCAAATTATTGACAAATCAAAGGTAGCAGAGTGATAAGCAGAGTGGTCCAACTTAACAACTAATGTCGAAAAATCGATTTCAAATTTTATTTATTTATTTATAACTATATTAATATTACAAATCACATATAGGATATTGCAATATTATAAAACCATCGGCTAATATTTTAGTTTGCATGATGCATTGCAGTAATAATGCAAACGGTTCTCTAAATGAAGGAAGAACTTTGTATCGGTAATTTCTACACTAGATAACTATACGATTTGGAAAAAGATTATAGAAGATACAATATATTCTTATAGAAAACAAAACTCATGTAGTTGGCAGTTTGTCACCTTTAGAATACGAATGACACATATTAAAAGTAAAACAAAAGTGTCATTCATATTTGAGTAACGTAACGTGGTCCCATATGAAACTCATGCATGCAAAGTGTTAAATTTTTTTTCCATAAGTCGAGTTATTTTTAGTAAACACATAAAAAAAAAGAAATAACAAAATTTTTAATTTAATTAATTTCATTCGTTTAATTTTCAATTATTAAATAATAATTTACAAAATAAAATAGTCCAGCATATTTGCAATAAAAAGTTTATATGACATATTTGACATAATACTAAAATTCAATTTACTTTATTAGCTTCACAAAATATTTCTTAAAGTCTTGTGCACAATGATTTTATTAACAAATAATTCAAGTAACTTTAAGGATTTAATCATAAGTTGAAATTTAATAAAAAAAAAAAAAAGTGATGTATATATCTACGGATGTATTTAACTCTATATCTAAATGAATTAATACTTCCTACAAATTAATTAACTTAATATTAAATTCTTTTATGACTGTTCTAATTGAACTTGGCATGCTCGCGAATATTACACATAAATATGTAATATTTCATTTTATAAACATTTTCTCAAAAACAAAATATTTTATGAAAATGTTTCTTAAACAATTTTTTTTTGTAATATGTATAGGATAAAAGTTAATCGGCTACATTGCAATTTAATAATTTTTGCAGTGGTCTAATATTACAGGAAATGTCTTTTATACCTATATTATTATGCCAGAAATATTTTTTATAATTTTTTCGTAAAGAATTATTTTAATTTAATAGCGATTCCACTTTTCTGCGAGAAGTTGGCATATAAATCGTCAACACCTGCTAAGAAATCTCAGAACCATATAGAAGTTCATTGATTGTGTAAGACTTTTTAAGAAACTAACTGAATTAGCTTTTAAAATCAAACTATATTATATATATACATATAACTATATGTACATACATATATAGAACTTTTAAAATGGTTGTACTTTTGATGAAATAAAACAATGAGATAAATTAATATTAAGCATTATTTGAGCATTAGAAGTTGGATCAGATATTTAATATTCAGAAGCTTTAAGAATGAAATAGAGGAGCAGATTAAAGATAAGCAAAGTTTGCTAAAGGATTTTTTTAAGTTTTTGTATATAAAATTCATGAAAATTATTAACTTTAAGAAATAGAAGTGGTATTAAATTGAAAAATAAAAAACGCAGTCGAAGAATCATATATATATGCAGGGGTCGATCCTGCTCTATCATCACCCCGGGCAAAAATTAATAAAACAAGTACAAAAAAAAATCTACAATAAAAGCTTTCGTTCGCTCCCTTTACCCTGTCAAAGTACAGTTAAAATGTATTAAATTGTATGAAATTGTATAAAAGCAGCCGTTTCGCAGCTGGGAAAGTTGTTTAACTTTTTTCACTTCCAATACACATTTCAAGTGTCAAATAAGTCATTTTTGTAGTCAATAAGTATATTTATTTTTTTTGCAATATTTTTATTATATTTCCAATTCAATTTAAAATATTCAAAAAAGAAAATATTGAAGGAAATATTTAAGTTAAAATAGAGAAAAAAAATTTTCCGGTAAAATAGAGAATAAAAAACGGTAAAAAAATGTTTCGGTCTCTTTTCTTGTAATGTTATTTCTTATCACTCAGATATTCAATCAAAAAATACAAATTAATTTCTTAAATGTATACAAACAATTCGTACAATCAACTGTTGTTGTTGTTGTTGTTATTCTTAACATATAAGAATCTAGTCCTTAACATATATAATCTATAATTAATATAAACATTGTAGGATTGTAGGTATTTAGCGTAAAAGTGAGATAGAAAAAATTAGCTAACTGAATTACTGATAATTTGAAAACAATTTTGAGAATGTTGCGCGATACAATTTTTTGTTCGCGTAGAAATTAAAATTTTGCTTGAATGCACAAAATATTGAAAAATTAACTTTTTACATTATTGCCACTCCGAACATTTTTAGTATTTTTTCCTTATAGTTATCCTTAGAAAATATATATTATGCTTATCGCTTACTTATCACCACAAGATTACCAGAAAAAGAGAAGATCAGTGGTATAATTGTGCAGGGGTAACTAATTGCAGAGAATATAAATTCTGACAAAAATTAATAACACGTTAACGCTAGTCGCGACGAAAAAAAAATCGCTTTTTTGAAAAGGTTTTTTTTTTTACATATTTGCGACCTCTTATCTTAATTGGAATCCCTTTTGAACTGAGTGTAAAATATATTTTTATTACATTAAAATTCTTATTAAAATAATCTTTCGTTTTCGTATAATAATTGTATTAACTTGTATATTAACTCTTTAATTTAATAAGTATAAGAAAACTTTCTTTTTTAAAAATTAAATTATTCTGTGAATGAAATCAGGAAGAAATTAATTTTATATTAAAATAAACAAAATTAATTTATTACTAGAGGAAAATTAAAAAAAATTTTCTTTTTTTTTTTTTAAATAATACATGCTTCTATTTTTAAAATTATTTTTGAAAAATAAATGAATTTTTTTTTTGTTTTTTTGTTCAGTTGCAATATATTTAAATTTTAAACATTGTGCAGTAATTAAAGTTAATATGTATATACATACATAGGTATGTATGTATAAGTAAGTGTTAATAATAATATCAAGACGGCAGACGCCATCTCGTTTGTTTAATTTGGCATTGGTTAAATAAAGGCAGAAAATATTCAATATTTATATAATAATATGTACGTATATACATATATATATATATATATTCTTTTAATTTTATTTAGTTTTTTTTTAATTTCATAAAATCTTTGTATATACCTATCTTTATATGATTATTGTTTAACTTAAATATTATTATTCAAAATCATGAACGTATATATAATAGAAAAAATTGTTTCAAAAATAGATTGTAAATGTTTTTGTTACAATAATTTTTATAAATTTTGTAAATGTGATTGTAATTGTGTGAATCAGTGGATATGTTTACAAAGTAAATGGGTTAATTATTTTGGCAATGAAAATTTTTATTTTTTTGCAAATTTCTATATACAATATACACCTTTATATTAAGTGCTATAAGTAAAAATTTTAAATTTTTGGCATCATTAAGTAAATAATATGTATATATATACATATATATGTTTTTTTTTTACTCTGACCGTTAAAAAGTTAATTTTGTCATAGACATATTACATAAACGTTTTTTTTTTTTTTTGTTTTCATTTTTTCTGAATAAAATCATTTCGAATATAATATCAGTTCATTTATAAGTAAATCATAATTTTCTTAAATTTGATGGATTTTTTTTATCAAGTGGTTATATTTAGTGGTAAGTTCTTATGATGAAATTTAAAACTGATTTTTTTTTAATTAACCGTAAGTTAATTTTCGCCATTATTATCACCGATATTTGATATTATATAGCCAGGCATATTCATATTTACCACTTCATCTCTTAGATTTGATTTCTACGCCTATATATGTAAGGTCAAAGCAAATATGTTTTCAAAAATGTTTTAATCATAATTATTAAAGCATTCCATTTTGTAATTTTCCAGTTTTACTTTTATGGTCAACACGTCAACTACTTAATATTTGAAAAGTTTTATAAGTATGTGTCGTATAACATAATTTACTTCCGCTTTTACAAAGCAATTCATATATTCATTTACATTGTTTTATTTTTACAATATGGTTTTAAGTTGAATCTATATTCTTATATCCTTTTAAATATTTTTATCCTTATATCCTTATATTTATATATTATGTAAACATTATAAAAAATGCTTATAGTACTTACTATCATATTAGGAATTAGAAAACTCTTTGTTTAATACTTACTTTTGAAATAAATATCATTATCATAAATATCAAATATCATTAAATTTAGTTTATAACGAGAAAGAGTATATATAGTTGGCTAAGTTAACTTTAGGATACCTCTACGAACATAATATGTACTGTCCCATTGATTTATCTCAAATTATTTCAGATATCTGACTTAATTAGTAACGAAACTATTTATTTATATAAATTTCCAAATTACGCCAAACGAAACAAATTTTGCAAAAGTTTTACTATATACTGATCATCTTTTATAGAAATTTCAGATGTTTAGCTTTTTTAACTACCAAAATGCGAGCATATAAATTTTGCAGCTATAAATTACTCAGCTGATAACTATAAAAAGACATTGTATGTAAGCTATACTAGAATCTGTTACCCTAGAACCATTAAATTTTGCAGAATTTTTTTGGCCTTTTAAAACTGAAAGTCTTTTGACAAAAAAAGTGGAAAGCTTAATTACACACCTGAGTTATATTCATGTAAAAATGTTATATTCAAAAAGTTGTATACAGCAGCGATATACCTACTTGAAGAACTTTTCAATTTCAATACATAAATAATAAAAATAAAATGTTATCATAAATGTCAAAATCTGAGTTGACTGTGAAATGACTGACACAATCATTTAAATCAGATAAAGCTCTGAGCAATAATGTAACTAATATACGCGATTTTGTATCTATTTCGTTTCCTTTAAGTTGTCACAAACGTAATAACAAATTTATTATACGCTTAAAATATGTTCGTATAAAAATTTTCGCTATAAAAATACAAAAAACGGAGTACATATTTTGAAAATAAAGTGTGTCAAATATTAAATAAGTGTGTAAATTTCAAAAAAAAAAAGAAGTGCGATTTTTCTTTTTCATATTTTTTAATGTAAATGTAATATAAATGTATGTAAATGTATGTTAATGTAATCTGTCCTGTATAATAAAAAAACGTCATATGTGACTTATAATATTTCACATAATTAATAAAAGGAGAATAATTCACTAAAGTGACTATATTCCCAAAAGAAAAAGGTTTTTGCGCTAATCTTGTAAGAAAAAACTAAAAAAATAACAAAACAATTTTTTAAAATTATTTAAGAAAAATTAGTATCATTAGGCTCATCTAACGTAACCTTAAACGGATTGGGAATAAAATCCAGGAAAACATAATCTAAAAAGGAAAAATCCAGAAAAGAAACAATTCAGAAAAGACGAAAACCAGAAATGGCAAAATCCAAAAAACATTCAAAAAGACAAAATACGAAAATAATGCAGAAAAAACATCCAGAAAAATTTTAATTTTAAAATCTACGCTAAAAACAAAATTATTAAAATAATCTAAAAATTAATTAAAAAATGATAAAAATTGTATAAAATTATAGACATTTTTCAAAATTGAAAATGAAAAAAATATAGCAGGGGGCTATCCTAACCGCCGCTACTTATTTATACTATCCACTTTTTGAATAAAACAAGTGAACGCATACAGCAAGAATCAGTTACATATGTACTTTCTTCTTTTGCTTGTTTGAAATTCAGAGAAAAAAAAAATTCTTGTACGTTAATATGCAAAGCTATTCCATACAAACAAAAAAAAATGTTGAGTTTTTATATGAAAATATTTTTTTTATAGATGAGAATTTTTTCATAGATGAAAGAGCTTCCGCTCTCATACTTCCGCTGTAAATTTAAACAATCCTGTTTTTGAATACGGCAAAAATCAGGTTTGATATTTTTTTTATAAATATATATTACAAAAAAATTTTATTAGTATATAGATGGCTTGGGTATAAAACCCAGAAAGACATAATCTAGAAAGGCAAAATACAGAAAAACAAAATCCAGAAAAGGCAAAATTCGGAAAGGACAAAATGCAGAAAACTTCTAAAAAGACAAAAGACAGAAAAATAATCCATAAAAAAATTCATAAAATTTTTATATGAAAATGATAAAAATAATAGTGAGCCTTTTTAAGAATGGCAGCTGCTGCTTATAAAAGTATTGAAATCCTGATTTTAAAACCAACTCTATACGAGTTTTTATTTTATATTGGGTGCGGGATAAAATTTGTGCATTTAGGGACGATGATGTCTCTCTGGCTTTCATCCCGCATCCAAATATTATTTATTTAATTTTTTATTATGTGAACCAACATTTTATTTTATTATGTGAAAGAATTAGTTTACTTTTTTCTGAAGTAAAAAATACAAATTATACTGAGTTTTTATACTTATTACATATATAATATTAAATCATGATTTTGTCCTTTCTGAATTTTATCCTTTTCGAATTTAGTCTTTTCTTGATTTAGTCTTTTCTGGATTTTATCTCGAACCCCTTTAAACAATAGAATTAATTTTTATTACCTATATATGTATAAGTATTTTGATCATGTAAGCAATACTAAAGGAAAACATTTTTGAGACATTTTTTTGCCATTAACTGTATGACTTAAGTGTGTTAAAGTTTAATTACATATGAAATGTACAAAATATTTTAGAATTATTGTGAATGGTATGAAAATCACAAGAGCATCCTGATCGGAAAATATTTTTCATTACTTTTCAAGTAAATTTTATTATAGTTTGGAGTTTCACAAGATAAAGATAATATTAATTTTGTTATTATAATAACTTCAATGATTTTGTGTTAGCTCATCTAATAAAAATGGTGTAGTCCTGGAATTCTATCGCGAATTTTTTTCATTATCAAAAAATAGTATTATTATTACTTGTTTATTATTACTTATTTTATTAGTTTTTTTTCTTAATTTTTCTTAATTTAATTTTTTTTTTGTTTTTCTTTTTTTAAGAAATAACTATATTTTTTTTATATGAAATAGTATCGAACGAAATAATATCAAGTTCAAGATATGAAATAAAGTCGCAAAAAAATTTAAAAATAGTGGCAATCCTGATTTTAAATCCAACTCTAAAATCCCTTTTATATGTCGTATATAAATATTATGAAAAAAGCGCATACACATGATTTTGAATCCAACTTTAAAATCTATACTAAATTATATCCATATGCATACAGATTTCTATATAAATTTTGTGAAAATCATTATGAAATAAAGTCGTCAATCAAAAATTAAATAACGTCGCAAGAAGGAAATAATGTCGTGAAATTTTGCTACCTTAAATTTTGACATTATTTCCTTTTTGCGACGTTATTTCATTTTTGATTTGTGACTTTATTTCATAATGAATTAATGTCAGAAATTTTACAATATTATTTAATTTTTGATTGCGACATTATTTTGTTGGACATTATTTCATTGAGTCGTATTTATCAAGTAACATATATTTATCGCATATTGATATTTGTTATAAAATTAATCTAAATTTTTATCAAAAAAGTTATTTTTAAGTTATTTTTTATGGAAATAAAAATTTCTTAAAAATTATAAAGTCTATACTTAATTTATACCTATTTAAGATTTTATTATCACTAAATATGTTATTTTAAACCATTATGACAGGTTTTTATTTGTCTTTTGCTATTATTTTATTTAACAAAAAATGTTAAAACGTTTTAAATAAAAGCGTGACCATTTTTACACTATTTTATTTTATGTTTCTCTATAAATTAACACTATGTATGTACAATATGTATGTATATATATATTTATGTTTCTTTTTAATCAATTTTTTGATTTATTTTAACAGTTGGACATGACATAAAACCTTGTCATACATATTTATTTTCAATGTGGATATATAAAGTATATTAATACTGACATCATAATAATTATTTTAATTGTCTTTTAATAAATTAGTTTACATAATAATATGATAAATATAATAAATAACTATTATTAACTTTTACTATATATGTATGTAACTGTCTGAAAAAATAATTTCATTGTTATAATTAAAACAAAACAAAACAAAATATACATACACATATTATATATATCATTATTAATTTTTTTTTTCTTTAAAAGGTTAATTCTCTATAGTTAATCTTAACGTTAAGGTCATCTGGTTATTTTTTTAAAATTTGATTTATTGTAAAATGTTTTCAGGTCAATAAACTTTCTTATGTAAGCTTTACTCAATTTATCAATAAGTATCATTTTTTATTCTCTGCTTTAAAAAATATATTTAATACAACACAACAATAGCATAAGAAAGAGATATAAAACATCTTTGTAAAAGCATCTCTTTAAGATTTTTTTACATATATACAGTGACGCACACAAATATTGTAAATAAATCTCTTAAGATTTCGGTTCTTTTGACATAATGCATTTTCTATTATGTTTATTATGTTTATGTACTATATTGAATGAAAAGCATTCAAGTATATCTTAATCTTAAAATATTAGTAAAATTACATATGTACTTAGTTTTGTTAAATGAAATTGATGTTGTCAAATGAAATGTCATATAATATCTACATAAAAAATAAATGTAATTTCAACTTTAACCGATATTAAAAAGACCTTTAAAACCTCGAAAAAATATATAAATTAGTATAAGTATATTTAAAGGTAAAAAAAACAGTGATACTTAACTTCTAAATAACTATAATGAATAAGACATCGTTTTTCATTCCACTCTATAATTCTTTGGAAACTTTGTGTCTACTTTACACACTAAACGATATAAAAAAAAAAAATTTTTTTTTTTTTTAAATCAATAACATTAGAACAAAAATTGTATTAACTCACCTTATAAAAATGGTGTCGTCCTGGTGGAGTGTTTTTAAAAATGTCAAATCTAATTTTACTTTCATTATTTATTATTGAACAAAAAAAAAAAAAAACAAAACGTAAATTTTATCACGCATTTTTTTCATTATCAAACAAGGCTATTATTGTTATTTATTACTTATTAGTTTTTTTTTTGTTAATTTTTATTTTTCTTTTTTCAATGTTACCAAAACAACGCCAGTTTAATTTAGTTTTAATGTCATACTTTTACTTTCATTTACAATTAATTTATATACTTATATATTATATGAAAATGTTAGTGATATGTTAGTATTAGTGTCATTGAAAAAACATAAAAAATAACCTTTAACTGTCTTTTTTAACAAGTCAATAAAACAAATTGTAAAAAGGACATCGACTTTTTTTCTTCTCACTTGAAAAAAGAAAAAGTCCTTTTGATTTATTTTTTTCTACTCAATAATTTTATTCAATGAAAAAAAAAAAATACTCATTCAAAATTTTTGTTTTATAGTCCCAGGCAGTTTGTACTCTTAGTTTTAAATTGAGTACTCGTCTTGTATGTGATGTGTTCTCTTTTTTGTTTCTCTTAAATCTTAATTTTATATTATATCGTAATATTTTCAATATCGTATTTTCCACGTGGTCATGCTTCATAATAATATTATTTATGTGTTGTATATGCCAATTTGACATTACACATTGCTTTGCTATAGTTTTCTATATTGTTATTGTATTTTTAAATTTTGTTTGCTTGTTGAACAGGTATATAAATCATTGTTTTTTGTTCTGGGGTTATGTTGTACAACTTATAAAGGTGTGTTGAGTATGAGAAAGTGTGATCAAAAACATGTACATTAAATGAAAATGAGTATAGTTTACCGGTAAATAATGGTGATGATGAGTGATAGCTGTTGATAAATAGTATATTGTAATAGCAGTAGATATACTTGTATATATGTATATATACATTGTACATAATATATAAGTATATAATTAAACACTATGATTGATATATGAAACCGGATTATTTATGATATTTAAACAGTTTTAGGAGTGAGTTTTAAAACAACTTTGGCGCAATTGATTTTAAATAATCATGGACTCAATAATGTCAGTATTGTGATATGACATTAAGCATTACATTATAATATGTAAGTATATGTACTATAATAGTCTATAGTTATATACCTATATATGACAGTTTAATTTTTTTATATTTAGTTATGTGCTTATATTTATGTTTTGTGTGAATTGAATTATTTAAAAAATTAAAATATGCTGAATTATATGAAATAAAATGAAATTAGAGACTATCATTATGAACTAATGTAACCTATTTAATAATTATTATAAATTATATTATAAAAAAAAAAAAAAGAAGTTAATTCAATGCTATATGTAGAAGTTGGGTTATATAATTGATATACGAGTATTAGTTATATTATTTTAAACTAAACAGTTTTTGCTATAGTTAATATTAAACAATTAATTTTTATTATTGAATATATTTTTAAGAAATAAAAGTTTGTAATTAATTATTAGGAGCTGTAAATAATTTGAAATGATGTAAAATTTGTAGTGTGGAAATTCGGTAATTCTGTTTGAAATTATCATTTTTTTCTAAGTATTGCAATTCTGAAACATTTTATGATAATAATGAAAATATTTATTACTTTATAAAAATATCATTAAATTTTTTGTTATCAAAAAAAAAAAGTAAGTGAATGTACAATTTTATTTTTTTATTTTTGACCTATAATTAAAAGATTTTGGCTAAATACTTAGTATGTAATTTGAAAAAAAAAAAATCATTTCAAATAAAACTAATGGAAAGACCGAAATATCACGAATTGTTTTACAACAGGACTCTTTGTCAAAAGACTTTTACTTAAGATACATTTTACAAAGAGATAAATTGAAAATATATAGGTACTTACTGGGTAAAAAAGAAATTATTTACCAAACCCATAACCCATTATTAATAGGTGAATACCATATATGCATGTATATAGCGTATGTTATATTATGGTAGGTATGAGTATGAATACAATTTTCTTTAAAAAAAATAGATATTTAAGATTTTTCTAAAAAAAATATTTATTACATGTATGTATGTATGTATGTGTTTGTCATTATATGTATGTATGTGTCGTCATTTTTTTGTTAAACGTATTTTTTTTTTTAATCATATATCATTTTTGTTAAAAGAAGACCTGTTACTTTTTTGTGAAATGATATATACCATTATATATTCATTATACCAGATACCATATACCATTATCCAAAGGTACCATATTACCATTATTGTTAAAAAATATAATCTCTAATCATTTTATTATAAACAATTACATACTAAGTACTTAAATATGTAATTACTAGACTAACTATAGATAATTAAAATTTAAACTTATGCAATTTTTCATTAAACATTTTAAATTTGTTCGTAAAAAAACTTTAATTTGCTTTAATTTGTTAAATAGTACATATTTGTATTTCTTTGAGTTTATGATATTACAAAGATTTTACTACACAAATTTTAAAGAAGTTTGTTTTGTCTTTTAAAATATATCCTCATTTGAAAATATATTCGGTTACTTTACTACTACTATAAGGTAATGCTTGCATGATAATTTTATAATATCATCTAGTTAGACGTTAACTATATTAAAAGTGTGACAGTAAAATTAATAGTTCTACCCATCTACTTAGTTGTAAGGTAAATATGTATATTTTAGTTACAGCAAATTAATTTTATATCTGTAACAGTCTACAAGCATATTATATAAACATTAACCCAAATACATAATAATATAGGTGGAATCGATAGAATATATTATGTAATATGAATCAATATCTAAAAACTTTTCATTATTTGGAGAATATTATTGATGACTGGTGGGTGTTTTTTTTTTATTTATATTTTGTCAATATTGCTACTGTGTATAAAAGTAGTAAAATTCCAAAAAACCAAAAAATTATCTCATCATATAACAAAATGCATTTATACTTCATTAACGTTTTTTAAGCTTTAAGATATTTGTTTTTTTTGTTTTACATAAATATACAAATATTATGTACAAATTTATATATATTTGATTATATTCTATTAATTTGATTTTATTTTTATTCACCGTTTAAGTAAATAATTAAATCCAGATTGAGTCACTAATGTAGTGGTTAAAAAATCACTCTTTCTTTCGAAAGGTCTTAGGTTCAAACCTCAGTTGGGTCATATAGAGTAATAAATAAATAATATAAATTTTTTTTATAAATATATAAGTAATTAGTATATAATATACTCGTAATTAAATAAAAAAATAAAAATATACCTATATCATATAATTAGTATCATATAGTTAGTAATATATATAATGAAATAAAAATATTTCTTGTATAAAATAATAGATGGCGTACAAATAAAAAAAAATTTTTGCGTTTAATATAGTACAGCCGAATAATGAATGATTTAGTGAAGCTAAGTTAAGCTACGCCAAATATTAATAAAAAATGTAATTAAATTTAAAATTTTAATTTAAAATCAATTCAATAAATTTTTTTTATACAAATAAAATTTAAATAAATATAATTTTTATTTAGTTTTCAAAGTTTGTTTTTGATTCTTCTTTTGTGCTTACATCACAATATTATTTTAAAATAGTTTATTTATACCTACATACATATATTGTATGTACTATGTAATTTTAATTATAATATTATTAAACATAAAATTTACAATATTGCATTATAAAATTACATTTAATAAATATAGTTATTAAATGTAAAATTTAAATATTATTTTTTTTTAAAAATAGAAAACTTGTGGAATTTTAATTAAAATTCAATTCTCAATTAAAATAGATTTTGTATATACAAGTACAAGTATTATAAATTGCGTATATTATATATATAATTTTTTTTTATTAACCGAGTAATGCGAGTCGGTAGAGTACAAATACAAACTTTAAGAATTTTTCTTTACAAAAGAAAAAATAAAATTTACACCATATGGGTATATATTAGTTTTATTTTTTGGGCGTACGTTTTTCGATTGATTTTAAATAAAAATTCAAGTCAATGAAAAATGAAAGTTAATGAAAATTTTTGCCTTGAATTTAAAATTCTTGTTGAAATTGTTTCACTTTAAAGTGTTACAAATCTATAGAGCAAATTTTTAAAAAAATATTCGAAAAAAATTCAGTAGGATCACAATTATTTAGAATATACTTTCAGCAAATTATTTAAAAAATTTCAATTTTTGTTTTTGGGGGGACAAAAAAATGTTTAGTTTAAAGTGTTAAAAAATATAATTATTAATAATAATTATAATGAAATTTTCTTTTTCTAAGGAAGGTGAAAATCTACCAAAGAGACCAAGAATATCCTCTTGGTATTGTCAGATTCTTAGTAATAAAATCCACCTTCACCTTTAATCAATATAATGGGTTGAAACCTCTAACTGCTAATGCAGTATATTGGCTAGAGAGTATGGATTGGAGAGGATAGGATCCGGATTTGGATTCGAATGAAATATTAAATTGGGGAGTGGGATTGTAAGAGAACAATGAATCCGCCTATCATTATTAATATTTTGTTAATAGTAACAAAGTCATCAACAATTAGAACATGCATAGTAGTTAGTAAGTAACACCTTCCTGCATAAGGTAATAATTGAAGGCAACTCCACTGTCACTGTAGCAGCTATTATTATTAGTATTGAATTATTTATTATTATTACTATTTGTTACAGAGTAAAGGTCATTAGTCCGTCAGTGGATTACAACATGTAGTAGTATTAGTAACATTCCTGCATGAGATAAGGAAAGGTATAGTTCCACTGTAGCAGCTATTATCATTGTTATTATTATTAGCTATACAATATACTACTACACCTTATATATGACCAGACCGCAGTTTGAATACAAGACCCTTAGATTAAAAGGTTGATAACTTAACTACTATACGCCATGAGTTAGATAAATTTGAATAGATACTTACATAAAAAATATTTGAATGAGTAAAATTAAAGTTTTGCTTTATAAATATTTTAAAAATACTTTAACATATACTTTACATCATTTTACAACCTTTTTCAGAAATTTAAGAAATTAAAGAAATTAAAAATAATTTGAAAAATAAGATATTTTAAAATTAATTTTGTTTACAAAAAAAATATAAGTAAATAAAAAATTTTTATTCATATTTCGAATTAATTTAAACATTTTTTTATTTTACTTTCAGGTAAAATGTCAACTACTTTTCAATAAATAATTTATAATTATTATTTAAAAAACAACAGTTTTTAAAAATATCTTTGAAAGTATCCAATAAGTAAGTAATTTTTATTAACTAAAAGATTTAAAAATTTTGTTTTGTTATTTTAAAATTAAATGCGCAACAACTAGTTTTCTTATATTGTATTTAAAAACTTAAAATTAAAAGTTATTACCAAAAATTATCCTATACAATTCATATATATGGTAGATGGTTGACGTGGAAGAAAAATTCCTTTACTTTTTCCTAGTCTGTATACGAATGACCCCATATTGTATCTCTTTTTTTGGTGTTAATTTTTAATGTTTTCATTTAGTTCCTTTTTCATGCCTTTTCCAAAATATGTGTATTTATTTTTGCATAAGTACCTATGTATAGTGATTTGAGACCAATTTTAAAAAAATGAATCAAGATGAAGAAAGCCCCTTAAAAGATTTTGAATCGAATGCATAAAACTGAACTTAAACTGAAATCTAACTTTTTCAAAGATTTGAAACGGTTACAGTAGAACACCCATAAGTGCAACACGGATATGTGCAAAACTCGATTAATTGAAAATATTTTTTTGTCCCGTGTCCCATTTTTATACCCGTACGATAGGATCGGGTATAATAAAATTACTCCTCCGTTTGTAACACCTCGAAATAAGCGAGCTAGATATACCTTCAAAGGTATGGATCGGATCAGAAAAAAATTCTAAGACTTTTGAGCCATGTCCGTCCGTCCGTCCGTCCGTCAGCACGCTAACTCAAAAACTAAGAAAGCTAGAATCTTGAAATTTACACAAAATATTTTGGGAGTAATTTGTAGGTTCCCTATTTTTTTTGGTTGAGTTTGGACCAAGCCTTAGGGTAGCTCTCGAACACCTAACTTTTAGATCCCCACATTTTTTTTGCAATAGAGCTATGAAATTTTAACCACTGATAGATCTCACAAAAATATTAATTTTATTTTTAATAACTTTTTTTTGTAGCCCCACCCGTTACGGAGCTACAGCTCCCCAAAGGTTCAAAAAAGCTCCATATTTAAATTATTATAGCACAAGTTGTATAAGGTATATCTTCATTTTGAAAACGCCAAATGATTACTACTTTCATTAGCTTTAAAATTATATATACCATAAATATATATTTGTGGCATACGGTATCTTAATTTACCGTTATGCAAAACTCAAATTTTGCAAAATTCTTTAACCCTTCCATCTTCTAAACGGTTAAAGTTGGAAACTTGAAATTTTGACAGAAGTTAGATCTTTGAAAATTAGTATGAGTCATTTCAGAAATTTTTTTTGTGTCACCCCCCGTTTAGGAGCTGTAAGGGGTCAAAAACTGAAAATTTCCTATTTTTAAACACCTGTAACTTGAACACCTGTTAAAATTTTTTTGAAGTAATACACAAAAATTAAAGCTCTAACATTATACTTTTATTTATGTTAACAACTTTTTTTAATAATATAGGGTTACTTTATAATTGACGAAAGTGTTACTTGATTTTTTCAAATTTTCTAACAAATTTCTTTAACGAATTTTTTCCATTTTGTTTTACTCGATAATTTGAAATTGTTGAGGATATAATGCGTAGTACATAAAAATGCAAATAAATAAACAACATAACGGTTGCTTGAAGAATTTTTATTATTATTTATATGATATTGATATATATACATACTTATATAATATCATGTTTATTTACATATCGTATATGTCACTAGTGAATGAATGATAAGAGTATAGATGTATATTATATAGCGCCGTATTTACATACATATATGTATTTTATTGTACTTATAAGAAATTATTCTGTCAATGGAATATTTAAATATAATATAATATAATATTTAAAATTATATTCACTATTTTGTACTTAGTAAATTTAATATACATTTACCGCTTAGTATTAAATGGTACTATAGAATATTTGAAAAAGTTTTGGATTGATAATCGTTATGTGAAAGGTTAGAATCTGCTTTTGAAGAATGTACATATAAACATATAGTTTGAATATATGTACAACCCATAGTTCTAGAAATTATAAAATTCACCCAAATTATTTTAAAATACTAAAATATTAAACAATAATATTGTAAGCAGAGTGACAGGCTGTGAACATACTAACGGTTCGTACGGGTATCTAAGAGTTGACAAAGTCAACTGTATTCTTCCTCGTTTTTTTTATAAAACTCGGTTAAGTGAAACTCACATAAGTGCATAAGTACACAAAAGCTCCAAAGCTAGGTACGTCATGTATGCTACAAACTACTACACAGTGATAAATTTACAACTTTTATTGGACCTTTATTGACCTTTATGTAACTGCAAATTTGTGCACTTATGTATAAGTGAAAATTATGTAAAAGTGCAAATATAAAAAATCTCCGACCTATTGTACACTCCTGTTTTTGTTTGAAATGGTGAGGTTTGATTCTAGCTCAGTTTGCTGCATTCAACCGAAAATCTTTTTCTTCTGAAAATTTGAGGTTCGAAATTTTAGTGTCATCACAATATCTTTGTTATACATTACATGCATGCGATCGGTAAAAAGAAGCTTGTCAAATTCTTTATATTGCTTTGATAAAAATAAAAATTATTGTATATTAAGTATGTATATACATATGTATATACATACATCTTTCCAATTTTTGAATGAAATTAATAACTTTAATATTTTCTTATAGAATCAATGAAAGCAATTTATATATGAATAGGTATAGTTGCCAATTTTATTTTTCAATTACATTTCGATACAACTGAATTAATAAAAATACGGTAAAAAAAGTAAGTTTTTTTTCAGCATCTGGTAAAAACAGATGAAACAATAAATGTATATATATATGTACATACTACATACCTAGTATTATTGAATAACTGTAAACAATTTTTATTTAAATAATGATAAAAATAAATGTAGGTTGAATAAATATCTAAAATTTCTAATTAAATAGGTAAGTTAATGTAGTTAAAAAATTTTAAAAAACGTCTAACCAGGTTTAACCTATATTATATAATTAAATTTTATTTCTAAATAAGAATGTTGTAGGAAGCCTCGATGGCTTAGTGGGTAAGAGAATATAACATACACTGTAAACACCGAGGGGGTGTGGGTTCGAATCTCACACACGTCGTAAGAGTAATTCCCCCTTACGACATTTACAGCCACGCCTGAAAAGGAAAGGCTGTGTAATTTCCTTGTTACATTTATGTGGCAGGGAAATGCATTAAAAAAAAAACAAATAATGTTGTAGAACATTTTTAAACTTAAGTGACTTACAACTTTATAATACAGCTCTGCAAAATCAAATTGCCAAATGTGTGCTTTTGTTCGTAAAATAATGCCAAATAGTGCAAAAAGATCAGTTAAAAAGTGCTAAATTTTACATACGTTTTTTTTTAAGGATAAATAGAAATTAAATTTTAAAAAAATTGGTTGGGATTTAATTTTAATCTTTGAATTTTTATCTTCTTTTGCTTTGCATTTTTATATGCTTTAAAAAAAATACTAAATAACGGAAAAAGTACCAAAACAGATTCCAAAAGTATTATAAATATATGCTAACATATAATATGAGCTAGTAAAGTACGGATCAGAGCTTAAGCTAAGCGTTGGGAATACTCCATTTGTCTGCGTATCTGTACAAACCCTTTGATTCAATATTAAGGAGTACTTCCCTTAGTTGGTCAGAAGACGATGGCTAGCAAATTTAAAAAGATCCAAATGTATACTTTCTTTTTCTGGACCGGAAACAAGACAATTGGTTGGTACAGGCCATTGTCTTATTGTCAAACTTGCTAGAAGATTAGGAATGTATGTGGATGTTAACTCTAGGTTTTGCTGAGGAATTGACGCGATAGAGAGCATGGAGCAGTTTCTCTGCACTTGTCCATTTCTGTGAAAGCGGAAATATCTCGGTAGTTTCTTTTTCCAAGATTTAGTTGAACTCTCTGAGATAGATTTGAGGTGTCTTCAAAGATTCTTCTGTCAAGAGTGGCATTATTGTGGGTTGGGAAACTTAACACCAACTCTGGTTGAATTAGTTCTCATACGTTTTTAAGGAACACTACGTACCTGGAATCCAGTGAATACTGATGATGCGTTAGCTCAGCCTTTATCAATAAAAAAAAGTTTATCAATTAAAAATATAATTATTATCAAAACTTATCATAATATTATAAGGATATTTGAGCTTAGCCATAATATTTTAACATGCAAGACATAAAATCTAATTTTCTATCAGTAAACAAAAATCAAATATGATACTTTTTGGCAATTCATAAGTTAAGAAATGTTATTATTAAAGTGAATGTTACGATATTTTTATATTTTAAATAAATTTTTAAAACAAATTAAAATTAAAAAACAATTTGTTTATTGTTAAAAACAACAATAAACAAATTGTTTTTCTCTTTTTGAAATTTTTTTTTACTTGGCATTCCCTTTAATGTCATTCCACATTTGTTATATACAAATTATTTATTTTAGAGTTAAATTTCTTGGGGAAAAAAACAAAAAATATAAAATAAAATATAAAAATTAGTTATGATGAAATTTATTTGAATTCTTAATATAACTACAAACTGCTGACATTTTTTATGATTTATTCTTATCAGATAATTCACCCTGTGATTGAACTTTAAAATTATATTGCAAAGATATAGAGATTTCTAAATACATATTATACATATTTAAATAATTCTTTATCAGTTCATTTATATAATTAATATTTAAACAAAATAGGAAGGGTTGGGGAAGGTGGAATAACCTTTTATTTCTTTTTTGTATTAAAATAAATATCGAAATCAAATAAGTAAATCATGATTAAATTAATCGAATAATTCCTAGCTAATTAAATAATTGTTTATTTTGTAATTCAATAATTTTTGGAATCCCATTATATACTTGGCAAGTCACAAGTCAATTTTTGTTTTTTTTTTTTTTTGCCTTTCCACTTCTATAGCATATGTCAACCAATAATTCATTTATTATTCATATTTGACTAAGCTTCGATTTCGATTTCGGGAATCATTAATATCATAAGTCGTTGATTACTTGGCTGTAGCTATATTGTACAAGACTATATGAAACAGATGAATATATATTTTATTTCTGCGCCATATTTTATCTTATATAAGAATTATATTATTATTGGCTCACAATCGTGCACGCCAAAATCCACCTACGACAAAATCTTGCTTTTTTTTTTTTTTTTTTATCCATTACAAAATCTTTCACGAACAAATTCTTGCAAAATATTTTTTAAAAGAAATAGGTTTTTGCTTTTTTTGTGTATACATAGGGATTTTAGAGTTCAGGATTTCAATAATTTGTTTAGTGGGGGTTAGAGCGGAAGCCCCTACGTTTTTAAGTACTTTGTTGTGACATAATCTATAATATAATACACAAGATGTTGGCGAGACCTTGCCAACATGTAAATAAATATATTTTAAATCTATAATAAAACACTCACACTGAATGTAAACTAAACTGGCAATGATGATATTTCTGTATATTTATTTAATAATTTAAAATTTTATTACCAGAGACACAAATCTTTGACTCAAAGTATTATCAAGAGACACAAACCGTTCATTAAAAATATAAATAAATTTAGTAAATATTATTACGATTGACCACATTTTCAATCAAAATAAATTCAGCAAATTTTTAATTTTTAAATTTGACCGCCACGTCCATTATGAACTGGTCGCAGCGGCAAATTAAAATTAATTATTAATCTTCTGTTGGCGTTTTCAATCTTTGTTTTGGAAAAAAAAAATAAAAATAGGTACTCTTAATAAAATTAAAACGCCTGAAAGTGAAAAAAGCTAAGTTTATAGTAAGCCTTATATTTATAAGAAAAAAATAATAGGCCGATTTTATTCTTGATTTTGTTATAATATTTTATAACAACAATTTTTCATATAACATAAAATATTCGAATTTTTTTTATTAATATAAAATTCGGCAGACTTAGCTAATTATATTTTATAACAGAAATCAGAAACTTACTAAATATTATAGAAATTGGTATTTTTCTTAAAAAAAAAAGGAAAAAAATAACATAGAAAATATAATTTTCTTTCACAATAGATTCATAATTTTGTACTAATTTATTATTAGACCATTAATAATATTTTTAGCCATGGTAAAAAATAAGTTGTCGAAAACGACCGCCACAAAAAAAAGCGCCCGAAAATTTATGAAATTACATTATCAGAGACATGAATCTCTTATTAAATATACCAAAGACTTCTTCCAAAGTACATTTAAATAAAATAAATTCAAAAAAAATAAACGCAAAAGACTTGAAAGTAGTTTTGGTAATTAAAGTAATTTCGCGGCGAAAACAATTGTTTTTCATCGACATAAAATTTTTTTTTTTAAAACTAAAGAAAAATAGAGAGTCTGGTAAAATTTTAACAAATATTAAAATTATTTCGATTATTGGTATTGTTTTAAATGTAACAAAAAAAAAAAATGTCGTAGCGGTTGGTGTTGGTTGGTTTTCCACCGGTTTTTATTGTGCACTTTATACATGTGTTTCAAAAAATTTTTGAGATATCGGCACGAACTTTTACCCTGAATGTGTTTTTAACTTAGACCATTTTTTCTCAATGATTAAAAAACTGTCAAAAATTACCGCCGCGAAAAAACGGCGAGAAAAATTAATAAACTGTACCTAACATTTTTAATTTTATGTGTTTAGATTTGTTTTATGTTTTTTTTCTATTACAAGTAAGTAAGTGATTTTAACATTTTTTTAATGGTGCTGATGTAAAAATGAAATTTTTAGGTAGTTTATTAAGGGAGTCAGTATGATACCGTAAATGTTTTTGAATCTATAGAAATTGTGCAATTGCACAGGGGATTTTCTAGTTAATATGTAACATACAAGATTTTGTCCTAGTAAATTTTGAAAAAATATATTATTTTGAGAGATTTTCGTAAGAAAGCAAGATTTTGTCGCATAAGATTTTGGCGTATAAGATTATGACACAAACCCATTATTTTATTACATATTACATATATGATATTAATTATAAGAAAAATCAATATTATTTTTCTTTTTAATCTGATATGACCCATCCGGAGTTTAAATTCCATAGAAATTTCGAATGTAAGGTCGGTGTCTTTCATAACCACTACATCATTGGCTGGACTTCACTTGACATTAGTGGAGATGTATTATCGTAAATAAAGTAAAAGTTAAAATATGGGTATGAATGCAAGTTAAAATATGAATATGGATATGAATATGAATATTAAGGCAGTGAATGACACAACATATAGAGAGAGTCGTATATCATTACATACCTATTCCATATATTCCTATTAGTTAAAGAACAATTAAAGTTTTTGTATTCAAAATAAATAAAATCCTAAAATGTTTAAATTACTATGTATAAGTATACAATTCAATTTAAGTATATATTAACCTAATGTTAAAATACTTTTTTTTTTAATTTTTAACGTTTATTTATTTAATTTAATCAGTTTTTTTTTCTTTATGGATTTTTATGAGATAAAAATCTATTGTGTAAAAATATCTTAATAATAACTGAAAAAAAAAAAAATAACAAATTTTTCATAGTTTTTTTTTAACTAACTAACTAATAAGAATTAACTATATATACATATATATATATATGTATGTACTCGTATATAAATTTACCATTTTATTTTTAAGATAATGAAATTGAAATTTATTTCCATTTGAAAAATTTTGTTTGTTTTTTCTGTTGAAAGTGTTAAATTACAATAGCAACACAATAATGGACAAAAAATTTGTTTATTTTTTATTTTTTTTTGTGCCTAAGACGCTTATTTGTTATTTAAACGATCGTAATTCGTGATTAATTCATTTTCAATGAAGTTTAGTTTTATTTTTTTTTTTTGTCAAGTTTATTTGCACTGATTCGTTGACTTAAAATATTTCCTGCCTAATCAAATTTTCACACAATTTCGCAAATTATTAAAACACATGACAAAAAAAAAAAAAAAATTATCAAAATTTAAATTGTGTTTATTTATTAGGACAATTAAAAAAAAATATTCAGCAATTTTTTTTTTTTTTTTGCTTCTGTAAATTGATTACAATGCGTATTTCCGATATACATAAATAAACACAAAAAAAAAAAAAAAAGGTAATAAATTACATATTATTCAAACTGTATTTATTTGGTTTTAATTTTTGAGAACCTACAAGAAAATTTTCTTTTCAAAACTTTTTTAAATGGTTCTTTTGACTGCTTCTATGACTGTTATATTATGTACAGGGTGTTTTGCAAAAAAGTGCAAAAATTTGAGGGAGTTATTTCTGAGCATAAAATTAGAAAAGCAATCGTATTGGAGGGAGTGGTGTATTTTCAGTAGTTTTGGAGATATTCTGACTTTTATGTTTTCTTTTATTTTACATTATTAATTGCTGTATAACTTTTTGTTCTATAGAAAATAAAATTGTTGTTGCAAGCTTTGTTGAAAGCTTATTCTATAAGGTTTACTGAAGAATTTGTTATCCTGGAATAATTACTTTTTAAATTAGAGCTAAAAATATATAGGAACACTTTATATTTTTATACCTGTGTGAACTATGTTCAAGGGTATAATAAATTTGCCATTATGTTTGTGACACCTTAAAGGAGCCGAGCTAGATATAGTGTTAAAGGTATGGATCGGCTCAGAATCGAATTCTATGTCCATGTACGTCCGTCCGTCCGCACGATAACTCAAAAAATAAAGAAGCTAGGAGGCTGAAATTTTTTTTACGTCACTTTTGTAAAATTGTTAGTTTTGCTATTTAACTCCAGCATTTTCGGCCCCCGGGTTCGAGTAGCTGCCATACAACGTCTTTCTTTAAATGGAAATAACCCAGTGTCTGTTCAATCTAGGTATCTGCAATTTTGCGAATAATGATCAAGTTTTATGGCAACAATTTCCGCAAAATTTGGTTGTGGTGGTGCGACGAGTTCGGGTAGCTGCCATACAACTTCACAATTTACATAAATATATCTCTGTAGTTCGGTACTAAAACATCTGAATGTTTTTAAAAGATGATCAAGTTTTATAGAAATAGGATATATTACGTTCATACGGGTATCCCAGAGTTGGCACAGTCTACGCTACTGCACTCTTCCTCGTTATATATATTTTTTTATTATGTTGCAGAAGAAAATCGCAATGCAAAGAAAAAAACAGAAAGAAAATCTGTTGCATGTTGCAAAAAAACCGTATGATATTTTTTTCTAATTTTAGCAGCCTTATGAATTCCTCCTCCTAACCTCCTAAAATATTTGCACTTTTATGCGAAACACTCTGTATAATATTTAGAATTTATACAGATTATACAGTTATATACATTTACTAATAAAAATTTACGATTAAATGAAATGTAAAACTATAATAAGAATAAGATGGCTACTATTTTCTTTTTTTTTTGAAAATTACTATTAAATGCTGCAGAATGTTTATAAACATAACGATGAAGTCAATGAGTGATCCACTTAACAGTTGTGGTAGTGAAAAAAATATTTTAAGGTTATATTTATGGCGCTGAGATCATTATTAAAATTATTAATTCTGTTTTTCACTTTATAGAGATTTCCCGTCACTGACGAAAGATGGTCAGCTGAAAGGTTGTGTATATGTTTCGATCGTTATGCAATTTCTAAAGATGTCCTAAATACGAAAAAGTCTATACCATATTATAACGAATCTATATATGTATATAAGAAACTAAAACATTTAGAATAATTTTTAACTATTCAAAAATGTGATCTTATCAAGTCAATTTTTCGTTTAATTTAAACTCCAGAATTTTTGAAAACTGTTTAATGATCCAAGATCTTTTCTTAAAATATCAGAATAGAAATCAAATCGAAGAACTAAATATATGTTAACTTTAACTTAACCAATAATTTGAAATTTCAGCTTAATATATTCTAATAAAAGAATCTTTTTTTCACTATCATAATTACTTTTTGCACATGCTTACATATTTAAAGATAAAAGAATTTAAAATAATGGAGGCTGCCACCTTCAATTCTCTGCTAAACAAATTATTGAAACTCTGATTTTTCAACCAAATTTTTTTTAATTATTTTAAAACTGAAAAGTATTATGAAAAATCACGGCAAAAAAAAAAAAAAATGCGCTGATTTTTCATTTTTGCATTGCGGTGATTTTTCTTTCGCTCATGGACTCCTTGTATGTATACCATAAATTATGACTTAAAATTGGTTCGGTCATAAAAATTTATTTTTAATATAAAATTAAAAACTTATAAACAAACTTAAGTTCAAACCACGTGTTCTAACATAAACAGATACTATAATAATTAAATAATCATAGTTCAGTTTTATTAAAGTGTGAGTAATTAAAGTGTGATCAAATGAAAGTAGAGCTTTTTTTATTATCTCTAGAAGTTACTTCAATTGATTACTTAATTAAAATGATCATTCAATTAGATTTAAAACTATTAAATATATAGTTATACATATACATTATACTTATATGTAATTCAGTTCAGAGTAAACAAAAAATTTCTCAAAGTAAAAAAAAAAATGTTTAATTATTAGTTATTACATTGTCATTTTTTTTATTTATATATTTATTAAAAATTTTTATGAGGTATTTAGTCAAAGATAATTTAAAATAATTAAATGACAACTAACATTTTCTTGTATTTAACGCGATAACGGTAACAATAACCATACGGTTATATTGGTTAAAGATTATAACATTTTTTATAAAACTTAAACTTAAGTGAATTTTTTGCCTTAGTCATTTAGAAAACTATTAGAAGGAGAAATCTCATCTATTCTGAGATTGCTGTACTTTCGATCTATCAGCACTTTGACTTATTTCAACCCAGATTCATTTCTATATATATGTTTATTATTTTAAATTCTAGAGAAAATTTATTAATAAAAGAAATCTTGATAAAATTATCATTTCAAAACTATTTATTTAATTAAAATATTTTATTTGCACTTATAGATGTGTTGTGTCAGTAGCTATTAAAAAAGAAAAAAGTAAAAAAAAAAATGGAAAACATTCTTTAGTCGCTGTATAATTTTAATTCTTACTTTAAACTTGATTTCATTGAATTTGTGTTTTTAATTCGTTTAATTGGTGATAAATCAAAATTCTTAATTGCATTATTTTAAAAATTATAATAAGTATTTATATTTCATGTCTAACAATTATATCTATATTGTAATTAATTATTTATATTTTTTTGTATTGAGTTCATGCTAATTTAAAAGTAAATGCAAATCGAACTGGTCATAGAATATTAATTTATTGCGTATTTTGTTTTTAAGTTACAGAAGCTTATAATATTAGAAAAAGTATAATGTTTTAGGTCTTAAAATGTAGTGTACATATAGAATTAATTTTAATGAACAATTGTAGATTTAAGATTTCAATTTATAAAATTGAAATTTAATTAAAAATGTAAATGTTACATTTATCTATGGACGATGCATTTATGAGCACAACATGAATAATGCGGTAGTCTTTCAATACTTTAAGTCAGGCACTCTAAAGTTGGTCGTATCGAAAATATGGATTTTATTTAAAGCAAATCAATAATGATCAAAAAGTGTTAGATAAGAAGTTAGGAATTAACCCATGGAAATCTTTCGGCAATAGTGTTTAAAATTTTCTAATCATAAATATAACAGATTTTGTTAAGTTTACATATAATTATTATATTGTTACCCAATAGAAATCCGATTGTTTCAAGTGTATGTTGCTTACAACATTATCATTCTACTATTAATTTTATAATAGAAATTAAATTTTTTATTGCTTAATTTTTTAAATGTAAGACAAAAATGGATTGAAAAGAACATTCCTTTACTGTGCGGTAATACATTTTTTTTTTCCAGTGGGAAGTGTAAATCTGCCAAAAAATAGGCTGATCACTCTTACTGCAAAGCATTACAATGACTGAGGAAAGTAAAGGAGATAAGGAAAAGGAAAATTGAACTTAAATTGTAGCAGTGGGATTAAATAGGAATTTTAGCAGATGCAAGTTGACTGACTCCTTGAACTTCTGTAAATTATACGACTCGGAGAACACTTGTAGTGGTAATATGTTCCACAATTTGGACGTATACCAGCTAAGAATGAGTTCCTATATTTTGTTGTTTTAGTTCTAATATAGGCCCCACTACGTAATTTTATAGAAGATAACATCTGATTTATTTTATAGAAAGGAGAACATCTGATATTGGTTGAGTATCAAAAAATGTCAACTTAATTGTTCTAAACATGCAAGATGATACCATCTTAATAGAGTTTCGGGGATATGAAAATATTACCAGATATTATATTAATTTTGTTTAAAAATTGACCGATTTCAACTTACAAAAATCCAAAATTTAAAAAAATCAGAATCATAGAACAGCAATAAAGGAATCTCTTACTTCAAGATTATAATTTAAAAAAAAAAAAATTATTTTGAAAATAAAAATTCGATTGTTTTGATAAAACATTTGGTGCGTAAGTAATTTTTCCAATTGGCAATTACTTTAATATTTCAGAATTATTGACACCAAAATTAGCTTAATCAAGCACATTTTTTGTTTCAGTTTATGCAATCTAAGATAATTAAAGCTGTCATTAAAGTAAATTAATATGAAATTACACAATATAAAATAAATTCTGCATGGAGATTTGAATAGAAATGGTGCAGTATAAAATTTAAAAAAAAAAACAGACCTTTTTATTTAAGGCTTATTTTTCAAATTTTTTAAATAATATGGAATTTTTTTGTAGATTTATGACAGAAAAAAAGTAATTTATTATCGAATATATAAATACCTATCATAATAGGTTCAATGATTATATCTATATATAAATTATTTTTTTTTCGCTTTTTTATAGGATTAAATTAACCCCGACCTCCGCTCAAAATTGTCTGCAGTCTATTTTGCTAATTTTTATTCAAACATAAATGCAAATAGTAAAAAATTTTAAATAAATTAAATATTATTTTATTTTTATATTATTTAATATTAAATATACAAATAACTTTAAATAAATTAAATATTATCATGTAAACTTCTATAGGGTAAAAGCAAATAAAAAACTTTAAAAGAATCTTAAAAAATAAATAAAATAAATTATGTAAGGGGAAAAAAAACCCATGTTAGTTATTATTTTTAATTACAGAACTTTTACAGAATTTAAATTTACAAAAAAATTATGTATATTTTATATAGATATCTACGTATTTTATGTACATATATATATACATATATATATAGTGGAATGTCAATTAGGTTTTTCGTCATTTCTCCTAGGTTTAATCATGAAATATTTATAAACATTTGGCCATTTAAAAGTACTTAAAAAAAATATTAAAATTGAGAAGTAGTGACTGTAACACTTACCGAAATTTAGTTTTAAGTGATATGTAAAAATATAAATTAAGGCAATAAAAGTAAATACAAATACAAATAAAGTTGGAAAACTCTTTATATAGTGAAAATGTATCCTTCAATTTACACGGCAGAACCTATCTAAAATAACAGGGCGTATATTATAAATTTATTAGTTATTTAAATGAGGTAGTATGAAAGACCGACCCTATAAACTTACTTCCAAGTTACTAACTCCCAAAAGCAAAAGTGGACTAATCCTCACAATTGTTGGGTATTATTTCGTTATGAACTGATCCCCAATATTTTTAGATATTAGTTCATTATGAACTTACCCCCAAAAAAAATGAACTAATTCTATATTTTTGGAATTTTTGAGGTTTAGTTCATTTGAATTAATCCACAAATTTTAAAAACTATAATTCTCAAAAAAAAAAAAAAAAAAAGAATATTCCTTAAGTTATATTTTAGTAAAAAATAACGGAGAATAGTTCATAACGCCTGTAAAATTTAAGGTTTGTAAAAACGCAAACTTCAAAAAGGCAATAAAAACATTAGTAAGTATTTAAAATTTTTTAGGTAAGAAAAAACTATGTAAAATCAATAGACATTTTCTTTTATTTTAAGAAAATCCTATAATTAGTAAAACTACGTTAACACGTGTTAAAATATAATGTTGAAGCTTTAATTTTTGTGCTTTACATTAAACAAATTTGCACAGGTTTCAAATGTTATAGATTTGTTTCTTCTAACAATGTGAAATATTTAATTCTTGACACCTAATCGTTCTTAAACTGCTAACTTCTGAAAAACTTATACCCTTTTAATAATCTTTTTCATAAAATTTCAAGATTCTAATTAATAGTGTTTCAAAGATACGCGAAAGAACCAAATTTTTGCAAAATTTTAATTTCACATAACGGTAAATTTCAGTAAAAATTTAAATCATTTTATAAAACTTAGAACATTTCTTGTTGGAGATAATATTTAGATTGAAAAAATATTAAGTAGAATTTGAAAATAAGATTTTTTCAAAGTGTTAGGTTAGTGTTAGTTAAAGTGTTAGTGTGTTGAACTGTAGCTCTATAATGGAAGGAGCTATATAATGGAGCAATGGAGCAAACTGTAGCTCTATAATGGTAGGAGCTACATAAAAAAGTTTTTTTTACAAAAATATTTTTTTTTTGTGGAGACTCCACATCTATCCATGTTTTAATTTCATTGTTCCATCTTAAAAATTTTGTAAAACAGAAAGATGCAGCAACAGAATGAAAGTAATAACTAATAAGTTAATTTTTCAAACAAAATTTTTGGAAAACGCGCTAAAAATCGTGTGAAAACAAAATCCATTGTAAATTTATAGTATTATGTACAAACCGAAGGATGAGTGCATTTTAATTTTTAATGTAATGGAATATCAACTTTAATTTCTATTAATGTTTTCATTAGTATAAATTATGATTTTTTTTTTTTGTTTTTAAATAAACTCAAAGCAAACTTTTGATCTTTAAGTATATATACATACATACGTATATGTATATATTTATTTAAAGTGACCGTATAGACTTTTATTTTGGACTTTATGACTTGGAATAATGCGATAATGAATAAAAGTTGAAAATGGAAGTTTTTGTTTTTTTTTTTTTTTTTAGTTTTTTCTTTTATATTTTGATTATTTGTTAAAATGAATAATATAATGTATGAAAGATTTTTTTTTGTATAAGCAATTACGTAAATTGTAAAATAAAATAAAATAAAATAAAAAAATATTTGATTTTTAATCATCAATAAATAAAAACCACATTGAATTTCTTGAAATATTTAGTTTTAAGTAGAAATCAAAGTTCGATTCCCCATTATATTGACATTGAAATTAAAAAATATATTATTTTATTTTAATTGTACAATGTATCGATTTTACTCGATCATTTTAATTTTTGTTTTTTATTTTACATTTTCCCCAAGTTAATTGATTCTTAATATTTTTATATTGAATGGATAACCAATTATTGCTAAATATTATGATAAATTGAAATTGAAGAAAAATTCAGTTAATTGATTTATAAGAAATATTTTTATTTCTCTAATAGTTTTTGTATGAAATCTGATTTAATCTGACTAATGATGGCGTGATAAGTTATTGACCTTTCAAATCAAAGATATGGGGTTTAAAACTGCGGTCATGTTATATCCAATATTAACAATTTATATAGTCATTTTAATACATAGTTTAAATCGTAAGAATTTGGTGGCTACCCTATATAATCCTCATAGAAGTGGATAGAAAAAGATCATGAAGATTATATGTGCAAGAAGATTGGTAAAAAATTGAATTATTTTTATTAGGATAAGAAATAAGGTATCAACTAGTGCAGCAATAAAGATGTATAATACAATGATTAAACCACACTTTTAGTATTGTTCGACCTTAATGGCTTTTAGCAACAATGATACTTTGGAAAGACTACAAAAATTACAAAATAGGGGAATGCGAATAATATTAAAATGTGGAATATATTACACAAATAAATAGAATAATATAGTTGGCATCCCTTAAATGGCTAAATATTAAAGAGAGATTTAAATTGAATGTTGTTGATATGTTTGGTATGTTTGGCATTTGTTTTTAAAATGAAAAAATAAGTTACTGCCAAATTATTTAAGCTCCAGTTTAATATATGTTCAAGATGTACAGCATTATCACTTAAGAAATATATTCAACTTCAGGTTCAACTTTTTTAGATTGAAGCGCCAAAAAAAAAACAGTCTTATACAAGGGTTTTGGAAATGTACAACGAGCTACCAAATCAAGTTAAATCATAGTATATTATTTAGTAGTATTTTAAAATTTAAAGAAAAAATAATAGAATTTTTAAAAACAAGTTGATATAGATTTTTCTTTTACTTTAAATATTTCTATTATTTAATATATTATAGTAATAAAGGAACGAACAAATAAATATTGTAAAACAAAAATGGTATAAAATACTAAATAAATGAATAATAATAATAATAATAAAAAAACATAACCTAATAATTTTAAAAGGAATATTTCAGAAATGGCAGGTTATAAACAAAAAAAATTAAAGGGATGGTTGAAAAAAGAAAATTAAAAAATTTTAAGGTGATCCACTTTGTTAACTGCTCTTGTTGTTAAGGTTATTCATATCTTTTTTTCTGTATATAACATTACAAATTAATTAAAAATATTCGTTGATACAGAACGAATTACGGATATACAACACCGATTTGATGAAAAAAACTGGACCGCTTCGAATTATAAAAATTAATATATTATAAAAAAAAAATTACAATTTTAAAAATTTGTTACAGTAAGTATTATGTAATAAATTAATAGAAGTAGAAACAAAATTTAAAGTTATCTTCATACATTTTTCAAATGTTCATCATATTCTTTAGTCTTTTTGAATCTAGATCTACATTTAATCTTTTATTTCCCTTAAGCTAGCAATTTATAGAACTTTAGGTTCAATATATTCAACTTTCAAATATATTCAATATAGGTTCAAAAAAAATTGAGTGCAGAGAACAAAAAAGTTTAAAAAGCAGTAAATTTGAAAAAGTTCCTGCCAATAAAGATGAATGTGTTCGTATAACAAATAAATTCATATAGTTACGAAATTCGCCGGTCACAATATGTTCTTGATCTGTAATTAAAAAAGTTAAAATGTTATTCCGCTTGAAAAATTAAGCTCTGCTATGAGAATATTTTTTGTTAATAATCTCTAATAAAAATTTTCTTTTAGTTTAATATGCAGTTTCATAAAGTTGGGCTTCAAAAGAAATTTCGGCATTAAAGTTTTCTATGGGTTATTTAGAAAGTAACTATATAAATTACTTTCAACCCGCCTTTCCAATTTGATATCGGTAGTTCATATTATACAATTTATTTATCTAATTATTAATTATCTATAAGATATTTTATATACAACCGTTTCCGAATCAAATGCTTTTTAAAAGAAGCCTATAATAACTATTACTTTATACCTTCTATAATATTAATTAGATTTTACACTAATTCCCGGACGATTTATCTAATAGTCATATTGTTATAGAGTTTTGTCATAAAAGATAAAAGTAATTAAGTATGTTTAATAATAAAATTATTAAATTTTAATCTGCAAAATTTTGCTCAAAAATTGAATCAATAGGTTAAAAAGCATAAAAATTAGTCAAAATAAAAGAAAAATAAAAATTTAAATAATATTTAAAAAAAAATACTATAATATAAATTTTACATTCAAATATAATTGAAAGTTCAAAAGAAACATTTTTTTTTTTTTGAAAATAAAGTTCATTTTATCTTTTATACTTATATAAAAAAAAACAAAAGAATAAAATTGATTAGATAAGAAAATTGTTTTAATTTATTTAGAATTAGAATAAGTATGACATTAGCCCTAAATTATCGTATTATTATTAATAGGAAAAATTATAATATAATTCTGAATCATTTAGGGAAATTTTCAACTTTTTTATTTTATGTATTTAAAAATCAATAATATGCCATAAAAACTTCTATAAATAACAAGTAATGAAAAAATCATGGGTTTTCAAAAAAACGACATTTTCAAAATATACCATAACAAGCTTTTATATAAAGAGTACATACCTACGTATTATTGAAAACTAAGTAAATTTATAACGACTAGGGACCCCCTATAGTTGATGTCTAAGTATATTTTACCGCGATATCTAAATTACAAAATATTCGTACTAGATATAAAATTTCTTGATTCCAAAAGAAAACAAAAAAAAAATCATGATTCTAAACATACACATACGTATCTATAAATTATATGTTAATGTATAGATTTTTTAATAGAAAAATCGTATCTAAAAATGTACTTGTATTCAAAACTTAGCTGAATGTCATAATACATAGTGTGTAACTGAAAACTGCTAAATTATAATTATAGATATCTAATAATATAATATAAAAATTGAAAAAAATCTTTAGAAACTTTGTAAAAAAAAATTGTGAAAAAATCAAGCAACACTTTCGTTATTTTAAGATACCCCTTTATTATTAAGAAAAGTTGTTAATAGAAATAAAATTTAAATGCTGGAGCTTTAATTTTTGTGTATTACTTCAAAAAAATTTGAACAGGTACTCAAGGTACAAATGCTATAAAAATAGAAAATTTTGAGTTTTTGATTCTTTACAGCTGCTAAACGAGGAGCGACACAAAAATATTTTCTGAAATTTCTCATACTTATTTTCAAAGATGTAACTCTTCTCAAAATTTTAAGTTTCTCTCCATTTGGAAAATAGAGGTCAAAAATTTTGCAAGAACTGAGTTTGGCATGACGTTAAATTAAAATACCACGCGTATGGCAAAACTATATATACATATCTATTTTAAATATTATTTAGAAAGCTTATAAAAGCAGCTATCGTTTTGGCGTTTCCAGATTGAATATAAACCTTATAGAATTAACTAACTAACAATTTCAATATAGGGGATTTGCGATCTTTGGGGCTCCGTAACGGATGAAGGTACAGGAAAAAGTTATTCCATAAAATTAGTTTTTTTTTGTTAAAATTTCATTGCTCTATTTCAAACGGTGTAGAACTTTTGTAAACACCCAAACAGACAGACAGACTGACGTACAGACGAACAGACTGAAACTAATTTTTTGAAAATGTGCTAAAAATCGAAGATTGTAAACGTATAGAAAATATAAGAAATAACAGATAATTTTTTGTTAACCAACAACGCTAATTGATTTTTTTTTTTTCTTTAAGTTCATTTTTAAGTACCTAAATATTAACTAAAATGATTCATTTATAATAAACGCTTTATAGCTCACGTATGTGAAAATAATTTTTAAAATTTATTGCTGTGTAAAGGAAAAAATTAAAAATTTTTTTTTTTTGTTTTAGTTACAAGTTATAAACTAGTTGATAATATGTGAAACAGAATAATGTAATTAATATAGAAAATTTTAATTGTTTCATTGTTTGTTAAAAAAATCTTTACCCGATAACATAAAAAAATCACAAACAAAAACAAAGAAACTGTTGTAAAAGCGATTTTATATTTAGTAGCAAAGTTATTATTGTAATTTATACAATTTACTATTAATGATATTCTTCAGTCTTTTATTTTGGTCTATAACAAATTTATATACAAGATATTTCGAATTTATTTAATTTAAATCGTCTCCCTTACTTTTATCTCATGGTTTTGGGATAAACTCTTATGAATTATCATTAGTTGTAAATTCTATCTGTCTTATTGCCTTTTTTTGGAATTACATAACATGATGTTTTCTACTTAATTTTTCTGCTATTATAATTCAAAGTTACGTTGTCTTACAAGAAAATGTATTTTTTATCGATTAGCTTGGTATTTCAATTATAGTAGTTAAGTTTTCAATCTACCAATAGAAAGGCCTCGTATTCGAACTTCTGTTACGTTTTATCTATAACATTTGTAATTTATATCGTAGTAGTTTCGAACGTAATAATTATTATCGTAATATAAAATAATTGTTGTATAAGATAATAGATGGCGCTGTTGTTATGTTAACAAAATGTTATATTTGTGTTTAATAATTTTGTACAATAGCTATAGCAAAGTATACAACGGTTTAGCAAAAATATGACCAAAAAAAAAAAAGCTGAAGCTCTAAGTGTATTAATAAAATAAGCGATTTAGGAGATGCACCATTCTCTTTATAGGAAGGAAAAAACGATCATAGGAGTGGAAAGAAAGAAAAAAAAAAACTAAGCTCCGAATTATTATTTTTATTTTGTAATTTAATTTATTTAAAATTCGAAAAATATAGTCAAGTTCATGAATCATTGATCAAAACTTTAGTGAGAGTTCTATTTAAAGGATCTAAGTTTAAAGTGTAGAATTGTATTTGTTCTAAGTGTTCTAAACGAATTTTGCACCAGTAAGTAGGTACTTCAGTTTTCTAAAATATATATTATATATTTCGAATTCCTATGTGTTAATATTAAGTTCGTAACACATCCTATACATATTTTTTTTTTTTAGTATTGAACAAAATTTTATAAACCTTTTCACATAATTTTTTAGAAGAAGAAAAAAAATCAAATAAAAATAATCGCCAGATAGAGAAATTAATTAAGAAAAGTATGTTGAATATATTATCGAATTTAGTATTCGAACTTAGATAACAGTTTTTTTTTTTATCAATAAAGTAAGAAAAGCTTTACATTTTTTTTTGTAATCATATTAAAGCAAAGTTTAACGGAAGTGTACTCTTTTTGACTTTTACGTGTTCTAAGTTCTAGATATATTTTGGTATATATATTTTAGATATGCTTCAGATTGTTAAAAGTTGCACTTTGAATTTTGAAATTGTTTTTAATATGGTCAATTTAAAGATCTTTCTCATTTAAATTTAAAGATCATGTTAATGGATCGAATGCATAAAACCAAGCTTGAACTCAAATCTTATTTTTTCAAAGGCAAACTATAAGTTCAACAAGGGTAATAATATATATTTTGAAAAAGTGAGATCTGCTTTTTTTTTTTTTTTTTAGTTCATTGCACTGCCGCATAAATGTGAAGAAAAATGGAAATTACACAGCCTTTGAGGCGTGACTGTAAATGTCCTAAGGGGGAATTATTCTTACGATGTGTGTGGGTTTCAAACCCACACTTCCTTGGTGTTTACAGCGCATTTCAGATGATTTTACCCACTAGGCCACCGAGGCCCTCAAGATTTGAGTTTTCAAGCTCAATTTCATGTCATATTTCATGCTTTCATATGAAGAAAAGTTCAAAAGTGATTTTTTTTGTTATGTAAAATAAATGACAACTTTCAAATTTTATAATTAATAGTTAATAGTTTATAAAAAAAATATTTAAGTGTGATATGTTTAAAATTTAAGACCTTAAATATTTAATATAGAAATGAGTTTAATTTGTTTTCGGTATCAGGAAGATCGGAAACATAGATATTCACTCAAAATTTGCAAAATAAAATTTGTTCACGATTCAAATACTTGTTTTTTTTTTTAACACGTATAACAGAAAATAAATAAGCAAAGAAATTACTATATGTAGATATCATTATTATTTCATTATTTTTTGCATATTCAAATAGAATTTTTAAAAAAAATTGTTTGAACAGAAATAAAAATAAAAAAAAACAGAAAAATACATATTTATTAAACAGTTAAATATCATATAATATTAATATAAGTTCTAGTTCTGCTTCTATATGCTAATAGAAATTTAGAAGAAATTTTTTGTTCAAATATTAGATATTAAAGCTGTGTTTATACCGTAGCTAAAATAGCTGATGCTCTTGTTGTTAAAAACTACTTGGAAGTTTGAATAGTGTGATTTATTGTTTTGCTTTGAAAAATTGTGATTTACTAAAAATTGCCTCCAAATATCAAAAAGAAATTACAATCTTAAAAAAATTAGAAAAAATAAAATTATTAGAGATTAAAATTTCAAATTAAGTTTTCGTATACATATTTCGTATTTCATAAAAGGTAAAGTTTTAAATACTGTGACTTGCATCTAAATTTATAAATTTTTTTAAAATTTTGTATACAAAAAAAAATTTTAAAAAATAAATAGACGATTTCTTCAATTTTAAGGGAACTCTATATAATTACACCTGAGTTACAGGTGTCTAAAAATAGCAAAATTTCAATTGCAGGAGTAGGCACAAAAAGTTTTCTTAGATGAGACAAGTTTCTAGTTAAATGTGCAGTATGTTGCGGAGATATGAAGGAAGCAAAATCTTACAAGATTTAGTTTTCACATTACGGTAAATTTCAACACTTAATTTTAAAATATTTTACAATTTTAATATTGATTTATATAGGTAAAATCCTTTTGTGTGGCGTTATTTGATTGAAAATATATTAATCAGAATCTAAAGATAGAATTACACATTTAAAAATGGCGTTTTTTTTCAAATATGAGTGCCGTGTAGAATTGAATTGCTCTTAATTTATGAAAAAGAATAAAGGCACATTTATAGATATTACGATTATAAAAAAAATACATACCCTCTCTATTATCGTATAATATTTTTGGGAAAACTGATTGAAAAGAATATCGAAATGATTAGGTAAAATTAATAATTAATAATTTTTGCTGCAAGTATAACTTCTTCGAAACGTGTATATTTATAAAAATCAAATTTATCTCATATATTAAAAAATAAAAACCAAATCAAAGTAATTAAACTATTGATCAAAGAAATGGAATATTTACTTGCATACAAAACAAAGATAAGAATAGATTATTAATCTTAACGGAGTGAAATATTATTGAGACTTGGCCATTAATAATATAATTTAAATAAAATAATAATTTAAATCTTTATTGAAACACATATATGTAATTATATTAATTAAAACAAAAAGTCTTGAGTTCAAATCTGACCGAGGAATATAAATATAATAATAAAATATATAAAACAAAATAAATAATATATATCTATATACTAATATATATATATATATATTATATATATAATTTGAAAATGTATGTTGGTCTTTCCAGAATAAAAATAAATATACAATAAAGCAAAATAATAAAAATAGGAAGTTGATTAAGAATATGGTGAAGTAATATGTGGATGGTAGAAAATATGTGTTGGTCAGGTCATTCCAGAATAAAAATAATTATGAAATAAAACAAAAACAAAAAATTAAATAGGAATTTGGTGTTGTGGTTAGAAATATAGTGATGTAGTATGTGGGTCGGAGTTCCAATCTCGAAATAAACGGATTTTTTTTTTTTTTGTATATATGTATATAAAAACTTGAAAAATAAGCCCAACTACTGTTTTTAGTGTACTAATTTTTTTTCATTTAGGGCATTGTACTAGTATAATTATAATTTAATAATTGTACCACAATCACATTTATATACATAACTATACCTACATATTGTAGTACGTTCACAAACACTTGATATTGAGAAAGATAATTTCGAAAATTGAGTTGATTTTCTCCTTTTTTTTTCTTGATTTCTCATACATTTTTCAAAAATTTATCTGTCAATATCAACTCACTTATCTGTCAAATTTATCAATAAAAAAAATCAACTCGCTACTTGATTTTCTGAAAATCACCTCAAAATCACGCCATTCGTCCATGAAATTTCGATTTTTGAATTTTTTTTTTTTTTAATAAATGTAGATAGGAAATTACACAGTAAATGTCATAAGCGGGAATAACTCTTACGACGTGTGTGGGATTCGGACCCATAATCCCTCGGTGTTTATAGCTTATTTTATACGCTCTTACCCACTAGGCCACCGAGGCCCCCGAGGAATATTGGTTATTTAAATTTTTTTTTTTCCATAACCCTTGATTTGCTTTTATTTGTCAAAATAAATATTCAAAATCATAACAATAAAAAATCAAAATTTTCTATTTTATTTTTGAAATTATGTTTATTTATGTTTTGTTGTTGCTTTAATTTAATTTAATTTATTTTTGGCATATTTTTTATTGTATCAAAACAATAATATAAATATGCCAAAAATTAAATTCTTGATTTTAAAAAACAATTGTGAACACTTGACATTTTACTTGATTTTGTACTTGATAATCAACACGATTTCGGAGTTTGTGAACATACTAAAGTATATTATTATTTTGCTCTGGATTATATTTTTATTACTTATGATCCTTGAAATTTGAATGATCCGACGGAATTTTAATATTTGATATTTTAATTGGGTTTAATCGATTCGCTACACAGAAAGTTATATTTTTTTTTAACCTATACGGTATATTCAGGAGATATGTACAATGTAAAAACGTAAATAATATATATAAATATACCTATATATAAACATTTTATTTTATGTTAATTTTTTTTGAAAAAGAATTATGTTAACATTTAGTAAATATTTTATTTTACTACGAAAATATTACTTAAAAATTAAACAATTCAGGAAATATGTACTTACATTATATAAGATTATGAGATTTTGGCCGAATTCGTACCTACATCAATTTTTTATTATTTTAAGTTAATTTATATGAATAAAATTTTTATAAAATGTTAACCAAAATTGAAGTCAACCATGAAATTTAAATTCTTATTAGTTATTCTATACATATATTTTTTTTTTTATTAGAGATGTAAATTTCAAGGAAAAAATAATTTTCAATATTATTGGCATTTAAAATTTAGAAATCAAATCAATTAAAATAAAAAAAATAATAATTAAATATATTAAATAAAATTATAATTTACATTGAACCATAGAGATTATATTAGTCTAGTTCAATAACATTTTTTTTAAGTTGCACTGAATTAAACTTTTAAACAAATTTAAAGAATTTATAGTTATATTTTCTTTTTTTTTTTTTAGAGCAAAATACAAAATATAGAAAATACTTTTACGAACCTTTTCTTTTTTATTATCAGAAACCATTTTTTGTTTAAAAAATATTATCACTTTTTTTTTTGTCTTTAATAATTAAATGTTTAATTTTTTAAACATTATAAACATTGGTTCATCATAAATTTTACACAAGGACAAAAATATATAAATTGTATCAGTTGTCATTAAAATAAATTTTAATTTTTTTAAATTTTTATAAAAATGTGAATATGTGATTAATAATTTCACTCTTTTTGTCCGACTGTTTCTTTTACATATAATTAGAAAAAATTCTTTTAACATGTAATATATATATATATGTAATAAATTTGTAAAAGATATTTTTTATTTAGAGTCACCTGTTAAAGAACTATAACCCACCAAAAATTTGGAAAAAAATCTTATATTTGAAAAAGATTATAAGTAACTTAAGTTTAATTAAATTTTTCTTTTTAATATGATAATTTTTCTTTTTAAACGTCAAAGAACAGAAAATTTCTTAATTAAGGACTTTAAAAATCAATGTAAAAAAATTATAGTTATATGGCAATAATTGTTTGCCGTTTCATATATTTAATTTTACCGTTGTGTGAAATCCGGTCGTATTAAGACCCCATAGATGCCCTATAAGAACTTAAAAAAAAAACCAAATTTTACAAATGGACTCTTACAGTTTAACGTAGATTTTTGACATTATACCCCTCAAAATATCGGCCCTGATTTCGATAGTCATATCACTTTCACATTTTCACATTTTCAAATTTTTGATTTCGATAGTCATATAAAAAATGAAAATAAGCTGATTTTGATAGTCGTTATTTATTAAAACGTCAAATTTTCTCATTTTGAAATTGTTGAATGAGTGCTTGTAAAAATGAATTTAGGAAAAAAAATATGAAGTATTTTATTTATATTTATGTGAATATAGGCATTTTTATAAGCAACCTATAACTATACGATAGCGTACGTTGCAAGAAAGTCCACTATTTTGTGAATTAGAAGTCGTTCCGACATGATTTAAATAAGGGTAATCACCGATTTTGTAGTAAAATTTATGTAAATATCATAAAAAAAAATAAAAAAGTTCAACTTTTGAGCTCGCCCCAAAAACTAAGGAACCACTTTTCGGAATTTTTTTTTAATTTTTTTACTTTTTTTCTATTACAGTATTGGGAACTACGTTTTTTTAAATCATATTGGTCCGAATTCTTGCTCCCAAGATACGAAGCTTTCTCGAAAATAACAGCAAGTATTTTTAGATGTCAGTATTTTTTGTTCTCATTATGCTGTATGCAGACAATATTATTTAATAATTTACGAGCACTTAATTTTTTACTTAGCTTTTTTTTTCTTTGTATAGCCAAAACCTCAAAACAAGAAAGTATTGCCGGTTTAAAAAAAAAATATAAATCGTTTTAATTTTAATTTCCATTTCATCGAAATCGCAAAAAATTATTAAAATGAAATAAAATAAAACGTACCACATTTTGCGAAGATTATGTATTGATATTCATAATACTCTGCTCTTGCTAAGAAGCTCCGTATCTTGGGAACCAGAAGTCGTCACTCGTCAGACTAATTTAAAAACGGTAGAGTCAGATGGTAAAAAGATAAAGGTATACTCTAAAGAAGGTACTCACCGATTTTGTAGTAGAATTTAAATATAGTAAAAGAAATAAGGTGCAATTTTTCGGGACTTTTTAAATTTTTTTTCTTTTTTAGTTTTATTACAGGGTCGGGGACTGGGTTTTTTAAATCACATCGGCTTCCAAGGCTTACGTGGAATAACAGTCAATATTTATAAAAGTCAGTATTTATAAAAGTGAAATTCTGTCTTGTTATTCCAAAATGAAATATTTATATGTTAAAATTTAATTTAACAGGGTGCAAAACTACTAGGGTTGCTTACAATAGGCCCTTCTAAAGTCATTGTACGAATGAATAATCTTGTATGAAATTTTTTTTACGCAAAAAAAAAAAAGTGACACTGTTCGTCATTGCAGAATTTGTGTGATGCCCTAATTCTCATGATGCTCTAAACAAGTGCTTAATTTGCTTATAGGTTAATCCAGCACTGTGTGAAACTATGATTTTTTAAATTTTATAAAATCTAAATAAAATACATAGAAAAATAGTCGTAATTCTCGTTTTGGAAATGTGCATCTTTAAAACTCTTAGTTTTATATAGTACCTTCTTTCTTTTTTTGTTTTGATCAAATCAATTAAAATTGTGACGCTTTTTGAATTCTTTTTTTATATTTTAATTGAAAAACATTTTAAAATAATTTGCCTATATTAGTCAAAAAGATATTTTTATATATTATAGACTATAAAATCTATTAACTTTAAATTGTTGTATTCAATTTACGGAATTGTCCTGATTTTATTTTATTTTATATCTAAATATATTCGATTTCGGCCTCCAACTTTTAATTAATTTCAATTAATAACTGTTGTATTTCTAATAATAATTTATTATTATATATTTTTTTTTTATCAGTATTTTTATTTTATTAAATGACTGTAAAAAACGAAAAAAACGAAAAACAATTGTCAATATTGCGATTGTTATAAATTAAGTTTTGTTATTTATTTAATTGTAACGTATTTTTAAGTTTTTTTTTTTTAAATGTTATAATTAAAAACGTAATTACAATTATTAGCTAAATGTAAAAATTAAATAACACAAAATTAATTTGTTATTAAACATTTTATAACATAATAATATTTAATAAATTTATGATAAGACTAGGCATAATTAAATTATTATAAGAGCAATTATCAAATTAAAATTATGATATTAAAAAAAAAAACAAAATTTTTAATTAGGCTAAAAAAGGTAATTTAAAATATATTTTTAAATATTAAAATAATTATCGATTTAAACAATAAAATGATTTTTTTTTTTATTTATGTTTAACTACAAGAATAATAAGCTTATTTAATTACTTTGAGTCTGTCTGTTTGTTTTTAGCTTATTAATTTGTTTAACTGTTGGGCCTGCTCAGTATTTCTATATACCTATAAGTCTGCTATACCATTGGTAAATGTTACTGGAACAATATGGGAAGATATGCTAAAAAAATGAGAATATTATAGATAATGAATACCACTACAGCCTACAGGCAATAGTACAGTTTTTGTTATAAATTTATATAGTACCTAAAATGAAAATTATTTGTTTATATGAATGGTATATGAATATCTATTTATTATAGTTAACAGTACAATATATCGTTATATGTGAGTTATAAAGTATAGATTAAAATTACTAATATATTTGTTTTTTATTATAATATGTGGGTGGCCTGAATTGGATTGAAAAAAAATTACCGAAATTCGAAACTGAGCTTTTTGAATTAGAGTCGGAACTTTAATTTTTAACCACTTTGCCACATTTTTGTTTTACAAAATCACTCTTAAAATTTGTTCATTGTTAAATGGAATTGATCTTTACAAAAATGAAGCAATTCAAAAATTATTCATAAAAAAATTAGATCCTATACACTTTGACACTACAATACAACTATACAATTATCATTTCTTCTTATTTTGAAGGTAAAAGAACTGAAAGAAATTAAGAAAACTAAAATGAAATTTAATTTTTGTTTTTATTTAAGGTTTTTTTTTTTTATTTATTTATTTGGACAATAACTTATACTAGTAACATTTAATGCTAAAATAATACGTAAGGAAAATGTCTTGTGAAAAGATTTAGTAAGAAAAAAAAAGATCAATTTTCACATGACCTAAAAAATCCTATACCCGTTCTTTTAAGACATTATAAAAAAAAATACTAGAAATGCAATACATAATATATAAAAAAGAAATCAAGATTTAGATATTCCTCTCTTTTTTTTTAATTAATTCTCCTCTTCAATGATAAGTGATCCGCACTTAAGCCTTCCCCAGACTGCGGCGTTGTTTTTGCGGCAGCGGTGCGAAAAAAATTCGTGTGGAAATCGCACGCAATCCGCATATGTGCCCACACTGAAAATTTAAAAATTCGCATAGACGTCAAACAGAAAAGAAAAAATAAATTATTGTATGGTCAATAAATTTAAAAAATTATTTTTTTTACATCAAGTACCTAACCTGTGTTTTTGTTTCTAAAAAAAAGTAATAATTTTTCTTTTTGAAAAAAATATTTGATTTACAATAAAAATTAAAATTATGTATATATATATGTATTTAATTTAAGAAAATTTCTAAAACGAAAATAAATATTTTTTCATCAGAAGAAGTAAATCATCACCAATCGTCAGCTAAAAAAGACATAATTTTTTTAAATTAGAGAACTGCACAATGCTTATAACAAAATAATACAATTACAGAAAATATTTCGTATTTATTACCATTTTCATTTAATCCCAATTTCATGCCATATTTAAATTTTTTTTCTTATATTTTTATAATCTTTGTTTGAAAGATCGTATAATATGGCATATTTTTGAACTAAATCGATTAATTTTTACACTTTGTTCTCCATTTTACCTTTTCTTTGTTTTTAAAAATAAAAATGTTTGACATTTATTTGCGGAAATCGCATGAAAGACAGCGTTTTTTTTGTGGAGAAAATTGGTATGTAGATTTGCCGCAAAAAAACGCTGTAAAATCGCGCGTAAATATTGTTGGTGTGGGTATATTCAAAAGCCGCCGCCATGTAATAATATTTTGCGGAAAAAAACCCCACCGCTGCGCAAAAAAAAAAAACGCGCCGTCTGGGAAAGGCTTTAATAATGAATGAAAATTCACTAAAAAGAAGTAAGATTAATATTAAGTAAAATATTAAATATAGAGTAATTATATTATTTTCTATAACTTAAGCTACTTTTATTTCTATACTACTACATTATACTGCTACAAAAACTACCATGCTATACTATAAGAGTTGCCATTTTGGTGGTTTTATCACTTTTACCGTAAGAATGTGATTCTAATTAAGAACATCAATTTTTTGAAGATGTCGGAAAGTTTCAATTATTTTTTTTTTTGTTTTTTAACTGCTTTTTTGTACCTTCATATTTACGAAAAATATTTACTGAAAATATAAAAATATTTAATGTTCTTCGATATATAACACTTCTAATATTGTTATACAATGTTATCAATGAATAATAATATGCAAATAAATACCTTTGCAGACGAAAATTTATTGGAATTAATAACTTAGATAATGATATTAACATATGTATGTATATAAATGTTGAGCAATGTTCATACACTTTTGATTGATGACATAATTCAATTATGAATAAAATTTTACTCTTAGCGACGAATAATTTCTGGTAACCTTCTGTCAAAATACATATTTCTTAAACCGAACAAAAGTTAAATGAGACCATCTTATAATAAACAGCACTAAAACGCATGTAAGTTAGTCAATATTTTTCCATTAAAATGAAATTTTCTTATTTTTTTTCTAACTTATCTTGTGCATTAGGTATATTTATTTATAAAATAATTATTTATAAATATTATATTATTTTAATATTAAATATTTAAAGCAAAACTATTTTTGTATTGTTTCAAGAAACAAATTTTTAAAAATAAAAAAAATAATTTAAAACACATAATGGAAAAACGAATGGTTTTCAAAAAAGCACTTTTCCAAAATTAAGGTAAAAAGTAAACAAATATTAAGTAAAAAATATTGAATAAAATAAATTTATAGTAATACAAAAATTAAAAGAAATCGTTATACTGCCCATACACGGCGGGCTAAGGTTGTAAACTTGGTACGCGGACAGGCTATAGAACCATACCACACACAACCATACCATATCCAACAATGATAGGTTCCATTGTAATTCTGTACTTTATGTATATTTTTATTATTTTCTCAATCAAAAAATCTCAATGTTAAAATGACATTTAAATTGTACAACTTGCCCAAACATGATACAACTTATCAAGTTCACTATTCGCTGTTCTTATTTCCAAAGATCTAACTCCCGTCAAAATTTCATGCTTCTAAGTCCAAGGAGTCCAAATTTTTGGAAAAATTAAGTTTCATATAACGGTATATTAAAATACCGCATGGCAAAGCCACATATTCATTTTATATATATTCATAAAACTTATAAAACCAGCTATCGTTTGGCGTTTTCATATTGATTCTCCTTATAGAACTTGTGTTATAATAATTTAAAGATAGGGCTTTTTTGAATTTTGTAGAGCTGAAGCTTCGCAAAGGGTGCGGTTACAGAAAAAAGTTGTTCCACAAAATTAGTTTTTTAAAGGTAACTATCCGTAGTTAAAATTTCATTGCTTTATTTCAAACGGTGTACAAATTTTGTAAACACGCAGACGGACGCAAGGACAGAGTGAAACTAATAAGCACATTTTTTCAAAATTTTTTGAAAATGTGCTAAAAAAAAGGGGGCACGTTTTTAAAAATTATAATAATAAAATTACAAATGTAAACTTATAATCTTATTTCTAACATAATAATATATACGTATATAAGAATATAAAAATACAAATTTATTCATATATAATATTACAAAAAAAAAATACATATATTTTTTTATTATACATATTTGAAAATGTTAGATTATACAATATTTCCTAGTTCAAGGTACCCATTTCTACAGATATTAAATCACTTAAAAAAAAAAAAGACCTTAAAATTCTAACCTTGACGTCTTATGACGTTTGATGTGAGATAATATTCATAGTTACATAGAAAATATATTATGAAAAACTTTATTAATATTTTTTTTTTTTTTGTTTTTGATAATTTTAACAAATTTTGACTTTGGCAAAATAATTTTCTAATTTTTTCCATACTACATACTTTTCAAGGTTCCATACGATTTGAATTAGATCTAAACAAAATACTAATATGTATGTATGTATATTCAAAATTAATGATCACAATATAGTAAAAATCTGTATATGTACCTACATACATTCTCGTATATGAATTATAGATTATTTGCAATGTATAGTCTGTATGGCGTATATATTGTTGTTAAAAATAGTTTTTTTTTTTTTTGATTTTTAATTACGTAAATTATTAACTTAATACAGTAAATTAAAAAATTATTCCGTGGAGAAAATTACTTAAGTGATTTTGAGTGAACAAAATTGAATTGTGAGTGAAAATTGAGTATTTTTTAAATTGCAACAATTATTAATTAAAAATTTTTCAACTATTTAAATTTATATTAAAAATAACAAAATATTTTAATGTGAATTAAAAATGTGAACAAAAATTATGTTATGAATTTAAGCTTTAACTGTCTGCATTCTGCAACTTTTAAATTAATTTTAAAAGTAAAATAAAAAAATAAAAAATATTTTTAGGTATCCAGATATGGATAAAAATAATTCAAGCCCAATTTATAATTTATATAATTTCTTATTTTTTTTGGATCCAGAAACCATTTTTTTTAGTGAAGTTTGTTCAGTAAAAAATTAAAACAAACTTTATTAATTTTTTAAATTTATAAACAAAATTTGCGTAGTCGAAATAGTCAAAGTGTGACATCCTTAAAAAAAAAACAAGTAAAAGTAACCGTAAGTCGATGCAACCGACCTATTTATACCCTACACCTAAAAAATTCAAATTAAATTAAAAATCCATAAGTTATTTTAGTAATATAACTAAGCTAAAAAAATAAATGCTTTTACAACCTTTGTACAAAATTTCAGATTTCTATCTTTATTAAATTCGAAAATATGCTTTTTTAGCTCTTGGAAAGTGTGTGAAGGCACGCGGATCACCAGCCCAATTCATTTCAAATTTTAAAGACATGAACAGGGTAGAACATTCTTATATCAAATTTCAAGTTTATATATTTATTAATTTCGAAGATATGCTTGTTTGGTCTTGGGAGTTGTGTGGCAGATACCCGAACAACCATTCTAATTCATCTTAAATTTTGGAAAAATCAGGGATTCAGGAAACAACACCCTAGTACCAAATTTGAAGTTTCTATCTTTATTAATTTCGAAGATATGCTTGTTCGGTTTTGGGAGTTGTATAGGAGGTACCCGAACGACCACTCCAATTCATCTCAAATTTTCGACAAATAAGGGATTCAGGAAACAACACCCTAGTACCAAATTTTAAGTTTCTATCTTTATTAATTTCGAAGATATGCGTATTCGGTTTTGGAAGTTGTATGGGAGGTACTCGAACGCATGGTCCGATTTCGCCCATTTACAATTCCCGTCTTACCTTAGTCATTGTTAACCTACAGTATAAATTTCATCAAGATAGCACCATTATTTTTTGAGTTATCGTGCGTATGGACGGACGGACGTTACAAACACCATACCAAAGTTAATATACCCTATACTTAATGTGTAGGGTATAAAAAAAAAAAAAATCTTATAGCTTCTTATGCACACATCCGAAAGGAAAAGGGCCCATCACTTTGCAAGGACATTGCATGCCCTTGTAAAGTTTAAATAAATAAATAAATAGCTTCTTATTAGCCTGTATAATCTGAGTTCCTTGCAAGGACATTGCATGCCCTTGTAAAGTTTAAATAAATAAATAAATAGCTTCTTATTAGCCTGTATAATCTGAGTTCCTGAGAATATAATCTGATAAAATCAATGGTTTACCACGGTTATAAACTGAATATCGTACTACATCAAGGTAAATAAATTTTCCAATTCAATAAAATCAAAAGGCTGTTTTATATAATGATGCACAAATCAAAATAAATTTATTTTATACCTATACCTAATAATATCAAGCTTAGAAATTTTCAATAAATACCTCCTTTTTTTAATCAAAAATTAAACATTTTTCAGACTACAATTTAAAAAATTTACAATGTTAAATCTTACATATAGTATATATATAGTACATATAAAAAACATTAATTACCTAAAAATGGCATATAGTTAATGTAAAATGGTAGCTCCGGAGCAATGGTATTTTTCAAGAAGGTTATTTTTGCTGTAAAAACCATAAGTTACATCTCTGTTAGTTACAATAGAGGAATTCATATTTAATAATTTTCGAGAATTCGATTTCTTCGGAATTCGGTTTTCTATCGTAAAGGTACTGTAGTGATAATAGACGCGTTTTTAAATAATGTTGATAAGAAATTTTGAAAAAAAAAATTCCATGTTAAATTTATAAGCAATCAATTTTATATTTTTATTATGGCGTGTTTATTATTTACATTTTTTGTTTTTTTGAATTTAATTTTATAACTTAACTCACATGATATTTATAAACATCAAAACAGCAAGTATTGACGACTGTGATATGACGGATATTTTATAAATTGTAACTTTTAAATTAATCTGTCAAATAATAAAAATCCTATTGAGAAATTTTTATAATTACAAAAATCAAAAAAAAAAAAAAAAGAAGTAGAAATAAAATGATAAGAATTTGTTCTGAAATGAATTATTGTGTTTGTTGATGTCCAGTTCAAGTTCAAGTGTCTAACATAAAATAACAGCCAACAGTCTTCCGTAAATCTTTTTTTTTTTTATTACGGTATATATGTTATCTTATATGTGTTTGTATGAATGTAGCAAACATTTAAAGATGGATTTTCCAAAATAAAAATTGCTATATGATTAATTTTAGTTTTTTTAGAATTAAACGTTTGTATTGTGATTAAATCTTGTGGTTACATCATTTTATTAGTTTTATTAAATTGACTTTATTACATATGGTATTAATATAGAAACCGATATGTTCTGAGTTTACATTAAACATTTTATTTAAATTTAAATAGATGGAAACTCGATCGATCGGGCTTTAATAAATATTTTTGTTATGTTTACTTTTCCCTTGGAAGATATGGGCAAACATAAAAATAGAAATTATAACAGTATGAAAAAAATACAGATTTTTAAGTGTCCTTATTTGCAAAAAAAAACAATAAAAATATTTCCGGATTTTGAATTTTGTTTTTTGTTATAGATGAAGGTTGAGCTAATGCGTCAGTAATCACTATAGAATTTAAGTCAGTAGTACACCTTTAAAACGTAGGAGAACCTATTCAACAAGATTTGATGTTAAATTTCGCTTGAATTACACCACGATTATATAACTATGACGTAAAAAGCTTGTAAAACCTTTCAGATACATATTATAGAGAGAGAGTGTATATCTAAATGGTGAAAAAAGAAATTACCGAGATATTTTCGCCTTTTCTTGACAGGCTGGTACTGGGACTGGGACTATGTTTACTTTTGTATCAAAATTTGTATTTGTTTTCTTTTTAGAGCTTTTTATGTAAGAAGAAACTATGAAGAATCAAGCGAGACACTCTATTTCACTCTCTGTTTTATCAAAAAACTCTCACTCTCAGTATCGCTGGACACCTAGATTGACTTCAGTCAAGAAAAAAAAATCCATTTAGTCAAATAAAACCATATTGTATAAAAGCAATGTGTTAACCTTTACGTTTAAAATTTTTTATTTTACTTTGGAATTCTGTAGCTTTGTAACGAGTGAACATACCAATAAAAATTATTTAAAAAAATTAATTTTTATGCTTAAAACTCATCCTATTCTTATATGTATATTGCATATGTTGTAAAAGTTTTATAAGCCGGACAGATACAGAACAAATAAATGCCTATTCGTTTTGGTTTGAAAAAGTGTTAAAAAAGTTATTTTTTTTGATATTCCAATAATTTATAACTACTTAACTACTTTTGTTCAAGAACAGTTTAATTAGCATTTTATTCTTAAGTTAATATTCTTTACTATTGGATAAATTAATAACACTCCATAATATTTTATTAAAATTCTTTTTCTCTAAAACATTTTTTAAACAAATATTTAAATATGAGTATTAAAATAAACAAAATATGTACGAATAATTGTATCTTAATGAAATCTAAAAATATTATTGTATAACGTGTCAAAAAGAAGTTCAACATATCCGATTTCCCTTAAGTATATTAAATATTTTTAAATAATTGTTTTCACACTTAGAACTATATGAATGTACTAAAAATTTTGACCTAATTTTGTTCAATTTATTATTGTATTGTTATTTAGTATTGTATTTAGTAGTGTTATTGTTTTTTTTTTGTTTTTTTTTTGTAGTGCATTACCCTTTAATATTAATTTTTTAGGATTACATATGAATATTTTTCTAATAAAAAGAAGTTAAGGATGAAATATTAATTGAGGCGATAAGAACTCATAATACAATTCATATAACAATATTCATAATTTTATTACGAGTATACCTAAAATGAATAAAAAAACTCGATCATTTGTTTTTTTTTTTGTTAATATATTCCCCAGCCACATAAATGTGACAAGCAAATTACACAGTCTTTCCTTTTCAGGCGTGGCTATAAATATCGTAAAGGAGAATAACTTTTACGACGTGTGTGGGATTCGAACCCACACTTCTTTGGTGTTAACAACGTACTTCATACGCTCTTATCCACTATAGGCCACCGAGGCCCTATGATCGAATTACATTAAGAATCTGATTATCTATACTCACTATATATGATGTACTGGTTCAATTACTTAATAAAAATAGAATAAATATTGTATTTAGGAATTTTTAGGTATTTACCACACTAATATATTGTATATTATCAAAAAGGTAAGATACATAGATATGTGAATATATGTATAAGTATAAAATAAATCAAACTGAGTGGAAACTACTTTGAGTATCAAAAATTTAAACATAATTACTCGATAAAGTTCAAAAATTTATGAATTATAATACACCATCGTCAATCAGATGTAATTTATAATTTATAAAATGTCAAATATTTATTTTTGAAAATCAAGAAAATAATTATTTAAATGTATGTAATGGAATTTTGTATTTCTATTAAAAATTATTGTGAAAGAAGAGTGTGTTATGAGTCACGATCTTGAGTATAAAAAATTATTTGATAAAAATATATATATATTTTTTTTATTTATTTATTTTTCTTTATTATATTTATATGTTATGATATTACAGTTATGATTTTACAATATACTAGACTTAGACAATAACTTAAAATTGGTATAAAAGTCTTATGTATACTGTTATAAAGTATAATACAAAAATTAAATATATTAATTAATATTAGTATAATTTTAGTTTTTCTAACAATCTTTTGAATGAGAACTGAATCATTTTTTAATAAAAATTTAAATTTAAATGTGAAGCTACTTATATATGTTACTGCATTTCTTTGATTTCTCAGGAAGACAGTTATAAATTGTTATTGAAGAGCAAAAATTACAGTTTTTGGCCAATTCAGTTCCATGAATTCCATGAATAAGTCCATGAATTAAGTTCATAATGTACATGTATATATATACATATATACTTAACGTATTTTATCTAATTGTTTAGATTAGAACTTTTTCTTGGCAACTATTGATACTTAGGGCATCTATTATTTTATAACTCTATAAGTGTATAAATCTATTATTTTAAGGCTAAAGTGTAGTTTCTCAAACTATTAAACAAATAAAAGATTGTATGCTGAAAAAAAAGAAAAAAAATTAGATATATAATTCCCATCACATCGCCAATTTTATTTTTATAGGCTCTGTATGTTGGCTCATGTAAAGACCGTGTTTCATAACATGGTCTTTTAAATTATTAAATTTTTATTTGTTTTTCGTTTAACTTCCTGAAATAATAAAACTTTTCTCAACTTTTCAAATAACTCAATAAATTTTTTTTTTTTAATTTTTAAATGATATTTAATAATATTAATAATATACTTAGCACTTAATATTTATGGACCCATTGAAAGCAACTGAGTCCATTGAAAGACTGTTGAACGCACCAAAACCCATTGAAAGCAATAAATTTTAAAAAGAAGAAAATTTTATAGATAATTATTATTATCAAATTCTTTATTCTAGGGTCGTGAGTTAAAAGATCATGGGTAGTTCTAGTTAGTAAAAATTTCTTCTAATGTCAATATAGGCTGTCTTCGGAATTGTGTTAACAACGTCGCAGATACAAAGTCGCAAATTCGTAAATGTATTGTAAAAAAATTTGGCAATGTGTATCGCGTTCGAAATTCATTTGACAATGTATCTGATACACGATTTTCGCAACTTTTGTGTATCGAGAAAATTTTTGTTACATCATAGGAATGACATATGTAATTTTTTTTTGTTTTGAAGTTCTTTGTTTATTTTTTTATTTTAAAATTGGTTTTTTTTTGTTATTTGAAGTTAATAAGACGAGGAATTTACATAAAAATGGAAGACGTAACGTAAGTTAAATATAAATTTAAATAAGAATTTTAAATAATTTTTAAATAATAATTTTTTACTTTTATTATAAAAGAAAAAAATGGACTTTTGCGAGGAAAATGTTACTTTTAACAGTGAAACTAAAATATATATGAGTCATGTAGGTATGTCTTCTCGCTACAATACTAAATTGTAAATGTCAATTATCATATGGTTTTAACTTTTGACACTTATCGGAGACAATGTGTTAAAGGCATTCTGAATTGTAAACTAAATATACATTGTATTAATAATACAATGTGTTTGACATATTGAAATTTTACATTGTATTATTTCTGCTGTGTATCGGGTTGTAGGTTTTTTTATACAATTCCGAAGACAACCATAATGTTATAATACATATAATGTCATAATGTCAAATGCAACGAAAAAAAAAAAGAATTTTTAATTAAATTTACTATATATTTAATTTCTTTTATAATTTCTTATATATGTATTCATAAAATAATTAATTTTCTTTGGGGCTTATAAATATAAAGCACATGTATTTTTTTTTTTAACAATATCAACTTTTTTTTGTAATAATAATCATTTCCGAAATAATTTTTTTTTTCCCCTACTTGAATATTTTTTTATTTTATTAAAAGAAAAATGTCTACAAAGCAGATAAAAGCTCTATACATGTAAATGTAGTCGTTATTTAATTTTTTTTTTGTGGTATATTATCTTATCAGTTACTTATGTTTATTATTTAAACTAAAATATTTAAATCGGATATTGATATAAAAGTTTACTTATATAAAACAAAAAAAAAACAGTTTATTTACGCGCTTTTATAATAAAGCTGACTTAAGTTTTATTCTTAACTATAAATATATAATTAAATGTGATTTATTTAGATTTTTTACTTAAAATTAAAAGTAAATTTAAAAATATTTACTTAGTAATTTGGTAGTAAATTAAATTTTAATTACTCAACACTTTAAAATGTTTAAAATCTAAATAGAAAAAGTTTATATAGGATTATAAGTATTATTTGTTTATTTTTTTTTTTTTTGTTTAAATTTTATAGTCTATCAATTATTGGTTTAGTAAAATTTAGAATTATAATATGTGAATCTTAGTCTTTTTTTTACTATAACTCTGAGGATAGAATTCTGATCTCCAGATGAGATGATAAGCCCAAAAAGAAGAATATTTAAAGAAATATAACTTAATTAATTTATAGAATTTATATACATTTTATTACTCCTTTAAAAAAGCATTCTTGATAAATAACATTAACTTTGTTCATGATAAATGAAATAATATTCTTCAAAGGACATTAGAAAAAAGCTTGATAATCTCCATGAAAAAAGTAAGGTATACGTATAAAACACAATTTTCCTTGCAGTCGGTAGAATTGAATAAATACTCTAAGGACGTATATTTTTTTTTTTGGCAAGGGTAAGTAGGAATCATCAAAAGACACTATATAAAGCAATGGAACGAGAATGACTCCTTTATTAGTGTGTGGGACTGTAACTTAAACATCACCTCCATTTTATGAGCAAACAATAGATTATATATGTCCTTAAGTACTAATGCAATGCTTGGTCAAGGGATGGAAATATTATTATTTAGTTTAATGGATCAAGTGAAAGGTTTTAAAGGAAAAAAGAAAATATTGAACTGTTATAAAATGGGTTGTTAAACAAAAATGTTTATTTATGTTAATCATATATACGAATCAATGAATATAATATTATAGGAAATAATTTTCAAAATTTTGAGGTTCTTGTTATAAAAAAATTCTTACATTTGAGGGTTCTCGTTCAACCACTCCAGAAAATGCACTTATCCAAATGAGCTATTTAATGAATAAAACTTTTAATTTCGTGCCAACAAAAAATATTTAAAGAATGAATATTAATATTTTGAAAATATTATAAAGCTTTCAAGAATATTTTATAATAGATATTAGATATTTTGTAATTTCATGATATTTATAATTTTTTTTTGAATCTTCTACAAATATTGAAGACGGAAAGTATCAGTAAAATTATTTCAATAGATTATTTTGATTTAAAAATTAAATACGAATCTTTAAATTTTGAATTATATCGAAAGATTAGAAGTATTTGTATGAATATTCTATAAAAATATTTTTGTATGAATTAAAAATCAATCCTAAGTGCATAACATATCATGTTTTATGATATCATACCTTCTCCATATTCAATTTCTTATTCCTTGACGGGTATTCCTTCAATTTTTAAGGATTCGAAATTTTTAATACGTTTACATTTTAAAGGAAAATATTTGGAAAAGAATAATATTGCTTTTAGAAATGAAGTTTTGTATTAGAAAAATTTACATTTTTTAAAATGTATTTACATTACATTTACATTACAAATTACATTGTATGTAGCATACTTTAAAAATCTTCATTTAATATCTAAACCGTTTAACTTTATTTTATTTTTTGCATATTTATTTAAAACGAAGGACAATATAAAATTATAATGGAACTTGGACTTGAAAAAAAAAAAAAATATATATATATATATATATAAAATAAGGTAATCGATGCAAGGTTGACAAAATAATATAGTGGCACACCCAATTTACACCTTAACAAGAATTTTTTATGACGTTACAATATAAAAGAAAATTTCCTGCGTATTTAAAAAAAACATAAATCAATATAAAAAAAACGTTTTTCTTTTAGTAACCTATATCTTGATTGTATTTTTTTTTCTGTTTTTTTTTTTCAAAACTTAAGATAAAAAAAACAAAAGTTCTAATAGAAGGAGGTGACAAAAAAAAAAGAAGTCTCTGTTATAAAAAAAAATCGATATTGTATTTCAGAAGACTGATATTATGAATATATTGAATATCAAGATTAAAAATTTTATTAAAAACTATACAAATAGAATCTTAGAGTAACAAAAATTTTGTGTAATCTACAACCGCATAACTCCAAAAAATCTGTATTTTAAAACAACTTTAAAATTTAGACATTTATATTTTTTTTAAAACTAATTGTATATGTACAACTTTTAATATAATGAAACTTTGGGCAAAATGTGTGCGTTATGTAATAAAGTGTTTTTTTATGCTCGTAATAATCTGCAATAATATCAACATAAAAAAATTTAAATTCTCAGTATTCGGAAATTTGATTAAAAGTTTTTTCTGCTTTTTAGAAATTGTATGTCTTTTAGCTCTAAAAGTAAGGGGTTTTCTAGATAATAAAAAAGCGATAACTCTGACCATTTTAAGCTATATAGAGTTGAATAAGTTAACGTATACGTTTGTTGCTGTGTAGATTTGAAAACCGGGAAATTATTTTAATATAGAGAATTTACAATTTTTGAAACTCTTGTTTCCTAAAATAACTTATTACTTTTTAGTAAAAAAAATGACAAAATCTCGACATGAAAATCAGATCGAGAATAAAAAATTATATTTGCTCAAAATCATTCATTTCGAACACTATATATATAGAAGTTGTCCGTCACTAAATGGAAGTTTGTCAATCTTAAAAAGTCTTATTTTCCAAATTTTCCAAAGTCCTTATTTTTCAAACTCTGAATATTTTTTTAAAAAACTTTTTTAAGTCGGTTTAAATTTGTTTAAAGTAAAACAAAAAAAAAATTAAAGCTGGAGCATTATATTTTTACTTATTTTAACAGTTTTTCTTAATTATATACGATTTTCTTAAAATTGAAAATTGAAAATTGATCTTTTAATTTTTCACAATTCACTGTTTCTACTATTTTTTTTGAAAATGAACGTCTTTAAATACCTTTGAATTTACATTCTATCTAGTTTGTTTATAAATATCACCATATAATTATTAATATTTTTTTTTATGACATATCATTTATCTTTACTACGATACAAAAAAGTTAAAGGAATTATTACCTTAAGTGGCAGTATTATGATAATAATATCCTTTTCCTTAATTATATAAAATGAACTATATGTATATACATCTGAAGGGAAAACCGCTTACATGTGTGTGTGTGTTTACATGTGTTTATAATATCTAATAAAATATTTATCTATATATTATATATACGAGTATCTATCCTGATTATATAAAAATGTATCAAATAAATAATTAATTAAAGTGTTTCGATAAATATCTGTTTTAATTATTTTTCAATTAAACATTGAGTAAAAATAAATTATATAGTTGTAATAATAAATAAAAAATAAATAAAACTATTTTGAAAACTAGTCATTTATTTTATATGTTGATACGTAACAAAAAATTTTTTATAAAAAAAAAAATATTATACAATAATATTATTAAAAAAAAAAAGACCTCCCGCAATGCAATGAAAAAATTTTACAAGATAAGATAAAATATTTAAAGGTCTTTTGTGTATATAGTCATAATGTAAAACATACCAATTAAATTTAGTTTCACATAAATACTAATAAACTTCAATATTTTTTTCAATTTAAAATTTTACTACCATTACATATTAGAATTGTAGAACTAGACTAGAACTCAATTTCAATTAAATTTTATTAAGTGAATAGTAATTTTCTACAATTTATTTATTTTAAAGAGGCTTTCGTTGAACAAAAAAAAAAAAATGTGAAAATTCATATGGTCAGTGCCTTGACATTAAATTCTTTTCATTTATTTAAAAAAAAAAAATAACCATGCAATTGAAATAAAACATTTTTTTCATTAATTTTTAAGAAAAAGCTTAAAAACTTTAAAACAATACTTTAATTGAAATTTTTAATCAAAAGTTTTGCCCCCAAAACATTATTTTATATTTATATTATTACATCACCTTAAATACCTTAAATACTTAATAAAATGTTTAATACTAGATTTATGTTTAGGAGGATATTAAGAATTAAAGGGGTTTACGACTCAGACTCAACAATGTGATGTGATTAACTATTAACAAAGACTATACATATATATGTATGTCTTTGCTATTAATTTATTGATCAGAAGTACATAACAGATCAGATGGAACAGATAACAACAGATAAAAAACTATAATTTGAATCAAATTTAACAGGAAACAGGGTTTTGCGGGTTTAACTAGTCTAACTTAATTTTTATAAAATTAATTAAATTGATTTAACTACAAAAGTAAATAAAAATGCTCATATATTAAGAGAACTAATAAAGGTCAGTTAAAATTATAACATTATAACTCAATGCCTAAACACAACAAAATTGTCACCAATTTTAATATTAAAAACAGAAAAAAAAGTTCATTGCCTAATAATTTTTTTTTTAAATTTCAAATTAAATCGTTTAATACTTTTCATCCTAAAAGTAAGAATTTGTAAAAGGTTTCTGGTTTAAGTTATAACTGCTTATAATTTGCTTTATTTCAATTCAGCCGAAATATATGCAATATAAACTGTAAATTTTAAAATACATAAAATTTTTCTTTCAATTCGCCGTAGTTCTTAAATTTTTTTTCCCTGGTAGAGTTAATTTTTGTTTGGTATATCAATATATAACCTGGTATAACTGTAAAAATTAATTTATGTGTCGAAATTAATATAGGTAACTATATTTGCATCCACTTATGTACATACTTTTACAATAAATGAAGAAGAAGTATTAATTTTTAAATATTTAAATTAATTTTTAATTTTAAATGATTTAAAGTAAAAATTAGAAGGAAAAAAAATTTATAAAATATTTTATTGTTATTTTGAGATGTTTTTAATATACTTATTTTTATTTAAAAATCATTGAGTATGAAAAATAATAATTTAATTATTATAAATCCGAATTTATTATTTAAATAAGTGTTTCGTCTTTCAAAAAAAAAAAAAAATACAAAAATAATAAATAAATGTTAAACTATAATAAAATAAATGATAACTGTATAAAAATGATATATTGTTTCAAGATTTTTGGGAAATTTTTCATTATGAAAATAAGTTCCAAAATATTAAAAATGAAAAATGAGAAAAAAAAAATTTTTTTTTTTCGGTTATTATTTATTTCGCCTAAATATCCAGTTTTAGGGGTAATTGTTTTTTAAAATGTTATAGACAAATTCTTAGTTGTAAAATTTCTGGAAAACCGTATATTCCATGTAGTTTGTTATATAATAGACAAAAAAAGTCTTATTGTAATTAGAATAAACGCATATACATATAATATATAAATTATTCTAGAAAAAACCGATAACTCTGACGTATAGAAAATTTTTAGTTGTCCTTGACTTGCCAGTGCATAAAGTACATATTTCTTTTTTTTCTTATATTTTTGATTTTTTTATTTTTATTTATAATAACATGTATTAAATTATTTTTTTTTTTTTATAAAATTGGTATATTTTTCATTTTATCTTTGGTTCATTTCATTTTTATTATGAAAAACTATCCAATATTTTTCGCCAATTTTTCATTGTTACTTTTGAATTTTCCTTCATTTTATTTTTTAGGTTGAAACAAGGAATTGAAAGGAATGTAGAAAATTTAAGATTATAAAGAACGGAAGATGAATCTGTATTGGAAATGAACCATTTTCGGTTAATTAAAGTAATTGATAATGGATATAACAGTTTTATAATCTTTTTTTTTCCGAGAGTAATAAAGAATCATCGAAAGATGCTAAAGAGCAGCGGTACAAGCACGATTTCTTTCTTTTTTTTTTTGTATTTCGCTGCCAGATAAATGTAACAAGAAAATTACTCAGCCTTTCCTTTTCAGACGTGGTTGTACATGTCGTAAGGGGGAATTACTCTTACGAAATTTGAACCCACACTACCTCTGTGTTTACAGCGTATTTTATACGCTATTACCTACTAGGCTACCAAGGCCATCCCCACCCTCTTTTTTGGATTTTTTTTGTAAAATGAATATTAGATCAATTAATATGAGCGATTCTTCATTTTTGATTACGTTTCTATCCAAAAATAATTACCAAGGTGTCAGTCACAATTAATGATATCACATTACTGTGGAAATTAAAAAACTGCGTCAGTTGTTTTAAAAAGAACTTATATTCTTCTGTAATTAATTTTAATTATCATTTATAACATTAATTAAAAAAATAAAAAAAATAAAAAACAAATAACAGCATTCTATCATTTGTAATAATAAAATAACTTAATTATAAAACTTTAATTCAATTACTATTAAGTATTAGCGGGTATATACCGTATATGGTATAATTTATATAAGTACTTTTTTAATGTACAACATATCGATATTTTAATTCTTCGACCAGAGGTATATATACATATATATATAAATGGTATATACAATCTATATATATACATATATATACATATTAAAACAGATTCTACAAATTATAATAGAAAATATAAACTTTTGTAAACTTTTAATATTTCACATTTATTTTTAAAGCGGTAAACGTAGAATTGATAACTTTATGATTCATTTCATATGTGATATACCTTTTTTTATTTTAGGAAATAATGAATCCGCCTATTATTATTACTATTTTGCTAACACTGGCAATAGCCGTTACAATAATTACACCATGCAGTAGTACTAATCCGCACTATCACTGTAGCAGCTATTATTATTGGTATTAGTATTATTTTTTAACGTTATTATTTACTACAGATTCAGGACCGTCAGTGATTACAACGTACAGTAGTATATAACACCTTCCTGCATGATATAACCAAAGATCAAGACAGCTCTACTGTAGCAGTTACTATTATTTTATTACTATTATTATTATTATCCAATTTCCAATCCAAACATATCCAATTGCTTAGGTGTTACAGTTATTTTAGTTAAAAATTTGTTTTTTGCAACTGCTTTACTTTAATGTAATTCAATTACAACTAAATATATCAAAATAAATTAATCAAAATAGTCAATCTATATCAGCATGATATGTCAGCTGTATCTGTTTCATTGGCTAAGACAAGCGTTGATACAAGCGTTGTGTCTCTTTTAACAAGCTTTGAAACAAGTGTTGATTCTCTTTCGGTGAAATTTGTATGTTTTTGATAAGTTTTACTAAATTTTGTACGATTAGAGTTAGTTGATCTAAATTATCACACTTTTTCAAAGAACTTCTATAGCAAGATATATTCTCTATAGAATAGAACCTATATTTAAATATAAAACGATTAGATGATACAGTGGTTAGAATGCCGACCTGTTAGGGAATCCCAGCAAAAATTACAACATTTATAATCTGATTTTTGATTTGATTGATTGTTAAAGTAAAAAAAAAATTTATAAATGGTTAGAAGTTAGAACTCAAGCTCCATAATATACATTTTTGCAATTTCAAAACGCTGAACAACATAGGAAATCAGGACATTTTGCCCTCACCACAAATTTTGTAAGTAATATCATAACTAATACAATTTCTAACAATTTCCTTAGAATTTAGAATCATTGAATGCCCTATAAAATACTCTCCTAGCCATTTTACTATATAACTGTTTCTTGTCTCAATATTTAACTATAACTGTCTCTTCTATCATTTAATATTATACAGGATCATATAAACAGTTATAGGATTATTTCCGTTTTAATATTTGTAATAAATTTTTGTTTTCGTGAGTTTCGAAAAAGTATACATATACATATATAAAATACATTTTATCACGTTTCTATCACATTATAACAATTAAATTACATTATTTTTTCTAATATTTTTCTAACATTTATTGTAATTAATTTGTAATGGTTTACAGTAATTCATTACAATGTTAAATATTTTCATATGCGTAATTAATTATATATGTATATAATAATTGTTAATATGTAAGTATGTATATTTTATCAGATGTTATAAATTGTATTATAATTTTAATATTCATTACCACCTGTGCATTTAAAACCATTTGTGGAATGTGTAAATAATGCACATGTTTAGATTAATAATAATTATAAAGGTATGTTTATTGAACTTTTATTAGAAATTATAAAGGTAGGTAAGAGATGAAATGAAATGGAAAATATATATAAATAAAATATAAATATAATATTTATGTATGAAAGTATTATTGATTACATCATTTTCATATTACAAGTTCATTACCATTCAAAAAATTAAATAAAATTACACGATATTAAAGAATTCTGTTAATTAAGATTTTGATATTTTAGTTTTCAACGTTAAGACAATTGATGATTTAAAGAGAAATTTCAAAAAGTTGTAATAAAATAAAGAAATTTTAATATATCAGTTACCCTATTAAATATTTTTATAGATTATTTAGTCGAATGTGCTATTTTTGTTTTTTTTTTGATACACTCCCAATAAATTCCAAAACCGAAATCCAAATTAATTCTAATCTCCTTCTAACAACGAAATGTCAAATTAATTTTAAAAAAATTTCCTCCCAGTTAATTTCCTCGAGCAAATGAAATATGCAATAGGGTTAAAGGTAGAGGATATTTTATTCTAGGAAAAATATGCACCAATCCTCTAGTGCATATTTTCACATTAAACAACTACAATTGCTGTCAAAAATTCCCACAAATCCTCCGATCCTCCGATGCAACTTTATAGTTTGCACTTTTATGTGAAGACCTCTGTTTATTTTTTTTTTGCATTTGCTTTTGGGTTATCAGTTATGACAAATTATCATGTATAGTAGATGTTACTATATTCCTAGTCGAGCGTTATTTTAAATATTTCCTAAGCAAATATCTCTATTCATGCAGATCCATTTATTTTATTCTAGATTTTTCAAATTTCAATTTATGTATATGTATATGTGAATTTTATTATGACAGTTTCGAATTCGTTATTATTTGAATTTCTTTTCTTTAAAATTTGGTATTTAAATATTAACAGATGAGTATGAATTATGTAGTTAAAATGTCTGGAATTTTATATGACTGTTTAATTAAGCAAATACAAATTTGACATTATTAATAATTTCATAATATAATTTTAAATTCATATTAAAAATCTTAAAGCTTTTGTTTTATATTGTTCACTTGTTTTTTTTTTTTGTTATGTGAAGAAATAAAAGCAAAATTTTCAAAAGGAATTTTCGTTTCATCACCGTACTAAGCTTAATAAAAAAAAAAAATAATAAAAAATGGTTAATATATAAATCATTGTATCTATAATATAATACACAAGATGTTGGCGAGACCTTGCCAACATGTAAAAAAATTTTATATCTATAATAAAACACTCACACTGAATGTAAACTAAACTGGCAATGATGATATTTCTGTATATTTATTTAATAATTTAAAATTACCAAAGACACAAATTTTTGACTCAAAGTATTATCAAGAGACACAAACCGTTCATTAAAAATATAAATAAATTTAGTAAATATTATTACGAGTGACCAAATTTTCCACTAGAAGTATTATCAGAGACACAAACCCTTCATTAAAAGTGAGTACAGTCAAAAAAGGAAAAGTACATACTTAAAAAACACATTTTCAATCAAAATAAATTCAGCAAATTTTTAATTTTTAAATTTGACCGCCACGTCCATTATGAACTGGTCGCAGCGGTAAATTAAAAATAAATTATTAATCTTCTGTTGGCATTTTGAATCTTTGTTTTGGAAAAAAAAAATAAAAATAGGTACTCTTAATAAAATTAAAACGCCTGAAAGTGAAAAAGTGAGAGTGAGCAAAGTTTATAGTAAACCTCATATTTATAAGAAAAAAATAATAGGCCGATTTTATTCTTGATTTTGTTTTCATTAGTATAAAAGGTGGTAAAAGCTTCGTAACGTACTTTAAAATAGTTTTGTTTGTTTAGGTTGAAATTTAGATTTTTAAGCTAAATTTTCGGTAGAACTGGTATAACATAAAATATTCGAAATTTTTTTATTAATGTAAAATTCGGTTGACTTAAATAATTATATTTCATAACAAAAGTCAGAAACTTACTAAATATTATAGAAACGGATATTTTTCTTAAAAAAAAAAGAAAAAAATAACATAGAAAATATCATTTTAGAAGCCTTCTCTCACAAAAGATTCATAATTTTGTACTAATTTATTATTAGACCATTAATAATATTGTTAGCCATGGAAAAAAGTAAGATTTATTAATCAGATCAGATAATATAATACCTGAAATTAATGATTGAATTTCTGATAATATACACAAGATAATGATAAGACCTTGCCAACATGTAAAAAAAAAATATTTTATTTCTATAATAAATCACTCACACTGAATGTAAACTAAACTGGCAATGATGATATTTCTATATATTTATTTAATAATTTCAAATTTTATTATCAGAGACACAAATCTTCGACTAAAAGTTTTATCAGAGACACAAATGTTTACTTTTTAAAAAGTACTTTCGACACAAAATTTAAATCAAATTTTTAATTTTTAAATTTGACCGCCACATCCATTATGAACTGGTCGCAGCGGTAAATTAAAAATAAATTATTATTCTTCTGTTGGCAGTTTTCAAATGACTCTTTGTTTTAAATAAAAATACTCTTAATAAAATTAAAAGACCTGAAAGTGAAAAGAGCAAAGTTTATAGTAAGCCTTATATTTATAAGAAAAAAATAATAGGTCGATTTAATTCTTGATTTTGTTTTCACTATTATAAAAGCTGGTAAAAGCTTCGCAACAGACTTTATAGTACTGATAGTAGTTTTGTTTATTTAGGTTAGAATTTTGATTTTTTAAACTGAATTTTTGTATAACATAAAATATTTGAATTTTTTTTATTAATATAAAATTCGGCAGACTTAGCTAATTATATTTCATAACAGAAATCAGAAACTTACTAAATATTATAGAAATGGATATTTTTCTTAAAAAAAAAAGAAAAAATAACATAGAAAATATCATTTTAGACGTCTTCTCTCACAATAGATTCATAATTTTGTACTAATTTATTATTAGAACATTAAATTAAAAAGCTGTCGAAAACGACCGTCACAAAAAAAAAAGACCGAAAATTTATGAAATTACATTATCAGAGACATGAATCTTTTATTAAATATACCAAAGACCTCTTCCAAAGTACATTTAAATAAAATAAATTCAGCAAATTTTTTTACAAGCAAAAAAAAAAAATAAACGCAAAAGACTTGAAAGTAGTTTTGGTAATTGAAGTAATTTCGCGGCGAAAACAACTGTTTTTCATCGACATAAATTTTTTTTTTTTAAAACTAAAGAAAAATAGAGAGTAAAATTTTAACAAATATTAAAATTATTTCGATTATTGGGAGTGTTTTAAATGTAACAAAAAAAAAAATGTCGTAGCGGTTGGTGTTGGTTGGTTTTTCGCCGGTTTTTATTGTGCACTTTATACATGTGTTTCAAACAATGTTTGAGATATCGGCACGAACTTTTACCCTGAATATGTTTTTAGCTTGGACCATTTTTTCTCAATAATTAAAAAACTGTCAAAAATTATCGTCACGAAAAAACGGCGAGAATAAATTAATAAACTGTACCTAACATTTTTAATTTTATGTGTTTAGATTTGTTTTATGTTTTTTTTCCATTACAAGTAAGTAAGTGATTTCAACGTTTTTTTAATGGTGCTGATGTAAAAATGAAATTTTTAGGTAGTTTATTAAGGGAGTCAGTATGATAACGTAAATGTTTTTGAATCTATAGAATTTGTGCAATTGCACAGGGGATTTTCTAGTAAACTTTAAATATTAAATTTACTTTTTTAAAAATAAATCAACAAATTATTAACTAAATAAAAAACAAAAAAAAGTGATAATTTATTTGTGTGCTTTTAAGTTATCCACTTAACCTAATTATTATATTAATTTTTGTACTTGTAATACTTAACTATATAAGAGTTTACATCAATTTGCAAAACAAAATAGCTTTTATTTTTATATTGTTATATTAATTGAAAATTTTAAGTCAATATTTTATAAATTATAAATATGTTCTTAATTGTATCTGCCTACTTAAATTTTATATTTTAAATACTTATATTATTATTATTGAATTTATTTGAAACACCTTGATATAAATATCACAAAATTAAAAAGATATAATTGAACAAATTCTCATTTAAAAATTATAAATGAATTTAAAAAAAACTATAGTTAATAGGTGAAAACAATAATTATAATAGGTGTCTTTTTAAGTGATGAAGCCAATATATAGCCAAAAAAAAAAAATTTATATTTTATATTTCATTCACTATATAATTGTGTTTGTTTGTTTACAAAATTTCTACACCGTTTCATATACTTAAGTAAAAGAAATTTTAATAACGGTAGTATAGATTGTATTTAAAGAACTTGAAAGTATAGAAAACTATAACAGTCTTTTAAAGTCGAAAAATCACAATATTTAAGGAAAAACTATGGTGTTTCTGATGTATTTACTTTAAGTTGTACATATGGTTGTACTAAAATATTATTTTTTAAATCTAAAAACGTTTAACGACAGTATTTTTCTGAAAGTCTGAAAAGTTTTCAAAACCAAAATTTTATGTGAAAGACAAAACTTTGACAAAAACTTTGTATTAATAATTATTAAAAGATTTTTTTTTTCATTTTTATTTAAGAACTAACTAAGTTAAATCATAAATTGAAAATTTACAATTTTGACATAAACGGAATTTATTAAACTTCTCATAAATTTTTTTGAGAAATATTATATTTTTTTTTTATTCACTAATAATGATAAATGTTCAAAAAAAAATTATAATTCAAACAGCTTTATAAATTAAAATTTAAATGACATAAAGCAATAAGTCAAAAATTTAAAAATTTTAAATGTATCCTACTATCTAGTAATAAATATTAATATATTTATATATTAAATCCTTATAAATCTTCTCTCTAAAATAGAATTTTTTTTCTGTGTTTTATCTTCCATAACTATTTCAGAACTAATAGTTATTTTTTTCGTGAGTTGATTTATTTAAATTTTCCTAGAGATCAAATATATAGTTATAAAGAATAAATAGCTATTATATATAGCATGCTAAAACAATGCCTACAGTGCCTAAAACAATAAATTTTTTTTTTTGGTTTTAATATCTGCTAATTTTAAAAATATGAGTAACTGTTGTAAAGAAATTGATTAAAGTTGGTTAAAGTACAATAATGTAGCTTGAGGGATTACTTCGAACTCCTGGAAATTTTAAAAATTCCGGTTCTTGAAATCCTGGAAATTTTTCTTGCAAATAATAAAATACCGGACATTCTTTTTGCAAATATTAAAATCCCGGCAATGAAAATAATTTTTGGGATTTTTCCAGGTTTTGTTTTCGTTTCTATTAAAAATATAGAAATTGAAACTAAAGCTTATTTAAACAAAAATGATTAAAAATTCAAAAAACTTTATGCAAACCGAATGCCCTAACTCTTTTAAAAAAACTTGCTGTCGAAATATACTTGAAAAATAAATAATTTGGAAAGATTTTAGAATTGGTTACAAAATCAGAGTTTCAATAATTTGTTTAGCTTAATGTTGAAATTATGTATGTATGTAAATCATATGTATGATTTCGAGTTCCGGGATTTCGAGTTTCCACGAATTTGAGTTTCGGGATTTCGCATTTCGTGATGTCGAGTTTCCGGGAATTTGATTCCGGGATTTCGACCACAACCCGTAACATGAGTTTGACAGAAAGACTAGACTAACTGATATTAATTTAAAATCATACAGTATATACAGTTTAATACTGCAATAATTTTATATTTGAGACTTATCTTGAATGAGACGTAATTTTAACTTTGAGTACACATTTCTAAGTTATACAAGGTTTACATAACGTCATTTATTTTGCACTTGCGTAAAAAAAAAACAAGATTATAATACAAATGCATGTAAGTTAGTTTAAGATATAGAGTAAAACTAAGAAAAAATGAAATTGTTTACTTTTGACGTATAGCATGTGAATTGCCCTTGGTGAATCTTACAAAGTTAGATATTGTTATGTTAACTTTTAATATTATGTATGTAACTGGTTTTTTAACAGTCTTCGAATATTACAATTAATCATGTTAGAGTATTGTTGTGTTCGCAGTCAGTCCTTTTAAGACATAATGTTGTTGCCACCCTAAAATATCTTTTTTTCTCCTAATCGAAATTATAGAAAAGTATAAATAATTACAAAAAAATATTACGTAATTTTAAAATAAAAAAAAAAAAAAAATACAATAAATATCTTTATTTTGTATTTTCTTGGAAATATTCCGTTCGAAAAATAAAACCCTTAAAAATACTTTACTATTAATAGTAATTACTACAAATTGTAATTATAGAATATTACAATAAGGTTTAGTCTTTAATAAATAAATAATATTTTATTAAAAATCTAAACTTTTTTTTTTTCAATAGTTAATAATTGCAAATTTGTAATTAAAGTTCGATGACTAAACAATTTTAAGATGGAAGAAATATATTATTAAAAATGAAAAACGAAATTAATTCTAAATTTATAAAAAGTAACAAATTTTTTTATTTAATATAAATAAAACTATAGAATGTGTTTTTGTTTTTAATGCACTCGTTATATAAAAAGTTGAATAAAAAACAACACAAAAACTAAATATTATTTTGCAACACTTAAATTTAAAAAAAATATGTATATATGTATTTATGCATATATTTAAATATGCATGGTGTTAAGTTAGTAATCAATATCCAAATTATGAAATCCGAAAACCACAAAATTTAAATCTTTTCGAAAGTTTTGAGAGAGTGGGGGATCCCACTGTTTTGAGTGCTTTGATGTTGAAATATTTTTTTTTCCCTTTGAGTGTGGACTGTAAAAATCACCGAAAGACACTGCTCATCGCAACACAGTTATGTGAGATTTTAACTCTTTTTAGTGAGTCCCAACCATGTCTTAAAAGATTAAAACAAGTCTTAAAAACTAACTATTAATTTTGCATTAATTAGAAATACGAAATTTTAGCTGTAATTAGGCGTGTGAATTTCAAGCCATTTTGCTGGATAGCAAAATTAGAATAGACAGATTTTAATGTAACTAATTAGATGATAACGCATTGTGTTGACGCAATGCAGCCATTGTATAATCGTTCGAAAGCACCGAAAGTTTCAGATTGCCGAATTTTAAAAAAACTCGCACGTCTAATTTTTGAATTTAGTAGTGTTTGAATTTTTACCCTTTCTAGTGTTTGAATTTTGAGAATTGGGATTACGTAGTTTGGTTAACCTTTTAAGTTATCAAAAAAAAAAAAAAAAACAGAGCATTGAGAGCATAGTTTGAGACAAGTCTAAGGTACAACGACTTTTAAGATTAATGAACATTAAATGTTCAAAAGATGTTTTTATAAATAAGTATTTTATTTTTATAGGTTTATACAAAAGATCATATAAAAAAGCCGATCTTTGTTACTTTTGTAAAGTGCATAATATAAAAGTCGATAATTACATCCAAATAGTCGAATCTGTTAATGAATGATGTTATTTTGTTACACCAGAACAATGAAATATAAATTATTTTGACAAAATATATTTTGTAAATTCTTTAAAACTATTAAAAATAGACTTTTACTTTTAAAATAATTTTTTACATAACAGTATCAACTTTTAAGATCTCTTTTTTCTTGAGTTATTCATAGATTAGCGCTGCCTTTCAAACTTTAACTTTTACCAAATTAATTTGTCTATTTTTTTTTTAAATTTATTAAAGTGATATAATTGCACCCTGTATTTTCACTTTTACACCAATTTCAGTATTAAATTATTTTGTCACTTAAAAAAAAATTTGTTTTTTGAAATTTTTCAAATGAATTGCTTAAGATGAATTTTGAATAAATTCATAGAAATTAAAAAGTAAAAAATTTTGTATATTAAAATCAAGAATTGAAAACGCGGTCTTTGGTTACTGAAAGTCTTTATTTTAACGAAACTATATATTTTCATATAGCGATTCTTGTGATACTACTACACATAAGTATTTATTATAATTTATCTTTACGTTCAGGGTGACACTTCCGGTTTATTTATTTATTTTTTCCTGATCTTAATAAATTGTACTATTTTGATTAAGCTTTCATTTAAGTTTATAAATCAAATATCTTTATTAATTATTTTTCAATTAAATTTTTAATCAATGAAAAGAAAAGATATTATATAAAATAACATACTGCTAACATACTGTAAGTAAGTCGCACCAAGTAGATTTTTCACTATAGTAGACGCACAGTAAATTATAATAGGCCCGGTCAGTTTTAATAATCTTTAAGTAAATAAATTTTGTGTAAATTTGACTTTTATTATAAAAGTAAATATAATAGAGTGGTTTCTTCACATAAGTTAAGTTACATGACGTACATTTTTACTTTTTAGTTTAAATTTTTAATAATATAATTAGTAAAATTTATTTCTACAAACCTACTAGACAGCTTTTATTTTTTAGAGTGAAAATAACAATTGAATGAAAAACTTGGAGTAATTTAGTTTAACTTATTTTCTCAGACCCGTTCATTAAAAAATAAAAATAAAATATATATGTACAAAAATAATACGAGGATTCCTTGAGATTTCTTGAAAACGTTAGATTTTTTTTTGCTGCATGACAATTGTACACATGACGTATAGCAATATGTATTATTATTTTTCTTTGTAGGTACATATTTATATTAAATTCTTAGATAAAATATGCCAGAAATCAGTCAATAGTACTAAAAGTTATTTTTTGTACATTAATAAAGCTATAACTAAGATTTTTAATACATACTCGAAAGCATAATGTATTATATATTAAAAAATTTGAATTATTTAGCTTCATATTCATATACATACATATTATGTATGTATTTACTCAATAAATTAAACCATTTTTCTCAATTAAATTAAAATTTTAACTTTACACACGTGATTTTAAAATTAAAAAAAAAAATCTATCTACATATGTATATATTTTTACAACTATATTAATTACAACTTACAATTAAATAATAGTTTAATAACAATATTTCAAAACAAATATATATGTACTAACAAATATACAAAACTATATTTTATCATAACGAGTAAATAATATGCAATTACATACTTACATAATAAACTTATCTATGAACAAACATACATACCTACATATTATGTATTAATCTCTCGCGTAACATCTGACATTAAAAATTGTTGTTTCAGGAAATTTCCAAAAAGAAAATGTAAACATTGACATCGTGTATTTGTTTTGCTTTTTTTTTAACACACATTTTAATTTTTAGCATATTTTTTTTGTGCTAAATTATTTTGACAAAAAAAATGCGACTATTAGTTTCACTCTGTTCGTTTGTCCGTCTGTTTACAAAACTTCAAGATAGAGCAATTAAAATTTTAACCATAGGTAGGTCTCATAAAAAAAAATTAATGTGGTAAACCACCAACTTTTCATGTAGCCCCATTTATTATGGAGCTACAGCTCCTCAAACTTTGAAAAAGCTCTATTTTTAAATGTGTATATCTCATGTTATGCTTAACATTTTTTCGATTTAAAAACGCCATTCGACAGAACTTTTCTTTACCTTTATAAATAAATAACAAAATTGTACATTTCTTTTAAATTTAATATTTAAATTTACCGTTATGTAAAAACCAAATTTTTCACGATTTTTCTTCCTTTATAACTGTGATACGGTTTTAGATAGTGATTTGAAATTTTAAAATTCAATTATAATTGAAAATAATTAAATTGAAATTTTGTTATTTTTAATTAAACATCTGTAACTTCTGTAAGGCATCTGTATAAATTTTTTCAAAATAAAAGGCAAAAAATTAAAACTTCAATTTTATAATTTTACATTCAACTTTATAATTTTACATAATAGTTTTTCTTAATTATATATGTAGAGTTCCTTTAAAATTGACAAAAGTGTTTCTTTATGTATCACATTTTTTCTTATTATATGAAATTTTAAGAAAATTTTCAAATTTTGATTCACGTCACAATTCTCAAAAGTTTTTATTGTATTTTGAAAATGTGCACTTTTAAAAACCGTTGGTTTACATTCTACCTTGTTCTTTCTTTTAAATAAACATTCAATATTCATGTATTGAATGTTAAAAAAATTTTTTAATGATTCATTTTAACAAATTATTGTATGTACTTTACTAATATATTAATAATACATGTTAATAAAAATTTTTTTTTTTTTTTAGTACATATCTCTGCCACATAAATGTGAACAGAAAATTACACAGCCTTTTCTTTTCAGGCGTGGCTGTAAATGTCGTAAGGAGGAATAACTCTTACGACGTGTGTGGGATTCGAACTCACACTCCCTCGGTGATTTTATAAGCTCTTACCCACTAGGCCACCGAAGCCGCTAATAAAATTGTAAAGTAAATTTAAAAGAATTTAATTTACCGATCAACTATTATAAATGTATGTATGTACCCAACTATCTACTTATGCATGTATGTATATAATTTATACATATGTAATGTAAGTAATATTAAATATTGCATGTATATTATTTTAATAGAAATTGAATGCATGAGTGGATTAACGTGTTATGTTGCAGTTTTTCAATTATCTACAACATACCTATAATTTTTTTCTTTTTTCCATTTTTTTTTACATAAATAGAAGTTTAATACATTTTTTTGGTCTAGAGACTGTTTATTTAACAACAGTCTAGCTTCATGAATCCTAAAAGAGTGATGCAACAAAAAATGTAATTTACGATTTTTTTCAGTTAGTAAAATATTTTATATACGATATGAGGTAAATATATACATAAATCATGAAAGCATTGTAAGCAGACTACTTAGAAATGACATCATTAGATAAGTAATATATTATGTATGTACATTCATATATATTAAGATAAAATGATAAAAGAAATTTATAAATTAGAATTTAAATTTTGGTACACATACTTGCATATATACTGAAATTTATGTCAAAATTGATCTCTATATGAATCCCAAAAAGACGTATTATTCGTTGTATTCAACGTTGTATTCAAAACACCTAGGCAAAAATATCATGAAATTACAATAAAAGCAAGAGATGTCACGATAGAACGAATTCAACATGTGAAATATCTCGGAATGACTGTATAAATGAAAATCTTAAATGGGATAAACATATTAAACAATTAAAGAAAACCAGCATATATCGATCCGATCATAATGGCAAACAAAAGGGCAGGTGGTGTGCCAATCAAAGTTGATAAATTAATTTACAACGGGTACATCTTGACAAAATTCGTTACAATGTATTTCGTATATGTTAATATACTTCGAAAAATGTTAATATATGTATAAAATAATAAACAAAAAAATTAAATCTCGTACACAACTACAACACTATAGACATAGAGGACATCTTGTGGTACCTAAAGCAACTACAACTAAGAAGCTGCAAGGATTAAAATGTAGTGCAATAAAAATGTTCAATACTATTTAAACTTAGAAATTAACTATTTTGTAGAAGAGTTATTTAAAAAAAAAAAAAAATTGTAATGTTATTATAAACTTTTATAGTTTTTTTAGTATTAGTTTAGATTTAGTTTAGAATTTAATTTCTTATACACAATTTTTTATGTAAATTGTCTGAAATTAATAATAAATAAATAAATAAAAAAAATAAAAATAAAAAGGTTTGTTATAGAATTAATTTATGCAATTCAAGTCTCCATCAATTATCAATTAATGTATGTAATTAACACAAATATCTTTCTGCTTTCAATAATAATTGTTCTCAACAACAGCTTTATAGTCAAAAAATAAAAACAACAAAAAAAAACAAATTTAATTAAAAAAATAAAAAAAACAAAAAAACATATCATTAATGAACACACTCTTTTAGTACCAGAGCTTTAAAAAACATTGTATGATACGTACATATATTTATACATAAAACGTATTAATTTTATTAAAATTTTAAATTTTGTCACATAACCACCTTCATTTTCTCCTGACTTCAATTATAAAAAAAAAAAAAACAATATAAATAGTTATAGATTTTAATCTATATTGTATATACTTATACTATAGTTAAATTATTTAATAATTGTAAACACTTTATCGAAAACAAAAAAAAAAAAAAAAAAAAAAAAACTGAACCTATAATTTTCAATAAAAATTATAAAAATTTCCGGGCGTTAATTTATATTTTTTTTTTCTACATACATATTATTTTATTATTGACATTGAATTTACTTTTTTTTCTTTTTCAACCTTTAAAGTATTAATGAGTACAATGATTTTTTAACCATGACTTTTTAAATTAATATACATCTATTTTAAATAAAAACAAAGTTGTAAATACTTTTCACCCTTAATATTTCATTCAACCACGTTTATGCATGCATAATTTGATTATAACATAATAATTAATCACCAATTAATATTATGTTTTAGCAATGAAAAGCATATATAAATTTATCAAGTGAAAATTAATTTAGATGTTTTAGATACTATAAACGCATATATGTATCTATATGCAAATAAAGTTTTTCAAATTTAAAATTTCTGTTCTCAGACTAATGACAATTTAAATTTCAACCGATTTAAATTAACATTTTCCGTTAAACTCTTTCAATTTTAAAAGAAGGTAAAACTAAAGAAGAAGATCAGTTTTTAAATTTTAAAGAGAAAATTATATTAAATATCATAAATGTTGCATAATTTATGAAACTTAAAAAAAAAAAAACATTATATTTTATCTGGGTATAGTGCAGTTCACCTAAACTCACAAACATAACATCGAAAAAAATCATTTACCAAAAAACTCATTTCGAATCGAAAATGGTAGATGTAAAATTTTTACTTTGTAAAACATCCTTTTCACAAATTTTCAAATAACATGAAATAACATAAGTGTTTGTATATGGGAGACATTAAGTACACATATTCTGTAAAAGGGGTATAACCCTGATTTTGTAGCCAATTTTAAAAGCCCTTCTAATTCAAAATCTCGCATATACATATTTATATATATTCTAGAAAAAGGGGATAGTCTGATTTTAAAAATAAATTTTTTTTAATTATTTATTGTAACCCCCCGCTGAACAATATATTGAAACCCTAATTTTGAAATACTTTGCTATTTACAATTGAAATACTTGCTAATTACAAAAAAAAATTTTTTAAATTTTTTTTGCTAATTATGTACCTACATATATTTTTAATTAATTTCAATACTTTTACTTATTTTTTAATTTATTAATTTAAAAAAAAAGCACTCAAAATAATTATTTTGAAAAGAAAAATTCGTTTAAATACATATTAATATATTACGAAAACTATGTATGTAAATATGTATACATATTATGTATTTTATTATTTATTATTCGCTTTGACATTTCATTTCATTTTCAATGTCAAAAATTCAAAAAGGAATTAATATTGAAAAATTTATTATAAATTCAAGTGAATGTTAAATTTACTTTCACTTAAAATGCTAAAATACATATATTTATTAACTTTATTAACTATTAATGCTAAACAATCTATTGAAGGTGCCTTGAAATAAAGCCAAAGGAAAAAATACCGAAACGACTTTATTTTCTTTTTAAAGCGGTAATAATTACCGCTTCAAAGTAGAAGCAGGTAGAAGTAAAATTGAATCGGGCATATTTTAATTTTCCAAATGTTATGTTTTTTCTTCTTTTTTTTTGCGTTTTGTGCTCAAAACATGTTGTTTGTTCCACTTATTCCAGAAAATTTCTTTGTTGTTTTTCGGGAGATTTTAAAAATATGTATATGAATCGCTTGGGATTGGTTATGAATGTTTGTACTTTTTCCCACAAAAGTTAAATAAAACAAATTGTAGTAAAGCTGAAATATTTTAACACTTTCTGGTAAACTTTCTGAAAAAAAAGGGTTATTTATCTCCTTGTTCCACAAAGCCTTAAAATAATTAGGAGACATAATTATAAATGGCTTGTTGTTAAAATATGTATAATAATTAGGAGGTATTTTATGATTGGTTGCAAAATCAGTATTATCTTTTACAAGAATATTTTAACATATCTTTATGAGAGATTTAGAATTAGGATGGAAAGGAAATAAAGTCGTACTTTATTTTTATTATAAAGAAATTTTTTTTGTCAGTAATTTAACATATTGTAATGTCCCATAACAAACTGTAAAAGTTTTTGGGGTCATTTAATTCCTTACTGAATATATTTTTTATCAAAACAACCATAATAGGTGTAATAATAAAAATCATCCATTTTGTAAACTTTTAAATTAAAAAAATTTGTTATTTGGCATTGTAATATGTTGGAAATTTTTTATAATAAAAATAAAATTCGACCTTTTTGACTATTTCCTTTCAGATTTCCGCAATATTTCCGTTTCTGATCGGCAATTAAGTCAAATTTGAAAAAATAGCGATTTAAGCTTTATTTCTCTGTCAAATAAGACGAGTAACTAAGGTGTTGGGTATGTATTAGTTGTAAAAATAGCTATTAGGTAATATATTTTACTAGGTAAACTGGGCATAGCATACACCAGTCTGGTAATCTAGAAATAATATTGGTTATTAATTCTGGTGTCTTAGTAATCTAGAAATAAAATTTTAGAAAACTAAAAACAAAATTTTGTAGTATGGGGTTTGGAGGCGACAGCGCCCGTTCCTTCAAAAATAATCTTTTTTTTATAAAAATGTCTAAATTCGTATAAACTTCACTATTTTTTAAGTGAAATGTTAAAATTATAATTAATTATTTTTCATATGGAAATGTTAAAATTTAATTTTTTTTTAATGAAATTGGTATATGTGTGGACATACTGTAAGTATTAATAGTTGGATTCAAAATCAGAATATTCCCCTTTTCCGGTTTATTTATATCCATATATGTATGTCTATGCGAGATTTTAAAATTTTGGGATTTTGATTTTCGAGATTTTGAATATGGGATTTTGATTTTCATGATTACGTACCCAACCCTATAAATTAAAATTTTTTTTATTCTTTTCTTCTAGTACGTGTGCAGTATTAGTTTTTGCTATAAAAAATGTTATTGTTGCAAACGTTTACGGCGTTTACGGCGTTTTATATTGTTGCAAACGTTTATTTTTATTATATAAAAATAGATGTTTTAAAATAAAGATTACAAAATGTTACACAAATATTTAAAAAATTTATTTTTAAGTTGTAAATTGTTTTTAAGATAATTCATTTTTAAAGATAAAATATGTTATAAATTAATATTATAACACCTTAAATATTTTTTCTGTAATTTGGATAAATGTACGTGATAAATACACGTAATACAATGTACGTATACATTTGGATAAATACACAGAACAAATCAAAGTTATATTTATTATTATTTATAGTATACCAATAATCAAAAAATAAACGGCTTTTACAATTGTTTAAAATTATTTACTTAGTTAACCAGATTCTTTGAAACATATTAAAAATATTAGTTTGTTTCAGAAGAAAATTAAAAATTTACTTGGGTTAGATACAAAAAATAATTTTTTGGTTTTTTTTTTTCTGAATTTAATTTAATCTTCTTTTATAGTGAGATTTTATAAAACGGTAACACATAAGCGAAAAAAAAAATATTATTCATAAATTTAAACGGGTGAATCCCAAAATCCACAAAAAAGAAAATCCAGAATGATTTTTTTGCCTCAAAAAAAAAAATCCACAAAAAGATTTTTTATTATTCACAATTATTTTAAATACTTAGGTAGTTGTTGAAATATATAAGTATGTAAGTATGTATGTAAAAATAATAAAAAAGGACTTTCGAGTTTGTTACAAAATCAGCGTTCAATAATTTGTTTAGCGGTGGTTTAGACTTAGACTATTTTAAAATATTTGTTGTGTAAATATATTTGTAAAAATGATAATTAAGAAGGACTTTTGAATTGGTTACAAAATCAGAGTTCAATCATTTGTTTAGCGGAGGCTTGGTGGCGATAGTCCCACTATTATATTTTAAGATGTTGAAATATGTGTACAGTAAAAAAAATTAAAAAGAATTTTAAAATTTGTTACAAAATCAGAGTTTTTTGCCTTTGGCAGAATATTTTTTGGACTTTTATAAATTTGTGGATTTTTTTTTTATCGATTTTAAATTTTTATTTATGGATTTCGGTTTGTGGATTTGGTCACCAACTCAGTTAACATTTGTTTCATTTGTTTCAGGCCCGATAGAATTTAGCTTGGTAATAAATTTATCTTATGTTTATATACAAATTACATATATTTCTACTAAATAACGGGCGAAAAAAAGAATTCCAGGATATCTGATACAATTAACTGTTATTTCAACAATATACCTTAGATATAATATAGATGTTTAAATTATTTTTTTCGTCCTCCATTCTATTTTATTACAATATAACGGATTTTTCAATTTGAGTGATATGATTTCTAAGTGACGTTTCGGCCATTTATAGTATGTCATGATCTGTCATTTTTTTTTCATTGTATTCAGTAATGTTTACAATTTCATAATGGAGAGATATACGAAAGAACAACGTTTATAAATTATTCAATTTTATTATCAAAATAATCGTTCTCCAATTGCAACTTTTCGTGCGCTTTTGTCTTCTCCGATGAGGCTCACTTTCATCTGAGTGGTGCGGTAAATAAACAAAACTGTCGATTCTGGTGTGAAGAAAATCCAAAATATTCATGAACAATCATTACATTCACCTAAATTGACAGTTTGGTGTGGTTTTTTTGGTCTGGTGGAATCATCGGTTCGTAGTTCTTGCAAAATGAAGCTGATAACACCGTTACTGTCAATGGAGAGTGGTATAGATCGATGATAATCAACTTTTTATGGCCGAAATTGGAAGAAGTTGATCTTGACAACATCTGGTTCCAACAAGACGGGGTTACGTGCCACGCAGCACGTGCAACAACCGAATTATTGCGAGAAAAGTTTGGAGATTCGATTATTTCAAGAAATTGTGACATTGAATGACCTCCAAGAAATTGTGATTTAACACCATTAGATTATTTCTTGTGGGGTTATTTGAAGTCATTGGTCTTTAGCAATAAACCAGATTCTCTTCAAGCTTTAGAATTCAATATTGAACGTACTATTCATGACATACGACTTGATTTAGTGGAAAAGTGCTCGAAAATTGGGTGGTTCTTCGTTCCTGCAAAAGAAGTCGTGGAGACCATTTGAATGACGTTTTATTCAGAACTTAATTGTATCGATTGTACTTCACATTAAATAAAAAACATTTGAATTTCCTTAACAATTAGTGTGTTTTTTTTTTTTTTAAAGAAATGATATCACTCAAATTGGAAAACCCTGTACATATGTACATTTATATGTATGTACTTAAAAATTCAAATCTTCAATAATTCAATTCAATTCTTCAATAAAAATTTCAAATCTTTTAGGTTCATAAAAGATTTTTTTTTTGCTTAGACTTGATTATATATTTTAGTTTATAAAAATACAAATAATATTGTCAGTGGTAATAATACTCGTATAATTTATTAATAAAACTTCTAAAAATAATCTGGTTAAAAGCTATATTTACTTATATAAAAAAAAAAAAATTCTTTTTATTCAATGGAACATCTTTTATTAATTTCACGAAAACCAGAATAAATATAAAATCAATATAGTATTAAATATATAGTTATAATAAAAAAATATATGTATTACTTTTATTTAAACTTTAAAAATTTACGAAAACGTTTTTTCATAAAAAAAATTATATTAAATTTTATTCTTATTATGTTAATTTTTCGTAAACCCATATTTTTAATTTTAATCTTTTTAAATAACTTTCCAAATGTTTCAATACTCTGTCAAACAGAACAGAAAGTAAAATTTTCGCTTTAATTTTTTATTTTTATTTTTATTTATTTTTTTATAACTAAACTTGATTTTAAATACCTGTACGTAATCTGATATAGGCTATAATAAACACCTTAAAATTAATTCAATTTATTGTACAATATTTAATATATTTTTAGTTAATTACTACTGATTATTTAAAATAAATTATTTTATAACAATAATAAATTATAATTTTAATTATCTGCAATATTAATTACCATTCACTAATAAATCCTTTAATTGTTATAGAGTTTAAACAGATTTAACCTAATACTGTAATTATTAATAGTATAAATGTATATATATACGTATAAATGTATGAGAAATTATTCATGGTTTTAATCAATAAAAATGTTTAACTAAAATCTGTAGTTATCTTGATAAATTCCTTTAAATTGATTTACTAATTAGATTTTAATAATTAAATCGATTTAAATTGTGTTACTTGATTTAAATATGAAATTGAAAAATAAAAAAAAAAAATAAAAAATAAAAAATCAGAAATCGAAAATTTTCAATACTTTTAGATAATGTATTAATAATTAAATAACAGAATGTAAAACTAATAAAACTAAGGGTTTTTAAGCAAACACATTTCCAAAATTTCAATACATACATATATCTAAAGTATTTAAAAAGAAACGATTATTTGTTCAAAAAAAAAAAAAAAACAAATGCAAAATAATATTGTATAAAATCATGTTATATAGATTTTATATACGTATCATATTACATAAATAGATTTCATATAGAATAAAAAAGAACTCTGATTAATGAGCCCTATTATATTTCACTAATAAATTTTTATTGATTAAATCGATTAGTTCTGCAGTCTTTGACTTAATTTACATAAATAATAACAATCGGAAACAATAACCAGTAGTTACATTTGAAGGGTAGATTAAAATATCTTTATAGTTAATTGATTTGGCATTTTGTAGTAATTTATAGATCGTATTAAATTTATATGTTGCTGAAGTAAACTAAAAATTCAAATATAGCATAAGTGAATGATTAACTTAAGTTTAATTCAACTTGTTTTTATGTATTACATCGTATACATGTATACATGTAATTGTAATCACCAACAATAGTCATATAATTTTATTGTTGTTTTGAAATTTAACTATATATTTTAACTGCAGTACAATTAAACAAATTGGAACTATACTAATATAACAAAAAAACTTTAAATTTAAGTTTATACTTTATAACTCACTGTCTTAAATTTACAATATACAATAATATAACACGATACTTTTAATCAGAGCTCCAAATCGTACCCGAACCCGAACCCGAACCCAAAACCGCTCCGGAACAAGCATTTTGACGAACCAGAACCCGAACCTGAATCCAGTAAAAAATTTGCATTTGGTTCAGGTTCACCATTTCATTCGCAATCAAATTTCAACAATGTTTTTTTATTTTAAACTGAGAATAAAAAAATATAAAACAAAATAGTAAAATACTTACATAGTCACATATTTGCGTACTGTGTAAGCACACGTATTATGCTTAACAATTTAAATATGTACGTACCTAGTAATATACCTACTAGAAATATATGTAAGTAAGTAAATACAACTACAAAAATTATTTAGAGAGATAATATTCTACTTGTATATCCAAAAGCTAGTCATAGTTTACATATTCCATTCCAAATAGAAAGAAATAAACACAATTTGTTATTGTTTTTTTCATGTTTCTTCAAGAATTTTTTTCTCTACTTCTAATTTCTATGCCTACTATGCACTTGCAAATAAAATAAAGCAAAAAATAATACATAAGTAAAATTAATAGATTTTGATTTGCAATCAATAATGCTGCACTTGTTATGTTGATTGAAAAATTTGAACCCGAACCCGGATCGAACCCACTAAAATTTTCCAGTTCGAACCCGAACCTGAACCCGATTTTTTGTGGGTTTGCAGCCCTGCTTTTAATTAAAGGAACTCCACATATATATTATTATATATGTATGTATGAGCAGCGTGAGTTAAAATATTAGGTATGTATATGTATTTAAAAATAAATACTGTATTATGTTGTATGAATGACTGGATCAATCAAACATGTATGATAATAATCATTAAAATTATAAAATTTAGCAAACAGCAAATTGACAAAAAAATAATCTGATTTCTGAGGAGAATATATCTTATCATCTAAGTTAATTTAAACAAAATGGATTAAATAATATAATATTATATGTAGATAAAGAATCTTTGCTATTTAAATGGGTAGCTAATTATCATAAATAAATATTTTGTTATACTTATTTTTTTTTTTGTTTTTTTTTTTTTTTTAATCTTATTCAAAAGATGTGTAATAATTCAAAAATCAACATTAATAAAATTTGGGTCGGAAAAAAAAAATTCTTTATAATCTTAAACGGCCGATGATTTGATTGTCTTTTAATTTAATTAAAGTCGATTTTGAAAAATAAATAAAATTTCTATAATTAACCAATGCAGACAGAAGTTATAAAATACATTTACAGTTAAAAGATTGCAAAATTTATGAAATTATTTTGCAAGTAACAAAAAAAAATTTTTTTTTTTGTTTTGTTTGGTAAAATAACTCAATAAAATATTTGTAAGTACATTTAACATCTTCTGGTCAAATTGGTGTATTTACTAAATATTCTCAGGTATTTACTAAATATATCCAGATTTTTGCTAAATATATTCAGGCATTATTTAAATAAATTTAGATTTTTTTTTTGGAATTTAGAGTTTTACTAAATGAATTCAGATTTTTACTAAATAATTTCAAAATTTTTTTTTTGAATTCCGATTTTTACTAAATAAATTCAGATAATTTTTTTAGTTCAAAAATTGTAAAAACTAAGAACTTTCTATTGATAAACATGCAAAAATTCTGAAAAATATTTACCGTCGACTTGTCCTTATTTTGACCACTTTTTAACATTAAAAATGTAATAAAAATTAAAGTACCTATTTTAGTTAGAAAATAGAATTTTTTGCAAAATTAAGGGCTACATGAGTTCTTATATCCTAAAATAAAAATAAAAGTGAAAATATGTGTTTTAAGGCAATTTTTATGATAAAAACCAGGTAGTGAAGGTTAATTTTGACCAGCATAAAAATGTTAAGAAAAAAACATTGGTCAAAGTTAGAATAACTAAGTAATAAGCCCAAGCTCAACGTTAATGGTTGACTGTTAATGGTTTTAATCAACTAAGAGAAAACAATTTAATTTTTTTGATAAATTATAATTTAATATAGAAAATTTAATAATATATTAAATATATTAAACTTTCAAAATTTTCAATTAACTGTTTAATTTGGTTGTGCTAACACTATTTTAAATTTTTTACACATTATAAAAGTACTTGTTCAGAACCATCTTTATTTAAATCCAACTTTATGGGTAGATGTGTATTTTAAATCTCTTTTAAAAATTGTATGCCATCATCTCACAAGTTAATTAATTCAATTTCTTGATAATAGAATGTAGGTGGCAGTAAATTGTTCTCAGAAGTTTTTTATTTTTTGGGACGATGGTTATCCTCCTGGTCAAAATTAGACAAATCTACGAAAAATATTTTTGAGAATTTTGACATGTTTTTCAATAAAAAGTTTTTAATTTTTAGAATTTTTGAATTAAAAAAACTATCTGAATTTATTTATTAAAAATCGGAATTCTAAAAAAAAAAAATCTGAAATTATTTAGTAAAAATTTGATTTCATTTAGTAAGACTCTGTTCCAAAAAAAAAAATCTGAATTTATTTAGTAAATACCTGAATTTGCTATATGCTATATAATTATAAGTTACAAGATTTCATCAATGGAATTTTTTTTTTCTCTTTTAATTTAGGGTATTTGCTAATTTGTTCTTGTCTGAGAATGAAAGTAAGATATTTGATCTACTGTTAACATAAATTCACAAGTGTCAAGTTATTGGTCAAATACTTAATTTTAATCCATCATGTGGTGATACTCGTTAACTATACTATATAATATGTTTGAATAGTGACAGTTCATAATATTATACTTAGAGGTTAATATTGTAAGTGCAAATACTTTGAATTGGATATTGGTGTGAGATATTGACTTCCTCGGCCCTTACTAAACTAAATAATTTATTAAGTATCGGAAAGTTAAAATCAAGCATTGGAAACTTCAATGTTACCATATGAATAAAGAATATTTTTAACTGAATTGAAAGAAAAATTTACAGTTCATTTAACTACATACATCTAATATATATTAGAAAATTTGTTATACAGTATTGTAGGTATGTATATATAGATAATATTTAACTGCAATCTAGAAAATATCTTATATAGGAAAGGATCTCGTATCTTAGCTACCATCTTGACTACTGACCTATCATACAATTTAATTAAAGCATTTAGAAGTAAAATTTCAAAGATTTTATTAATTTATTTTTTTTTTAAATTAATATATTAATATGTATATACTACTTTTATATATATATACATATGTAAATATTCTCTGTTTTTGCAAAGTTTATTTGATATAACTGTTGATATTGAAAAATATACGTACATACCTATGTATAATAAATAATATCAAAATTTTTATGTTTGTTGTTTAACTAGAATTAAAAATTTAGTTAGTAGAATACCGTGTGCTTGATTACTTCGCGCAAAGTTTAATTTTTGTTTTGTTTGTTTAAATTTTGTTTTTTTATGTTTTTAATTTTAATTTTAAAATAATTAAATTAAAATAATATTTACGTATATTTATTTATTTATTTAACCAAAAAAAAAGAAAAAAAAATTTTTAAATAAAAATAAATATATAAAGTTTTCTTTTCTTAATTACTTTTAATTTAATACAATATAAAAAGTGTAGCAAAAAATTTTTTTATACAAAATTAAAAAAAAAAAAAAGTTTGTAATCGTTATCAATAAAAAAATATATATATATGTATATATTATAATTTTTTTTAATATCATTAATATAAAAAGTTTTTTTTTTGTTTTTTATTTTATGTTTTGTATAATAATGATTTCAATTAATATCTTGGAATATATAAACATTTTTTCCATAAAAAAATGTTTAAATAAATATTTTAATGGATTACAAATATTTAATGATTGGTAAGTTTTAAAAACATTGTATCGATACATTGTTTTTCATGTTGTAGTTTAAAAAGAAAAAAGAAAAAAAACGAAAGTGTAACAAAAAAATTCTCACTGTCTAATTCTGTTAATTCCAATGTTAAAATAAAATTATAAGTTACCTATACGTTAATAATTTAATAATTGCATTAGAACTATGATATATTTTTTTTTTGCCTGATATTCTTCTGCAAAGCATATAGGGATTTTACTTGATGTCTCCATTCTGCTCTATTGTTTATTTAACACGTTGTTCGATAAAATAACACGTGTTAATCGATTAGATTATAATTAAAATTTATGTTGGACCTCACTAAAACAATGTTAAAATTGGTTCATATATGTTTTTGTTAATATTTTTTTTTTTTTTTTTTGCAAAAATATAGAGGGAAATAAAACCACAATCAACAATTTATTTTACGTAAATCAGTAAACATTTCAATATAAACTGTGATTTTTTTTTTTGCAAAAAAATAGAAGTCCAAAAGTATGAAAAATGATTAAACTATTTTAAAAAAGTATGATTATGATTTGAAGAAGTATCGAATCATATACTTCTTCGAATCGTAATGATAATGATTTTTTTTCTTTCCTCGCGCATCTTTATGCAAAAACCAAAAGAATCTCGTACATCATCAGTTAATGCAAATGAATTTAATTTTTTAAATTGACAATAAGTGACTGATTATAATTAAAGAAATTACAATTAAATTACTTTCAATTTTACAATGTACAAATTTTGAGTATAAAAATTCGATGGATACTTCTTACATTTATGTATTTATGTTATAAATGATATACATATATATCTTTTTTATTTTAACTAAAGATATTTTTACTTTAAGTGAAGATATTTTTACTTTAAGTAAAGAAATTTTTATTTTAAATAAAAAATTTTTACTTAAGTGAAGACATTTATAATAAAAATTAAAGTAAAATATTATATTTTATAATAAAACATATACATTTTATTATCCATAAATATCAAAATATAAATATCTGGTCGAAAGACATATGAATTAAAGATATATTTTATTAAATCATTTACATTATATAATATCAATTAATGAAGTAAAAATTCTTCATTTAAAATAAAAAATATTCACTTAAAGTAAAAAAAGTTTTCAGTTAAAAGTAAATATGATATATTTGTAAATAAGGGTTTAATACTAAATTTAACTTTTAAAGAATTTTATAGATCATGATGAATAAGGAATTTACATAATATTATGTGGGTTATGTTTTTTTTATTTAAATTTCATATTTAATTTTATTTGACACAATTAGGATATATTTTAAAAATAATTTAAAACAACAATTAATACAATTTATGTAATTATAATTTGTATTACATAACTAGTTTAATTTTATATAAGTAATAAAATGGGTTATCATTGCGAGATCATAGCACATTACATTGCACACATTTTTTTACCTGTTATATAAAAAAAGAGATCAGATAATTTGTCTGATGATCGGTTGACAACAGATAACAGTCTGGATGTAATCCACATTTTATACATATGTATATAAATATATTATGTATACCATTATAACTTTTAATTTTTTTTTCTTTTTTGTTTTTCTTAACCATATTTTTAACTATTAATCATTTCATTTTATTAAACTGGGAATATGTATTATTATTTTCTAAAAATTAACGAATAAAATTAATAAAAAAAAAATAATTAAATAATTTAATTTATAAAATTTCTAAATAAGTAAATAATAAAATTCATTCAACTTTTTAACATTTTAATTAAAAAAGGAAAGTAAGATTAAAATTATTATATAACAACACATATATATGTATATATTTAACAGATTATAATGCAAAGAAAATTCAAATTAAATCTTAATCTTAAAGCGAAAAACAATATAAAGTTACAATTAAATGCGAATATAAAAATAACAATTTAAAATAAATAAATCGGGAGTATTAATATCTTGACTTTCTCGTCGTATAATATGAACATATTATATTTTTACATATATATAGTTATACACGAATAAAATTTATATCCCAAAAATTGTATTTTCGGACTTCGGAAATTGTATCCAATATACTTCAAAGATCCATCAATATTTTTACATTAATTTTTTTTTCGTGATTTCAATCCTTTTCTTATGAGAGAAAATAAAACGTAATTAAAACAGTTATAAATTTAATACTTAAAAAAAAAATCCCTATGACGATACTATAAGTATATCAATAACAATTAATTACTAATTTATATAATCATCCAGTTTAAGATTAGATCAATTTAAATAAAGTATTGAAAAGTTAACTATAGTCTAAAATGATTAAATGTAATTTATAGAGATGAAATTTTTCTATGAAATAATTAACAAGTTTTAGCATATTTTTCAAAAAAGTTTTAATAAATTTACTTATTAGTTTCACTATGTCTGTTCGTTTGTTTATGAAACTTCTACACCATTTGAAGATGAAGCAATTGGATTTTAGCCATAGGGCTTAAAAAAAATTAATTTTGTTAAGCAATTTTTTTTTTTTTGACTTTGTTTTTTTTTGAGTTTTTATTTTGTATCCATTACGAAGCTACAGCCCCTCAATGTTGAAAAATACGCTAATTTCAAGTGTGTATAAAATCTGAGATTCTGCTTAACATTTTTTCAATTTAAAAACACAAACTACAATATATTTTTTTTTAGCTTTATTTTTTATAAAAAATTAATATATTAAAAATTATACATATAGTTTTTGCAATTTAATATTTAAATTTATCGTTATAACTCTGAAAAGAAAATTTTGAAAAAATTGTTTCTTTCATATCTCCAAAAAGTTTTTAGATAAAACCTTTCAAATTTTGTGAGAAAAAACATCTTTTAGAATTAAATTAACGACATTAGTATTTCAGACACCCGTGCAAATTTATGTCGTTAGTAAGAAACTAAAATTAAAGTTATACAATATGATGTTTTTACATGTTTTAACTGCTTTTCTTAGTTGTGTATAAGTTTTAGGAAACTACAGCACCTCTTAGTTGGAAACAATCCAATTTTTGGAATGTTTTTATATCTAAAATTTAGCTAAATATTCTTTCAATCTAAAAACATCAAACGGCACGAATTTTTTTAATCTTTATAAATTAATAAAAAAATTCAACTATACAATTTTATGGAATTTAATACAGAAATTTACCGTTATATGGAACCAACATTTTCGTTTCTCTGTATCTGTAACGCTTTTAATCATAGACTCATTGAACTGAAGAAAATCAATAAGCATAAATTACCTTAGAAAATTTTTGTTATTTCCTATACTGTTTAAAAGATATTAGGTGTCAAAAATTATTAAACTATGTAAGACAAAAAAAAATATATACATATTCATATATTGTGTTAATGGTTTTTTTTAATTATATAGGGGGTTTCCTTAAAATTAAAGAAAGTGTCTTTTATATTACATAAAAATTTTTGAAAAAAAAAAAAGAAATTTTAAAATTGGATGCAAAATTAGTCACAACTTTAAGCCATTAAAAATATCTGAAGTTACATACCGCCATTGTTGAATTATTTGTTTTAGGAATTTTTAATTGATATTGCAAATTTGGCTTTTCGTAATTGTATCTTCCCTATATTTCGATAGAACTTTATATGTGTTTAATACAGAACCAGTTTATCGAATTTTATTAACCTTGACTAAAACGTTTTTAACATATTGATCAGGAAAATTCAAAATTTTAAATTTAACAAGGTTGTTTTTTTTTTCGCAATTCTAATATTGTACTTGTATATATTATAAGAAATTAAACAAAAAATAAAAAATACTAAAATTCGTACCTATTAAAATTTGTGTATATATATGTATGTATACAAAAATATCTTTAAATAAACTTTTCAATGTTTTTTTTTTCTATATTTACGTTCAAAATATGTATTAATATTTCATCATTTAATTAATAATATAATGTTTGTTAATTAAATATATAGTGAAATAAAACAGAAAAATAAATAAAACTTTAAAAGAATCTATTGATTTTTAAGATATGAAAATTTCTATACAGAATTTCTATCCATTATTTAAACTGTTGTTAAAATAAATTTTATTAAATTCTTTTTTAGATATATAGTATTATTAATTAATTAATATTTTCAACAAAAAGCTGGAGAATACTTTGATATGAATTAATATTTGGATATAAATTTAATAAATGTTCTAAAATTTAATTAAAAATTTCAAAAAATTCTGAATTAATTACAAGTTATTTAAACGTTAATACCCGTCCTATATTAGAATTTTGCTTATAATTTCTTTTATTCTTATAGTTATCATCTTTTCAAAAAATAAAGTTTTAGATTCAAAATTAACAATTATTTAAAGAAAAAAAAAAAAACGGGTTTTTGATAAGATTCCAACATAAGTAATGGTTAAGTTGTGGATGGTGAACCAGATCAGAATGAAAACTGAACAGAATTCACTTTTATTAATATCTTTAAAAAAAAACAAGCTTTTTAAAAATTTCAATATGTATCTCTTTATTTCTTAAGTTTTATTTTGATTTAAAATTTAATACTATTTACTTTTTTTTTTATAAAATTGTATATATACAAATTTTTTATTACATATATATATTATAAAATTATATAATATAATATATACATATATTTAAAACTAAAATATGTTTTACAAAAAATTTGATAATGTTAGTGTTGTGTAGTCCTTTGTTATACTTAGATCACTGCTGGTTTATTATTTAAATATTTGAATATTAATGAACCCGCTTGGCATTTTATTTTAACATAGTTTATTATTTTATGTTCTACATTTATTCGTTAATTTAATACTATATTCGATAAAACTGTAAAAATATGTACCAAAATTTCCATAGGAAATCTTCAGTATCTAATGGTATATCAAAATTTCTCAAATTAATGCTTTGGTAGGTAAGGACGCAAATAATTCCTTTTTGATTTGTATCCACAAAAAATTTAAATTTAAATTTGTATCAACATTAAATTATTTAAAATTAGAGTTCTTATGAAATAATATATGTTTTGTACCCATCTAGACGAAACCCACCTCGTTGAATGTAATTGAAATAATTACTTTCGGTGTTTGAATTTTCTTTGATTTCCACAATTAATGTTTTGCGAATATGACAATTTAATTTTTTTAAAACCGAAAATGCTACAAAGCCCGATACATAAAAATGTGCATTTTGGACAAAATTTTTTCTGTATTAGACATTTCGCGGCCTGGAAAGGAAATTTAAAAATATGTATATGTACCACTTTCTTCTTCATTAATATAACATTTTTTTACAACACAACGTAGTGGTATTTTATTTCTGTAATTGTAATCAAATTTCATAAGTAAAAATATTGGCAGTTTATCGTATAATATTTACAAAATTTTTTGATTAATAGAAATTATTTGAAATATTTAAAAAAAAAAATGAGAGAATTTAAACGATTCAATACGAACCAGTATCGAACGGAATCCTTTTCCCTATATCCTTTAAGAAAAAGCCAAAAGTTTTATTCGACAATTTTTGAAGAGAAGGACAAGTTTTTTTTTTATTTTATTTAATTTCTTAAAGTTTACAATTAGTAAAAGTTTACAAACTAATATTTATTGTTACAATATTTACGACTAAAACCTTAAATACTATATTTTTTATTTTTTTTAGTGTTTTTTCTAATAACATTATTAATATTCTTTTGTTTATGCAATTTTAAATAAAATAAAAATGGAAACAAATTTTGATTTTTAATACAAATTTTCCATAACTTTTTTTTTTATCGAAAATTGCATATATTTAGGATAATTGTATGAATAAAAGCTTTCTAATTCAAAACAAGTAGAAAAACCCATGAAAAAACTAGTTTTTCTCAATTTTGCATATATAAATATGTATTTAAGCTTTTACATATAAATTCAGCAGGTTATATACAATGATAGGAGGTTCTTTGGATCATTTTTCTAATAAATAATTGTATAATAAAAATATAAACATAAAATAATTCATTTAATATAATTTTTATTTTTGTTTCTTTGCAGAATTTCAATAATTTTTCAAAATGGCAGAAACTGACACAATGTTAAAGGGAGGTAAAAGTCCTCCGAGGTTAGTAATATAATAACTAATAATCTTAAGAATTTATTAGTTTTTTAATATTAAATTATGAATTTAAAATTTATTAATATATTTAACAGTAGTATAGTATGATTATATATTACGTTAAATCTCGATTGTCGTAAATGACAAAAACAAAACAGCTATCGCCCTTTAATAAAAAACAAATCCGGTTAATAGATAAAAATAAATTTAATGAAAATGCATTGAATTAAAAATCAAAATATTTCTCGGTATTTTTTTTGAATTAAAGACGAAAATGTAGGTCTACTCACAGCAAATCTACTCCTTAAGAGGCACAAACTAGAATTACATGTAAATAAGGAAACTTTCTTTTATATGATTTTGGATCTGATTCAATTGAATAATAAAATTAAAAAAAAAATTAATTTATACCTTATAATATATATAATATATGCAATTAACAGTTTTAATCTGTATTTTAAAACTTCTAAACAAATAGAATTGTATTGATTGCAATTTAGACAATTCTACATATTGTGATAATACAATATCTTGGACTATATCCCGTTGTGATTGGGTGCGAATTTTTAAGATCAATTCTAATAAGAAACTATTTGCATCATATTGTGATTATTCAAATTTTCATCGCATATCATACATGTTATGCTGGCTTTATTAGCCTAACAATTAAACAATTAGCAAGTAAAAGTAAGCAAAAAAAAAAATTGTTAGTTTTTTTTTTCGGTTATTTTAATCTTGCAATCAATAAATAATTCTTTGTTACTGTGTTTATAGTTTACACTTTTTGTTTTTCTTCATCATAGATTTATTATAGGCGTTAAGAGGTATTAAAATATAGTCGAGATTTTATTGAATATTCTATACACTATACACTATACATATTAAAAATTAAATTTTTAAAACTAAAATACTGAATAATTGCAATTATTTTTATTATAGTATTATAAATTCCGATGCGGAAGTAGGACGTCGACGACAGCAAAGGTTAACACCATTGCAAAGATTAAAAAATTTTTTTCTACTTCATTGGAGGGGTCTTGTATTAGTTTTTGTTCCAATCATTTTGTTACCAATATTATTTGTAGAAACAACAGAAGTTAAGGTATGTTTACATTAGTATTAATAAAATATAATTTTATTTCAGTAATCAAAATAAAATTAATTTTACAATTTTTTTTAGGCATATAGATGCTTATATATTTTACTTTTAATGTCATTATATTGGTTAACAGAAGCATTACCATTACCAGTTACTGCAATGTTACCAATTGTATTCTTTCCGGTAGCCGGAATAATGGTAATTATTATATATTTTTTTTTTTTTTTAATTTTTAATTTATTTTTAAATATTTAAATTAATTTCTTTTTTTTTTTTAATTTTTTTTTTTACAGTCATCGGAAAAAACCTGTGCTTTATATTTTAAAGGTAATTTAATAAAAACTTTAAATCAAAATATCAAATTATTTAATATAAATTTGTATATCAGTAATTAAAAATTATGTATATTTATCAACTTATAGATACTCTTGTTATGTTCATTGGTGGAATTATGATGGCCTTAGCTATAGAATATTGTAATTTACACAAAAGATTAGCTTTAAAAGTTATTCAAATTGTAGGTTGCAGTCCTAGAAGGTAAGAGTTTATTTTTTTGTATTTTATTTAAGTGAATACTATATATTATTATGTAATTAATACAAAGTACATAATATAAGTTATTATTATTTCTGATGTGCATATTGACCGCGAAGAAATTTAAAGTTTTTTTTTTTTTGCTTTTTAAAATCTATTAGATTTTTGAATTAATGTAACTATATAATCCATAATATTTTGTAAATTTGAACATATAATTATGGTAATTTTAAAAGTGTTGAAAATCCAATTTTTTTTTTTTTTAGATTATGCACTGTATTGCAACGAAATCACTTAAAAATGTTGTCCTTTTAAAAACACAATTTAAATTTAACTGCATTAGGCCGCGACCACACAGACACTGGTCGGTGATTTTTTTTTTTTAAATATTTCAAATATATTACTTTTTAAACAAGTTGCCATACAGAAGAGTGGTAAAGGGGCAATTTTTTTCCGGCCACCGGACGATTTTTTAAAACCAAAATTGTTTGAATTTTGGAAAGGCAAAAAATGCGATAAATGAAAAAAAAAATTTTATTTTTTAATTCAAATTAACGTGTTTATCGGTTTATATCATTTTTAATTCCAATAAATGATCATATAAACAATAATCACACGTTAATTTAAATAATATCAACTATAGTTTGTTTTCTATTTACTATTTCAATATTATAAGTATAAATTTAATTTAAATTTAATTTATACTTAATGTTGAAATTGTATTAAAAAAAAAATATGACTTTGTTAATAAAGTATAAATTAATATAAATCTAATAAATAATGTAAAATAAATAAAATTAAAATAATATATTTTGTAATATAAAATTATATTTATTTGTATGCTATTATAAAAATGTTAATATTTACCTCTATAACGTATATCTCTATAACGTTAATGCTTCAGCAATTTTCTCTTTTTAAACTTAACTTTTCTTGAACTTTACTTTTAAGAAAGTCAAAACTGTTTATTGACATTCTTATACATATATTCGAAAAATTCTCTTCGTATAGAGATAATGGAACTGCTCAAAACTAGCTCGTTCTTAGCTCACAAATTAAACTTTTTAGTAAATAACAATTTGTTTCAAAATTTATTCTTGCCGCAGAAAAATCACAAAATTATATGGTCATGCACTTTTAAAAAAATAGCCGCCTGCTTTCTGTGTGAACGCGGCCTTACAAAAATGACTTTTTGGAAAACTTCATATATAAATATCAAATAATTTTTCCTTTTTAATATCTATTATATGCCGTTAACGTTTGTAACAATTTTCTTTATTTTTCATAGCAAAAACTAATACTGCACATAACAGAAAAAAAGAAAAAAAAAATTGAAAATTTAAAGGGTTGGGTACATAATCCCGTAAATCAAAATCCCAAATTCAAAATCCCGAAAACAAAATCTCGGAAAATAAAAATCCCGAAATTACAAAATTGCGAAAATCAAAATCCCGAAATTTCAAAATGTCGCATAGACTTATATATATGGATATAAATATTCCTGAAAAGGGCTCTAATTTTGAATCCAACTATTAATACTTACAGCCCACACATATACGAGTATACCAATCTCATTCAAAAAAATTATAAATTTTCACATTTCCATATTGAAAATAATTACTTTTGAAAACCTTGCATATAAAAGTACTCAATTTTGACATTTCATTTAAAAAATAGTGAATTTTATACGAATTTAGACATTTTTATGAAAAAAAATATTATTTTTGATTATTTTGTTTTCTTAGTGTTGCCACACGTTTACGTTTATTTCAATTTACATATTTTTATTATTATTGTAAAAAGCTAAGTATTCTTACAAATAAAGGGAGCATAACTGTCAAAAAACGTGTTTAAGATAAATAAAAACTATATTAGAACAGACAGATATTTTCTTTTATTTAAAAAGTTAATTGACAAAAACCAATATTATTTCTAGATTGCATAAATACCAGTATTATTAACTAATATTATATTTCTTGATTACCAGACTGGAGTATGTTACGCCGGCTTTATCTAGTTATGATATATTTTTGTATTTCAAATATTAAATAAAAAAACAAATTTGATGTTTAACTAAATTCCTCATCTATACTTAGTCTCTAATATTCAAAATATAATAGGTGTATACCAGTTTATGACATTTGACAATTTATTTACTCAATAATTGAAATGATGTAGTATAAATACAAACATAAATACAAATTGCAAAATATTCATATAAACACTTTATTTTTTTTTTTAATTAGATTGCATTTAGGTTTAATTTTGGTAACTATGTTTATTTCATTATGGATAAGTAATGCAGCTGCCACTGCAATGATGTGCCCAATTATTCAAGCTGTGCTAGAACAATTGGAAGCGGTAAGCAATATAAAAAATTTGTTTCATTTTTATTCCTTGCACTTTTAATTACTTAGATAAGAACTTAATATGTATAATAATATTATAATCGTTAATTTTTTGTCGTCTTTACAGCAAGGTATGTGCAAATTAACCAGAACTGATATTAAAAAAGAAGAAGATGAGTATGTTAAAGTGATATTTTTTTATTTAATTGATTTTAAATATATATATTTAAATTTCTAGACCTCCGTACCCTTCAAAAATATCAATTTGTTTTTATATGGGTACTGCATATGCAGCTTCAATGGGAGGTTGTGGTACATTGATTGGAACCGGAACAAATTTAACTTTCAAAGGGATATATGATGGGTAAATTAAAAGATAAAAATATTATAAATTGCGTATAATAAATAATTCATTAAAATAATTTAAATTAAATTGATATTGTACCCAATTTATTTACTTAAACGTTATTTATTTACTTTACTTTAAGACATAGTTTTAAAACTTTGAATTAACTTTCAAAAGTCTAAAGATATTTTAAACAGAGAAAAACATTGCTAGTTTTCAAATGCAACTAAATAAAAGAAAATTCAAAAAGGTCTGCATTTTTTTTTTTTATCTAAAAGTGCTTTGTAAATGTAAAAAAAAATAATTAGGAGGGATTTTTAAGTTGAATTCTTAATCAGGATATACCCTTTTTCCGGAATATTTATATATGCGACATTTTCAATTAGGAGGAATTTTAGAGTTGGATTATGGAAAAAGCTTATAACGGATTTTCTAAACAAATCTGAAATCCTTCCTAATTATTTTTTTTAAAATCCAAACCATTGCTAGATAGATTATTGAAACCTTAATTTTGTTACCAACTCTAAAGTTTTTCCTAATAATTTTTTTTGCATACATTAGTTTAAAATTTTTGTAATATATTTCTTACGGCTCTAATTCGTAGCGTAGCATAATGTTTAGGGGTTAGTTCATTTTTAGACTTTGGGGATTAATTAAAATGAACTAAATTTCAAAAATTGTAAAAATATTTTTTTGGGAGTGTGCACAATTAATATTGGGGTTAGTTCATACATAATAAACTAATAGCCAAAAATAGTGGGAATTAGTGACTTAAGGGCTAGTTCATTGAAAAGTGAAATGAAAACGCTATAGTGGGTCGTCCCCGCCTATGCATATAAGCGATAATTCGTAAACAGTTGCAATTTGTACAAATTCAATTCGGTAAATCGTAAAAATTGAAATATTTCGTTAATTTTCCGGTATCAAAACATCAAAAAATATTCTTTTTTTTTTGTTTTTTGATTTATTGGAAATGTCGAAAATAGAATATATATAGTATTAAAAGAAAGTGAAAAGATAAAAATTGTATTAAAAGTGAAAATATAAAGATAGTAATTTACTATACGATAAAACATACATACGATAAAAACGGGGAGGATGACATAACGTAAAATTCGTTCTATAAAAGGTTATTTTATCAAAAAATCTCTCTCAAAAAAGTACATTTTAGAAAAAGACAAATTACAAATAATACGGTTCAGTATGAAAAAATTAAATATTTTTCGTTTTTACCAAAAATTTGATTTTTATAATAACTCATTTGATGAAAGCAGATATTTATAAGTTGAGAGACATTTATCTACTTTTTGTAGAAATCTAGGATTAATAGTTACATTTATCTAAAACAACAATAAAAACGATTCTGCTCGTATATGTATATAAGAATTGGATTATAAAATAATGGTTTTTGCTTATTCCGAACTAAAACGAGAAACTTGTGAAGTGGCTTTTATGGGAAATTTGAAGTGGTTCTTATGGGAATAAGAAAGTATCGTTTTTTTGTTAAATGAACTAAACTAATAAAAATTATCTATAAAAAAATTTATTTTTTTTTAGATGAATTAAATAATTTCTTCTAAGTTTTGTAATTTTTGCAAGTCCAAGAATAATTTAATTACAATTTCAAAAAAAAAAAAAAATATATTTAAAAATATTAAAGAAATTGAAGAAATGAATTTTTATAATATCAATTTACATTTTTTATTTTATTAAATTATTTTGCTCTTTACTGTATATAAAATAAACATTAATTTAAATCCTCAGCAAATTTCCACATGCAGAAGAAACCATTGACTTTGCAAACTTTATGTTCTATGCTGTTCCACCAATGATAATTTATACTTTATTAATGTATTTGTATATGCAATGGGCGTATATGGGTATGTTTAGACCAAAAAGTAAAGAAGCAAAAGAAGTTAGTTATGGCGAAGATGCAGTTAAAGTTGCTAAAAAAGTAATAGATGAAAAATATAATCAATTGGGACCAATGTCCTGTCATGAATTTAGTGTTATGATATTATTTATTATAATGGTTTTATTATATTTCACGAGACATCCTGGTATATTTACTGGTTGGGACAGTTTTTTTGATTCGTAAGTTTTTACAATAAAAATTAATGCTTTCTTTGATATTGAATTTTATCTTTTGTTTCTTTTTTTTTTTTAGAGAAATTAAAAATGCTTCACCAACTTTATTGATTGTCATTATATGCTTTTTCTTACCAGTTAATTATGCCTTTCTCAAATGGTTTACTGGCAGATGTAAGTTGTATTTAAATTTTGTCCATTAATAGAGAATTTATTATAAATGATAATTATAATAACTTTATTTTATTATAAATAGCTGATGTTCCAGATAAACCATCAAATGCCTTACATTCATGGAAATTTATTCAACAAAAAGTTCCATGGGGATTAATTTTCTTGCTTGGTAATATTACATAATTATTTTTCTCTTGAAATATAATATAATTTCTAAATTTTTACTATATTTTACTTATACTTATATTTTTAAAATATTTTTAAAGGTGGAGGATTTGCTTTAGCTAAGGGAGCAGAAGAGAGTCGATTGGCATTATTACTTGGACAAAGTTTAAAGGGTCTTAAAGGACTTCATCCATTAGTTTTATTGTTTGTTGTTATTGTATTTGCAGAATTTGCAACAGAATTCAGTTCAAATGTTGCAATATGTAATATTATTGTACCAGTTTTAATTGAAATGGTAATTATTCACATATATACATACATACATGTACAATATTATAAATATGTTAAATATAATTTCTTTTTATAATATTATAATAATATTTATTTTTATTCATATTTTTAGTGCATAGCAATAGAAATTCATCCATTATATTTAGTATTACCAGCAGGACTAGCATGTAGTATGGCTTTCCATTTACCAGTGGCAACACCGCCGAATGCGATAGTAGCAAGTTTTGCAAATATTAGAACTAAAGATATGGTAAAAATATTATATTATTGATTATATTAACTATTATGTTCAATTAATTCAAATTAAATTTATAATATTTTAGATGATATGTGGTATTGGTCCAACTTTAATTACAATTGCAGTTCTATTTATAACATGTCCAACTTGGGGATCTATAATTTATCCAAATTTAACAGATGGCTTACCACAATGGCTTCTTCAAGAAAATTTAACACAATTAACAAATTAAATTTGCATTTCTAAAAATAAAAGTTATAAAAACACACACAAACACACACATTTGAAAAAGCATTCAGTTGCTAGAAAACTAGTTAATTTTTTTAGGTTTTAATTTTTTTTTTTTTTAAATAAAAAGTTTTCATTTGTAAATTTTTATTATATTTTAAATGTGTATCTTCTCATAATATAGTATAGAATAAATTAAAAAAAAAAATTACAATATACGATAAAAAAAAAATTGTATTATACAATTAAAACACCTATACTTACATAATATTATACTTTAATTTTGTATAAAGGTAAATGCATTTTTTTAAGAAAATGAAGAGGATGTATGAAAATTAGAAAATACTTAAGAAAATAAAACAAAAATAGTTTTTACATAGTTCAAAGTTTTATTTAAAAATATTTGTTTGAATGAGTAAAAATAAATTACTAGATAAAATAAATACTAGATCTTAATTAAGAAAAAAATATATACCTACTCATAATTAAAACAGAAAGTTTGATTTAATGTTCGCCATAATTTTAAAATCACGCGTATAGCAACAATTAGGTAAACGTTTTTACAACCTGGTGAAGATTATACATATAATATTATAACACGTTTGGTTAATTTTAAAAAAAAAAAACGTTCCAATAATATTTTTCCGTCTATTTCATTTTCTGGCTAACAGATGCTTCATTCTCCAATATCGTTGTGGCAATCCGTCAAAGCAAATTTATTTTCTGAACAAAGTAAAATTACTTGAAAATTAATAGGAACTTCTGAGTTTATAGAAACTTCTGAGTTTTAAAACTTTATAGATAACCCGTTATAAGTTTTCGGTATTTTATATAAAAACCTCGAAAATTATTTTAATTATTAAATAATTCTTTTTTTTATTAACTAAAGAAAGTATTGGAAAATCTAAAAAATAAAATTTATATACAGAATATGTGTATACTTATTTTTAATGAGCTATTTTTGAATCTTAAAAAAAAACAAGGCAAAATGTAAACCAACGGTTTTTAAAAGTGCACATTTCTAAAAGATAATACTAACAGTTTAGAATTGTAACTTGCACCAAAATTTAAAAATTTCATATGAAAAAAAATGTGAAAATAGGACTTTTTTACAATTTTGAGGGGCTGTAAATCCGGAACCCCATATAGCTAAGAAAAACTGTTAATACACGAAAAAGCATATTACTGGAGCTTTAACTTTGATACCGTACCGAAGGAAAATTTGTACAGGGCCTTTACCATGTAGTGCTAATTTCGCGAAATAATTTTCGCATTCGGTTGTTTCGTACCATGTAAAGCGAAAATAGCATAAGTACATGCGAAGATCGCATAAGTACATGCGAAAATCAATGTTGCTAGCTTTATTGTGTTTTTTCCTACCGTGTAATTCTACTTTCGCATATTTTTTGACAGATTTCATTCGATAGTAATTTTATTAACGATTGGGTTGTATTTTTATTTTTGTTTAACTTTTTTTTTTAGTTGAAAATTTTTGGAAATTTTTTAAAATGTAAGTAAAGTAAAATGTATAATACTATATATTAATAATCATTATGAAAATATTGTTTTTCAGTTTCACACTATTGTTATACACTAAAGTTTAAATTTAAAGTTTTGTTTATATATGTTTTATAAAGTTTCAAATTGTCTGTTTTAAGTTTTTAAGAATTTTTTTTTTGTAATTTATTATTATTTCACACTAAATTTTATTTTTTATTTGTTTTTTGATAAATTTAATTTTCAATGTAATAAGCATCTCAAATTCGCAATTTATGCCAATGCGAATGTGTTATATGGTAAGCACTCAGGTGCCTAAGTTACAGGTGTCTAAATATAGCATATTTTAAATTTTTGAGACCTAATAGATCTTAAACAGGGGTGGTACAAAAAAATTTTCTGAGGAAACTTATTCTAATTCTAAAAGTTCTTTTTTGTCTAAAAATTGCAAGTTTCTATCTCAAAGCGTGCTAGAGTTATGAAAATTTGGTTTTCACATAACGGGAAATTTAAATAGTAAACTAAATAATATAGCATAATTTTGATATTGTTTTATAGAGGTAAGAAAATTTCCGGTCTTTTAGTATTTTTAGATTGTAAAACTACTACGCAGAGCCTGGAGCTTTAATTTACATGTCTTGCTAAAGAAAAATGTGTACGGGTGTTAAAGTTACAGGTATCTAACATTAGCAAAATTTCGATTTTTGAGCCCTAATAGCTCATAAACAGGGGATGGTACAAAAACAATTTTTGAGGAAACTTATACTAATTCTAAGAAAGTTCTTTCTTCCATCAAAATTTCAAGTCTCTATCTAAACGCGTGCCGGAGTTATAACGGTAGAAAAATCAGGCAAAATTTGGTTCCTGTCGAATAGCGTTTTCAGAGTGAAAAAATGATAAGCGGAACATGAAATATTCGCATTTAAAAATAGGCTTTTTCAAAGTTTGAGAGACTGTAGTTCCCTTATTATTGGGGCTACATAAGTCCCATTGCAACTTTTGACGGGAGTTTTGTCTCATTGTTAAGGCCTTAGAGATTTTGGGACGGATTTTAGGATTGAATTCAAAATCAGGATTACACGCCTTTTAGTTCCTGAATTAGGAGGATTATATACCAGATTTTAGGAAACGAGATTTTGAGATACGAGCATTCGTACCCAATCCTATATTACTAGGTACTACTAAAAATATTTAAGGAAATTACTTAACTTTTACTCAGATAAAGTATTTGAAATACTTTTGCAAATACTTCTACTTAAAAAGTATTTGAGATACTTTTTATCAAATACTTTATTTGCCTTTGAGAAAATAATATTAAATACTTTTATTCATTATAAAATTATTCACTTATAAAAGTATTTTACACTAGTATTTTATTTTAAATATTTTTATTCGAATACTACCCAGCTCTGTTTAAAATTACTTTAATTTAAAAACTTTTACCTTAATATATGAATAAAATCGTTGGTACGTTTGTGTGAAACCGCATCACGCCTAAACCTGGTTCGTGATGTGGAGTCATAGTCATAGTGATATAGAGTCATAGCTGCCATACAACTTCAATAACAAAAACTATCTTTTGATCCTCTAATCACCACAAAACACTCCAAGATAACCGACCATGACTACCCTATTGATTCTGTATATAAGTATTTTAAAAAGTTTCACAGAAAGTCATAGCTGCCATACAATTTCAAGTGTTTTTTATACCAAAAACTATTTTCTGATTCTGTAATCACCACAAAACGCTCAAATCTAACCGGCCATGACTACCTTATTGATTCTGTATATTAGTATTTTCAAAAGGTGCACAGGAAGTCATAGCTGCGATACAACTTTAAGTGTTTTTTATACCAAAAAATATTTTTTGATCCTCTAGTCACCACAAAACGCTCCAAGCTAACCGGTCATAACTACCCTATTGATTGTGTATATAAGTATTTTCAAAATGTTCACAGAAAGTAATGGTTGCCATACAATTTCAAGTGTCTTTTATACCAAAAACTATTTTCTGATCCTGTAATCACCACAGAACGCTCAAATCTAACCGGCCATGACTACCTTATTGATTCTGTATATATGTATTTTCAAAAGGTTTAAGGTTGCCAATAAATCAAATCACTCAAAATATTAAATTACCACAAATTTTTTGTGATATTGTATCTACACAAAATGAACTCATACAAAAAGGGTTTCCAAATATTGAGGTAAATTATTCACACCATCAATAGTTAAGCTAACTAGCTATTTTAGCAGCAAAAAATATTGACGTTGATGTTATTAATCTTACTATACAAAATATGATTAATACACAATTGTTTACATTTAAATCAATTGATACAGTCTTCGATGAAATTAAAAATTGGATCTCCAATAATTTTATTATCTAATCTCAAACCACCAATGCTATGCAATGGTACCAGATTAGTTATCAAAAAAATGTTGGGAAACATCCTTGAAGCCACAGCCAATAAGACAATTTAAATGAGAAAATGTGTTATTATAGAGGATTCCAATGATACCATCTGATTCACCAATACAATTTATACGTTTGCAATTTCCCATTCGGTTAGCCTTTGCAATGACAATTAATAAAGCTCAAGGGCAAACTATGGCTATATGTGGATTAAACCTTGAAAATTCATGCTTTTCCCAGGGGCAATTATGGGAATTATATGTTGCATTGCATTGCATAAAATTAAATACCAATTAATAAATTTTATAAAATTGAATTTGAAAATATTCATTTCAAACAAAAAAATAGCTAATTGTTAACACGTTCTAAAAATTGAAATATGTATGTTATGTCGTTGACGTACGTATTTTGTTGTATTTATAAGAAATTATTCCATTAATGAAATATTCTTAAGAAATAATGCAATGTATGACGATATATAATAATATAATATATGAATACGTCTGCATATTAATATGTATGTATTTGGTATTATTTTTTTGTAGTAAGTTTAGTATAAATTAATATACATTTGCCGCTTAGTATTAAACAGTACTAGGAATATCATATTTGGAAAAGTTTTGGATTGATAATCGTTCGGTGGAAGGTTAGAATTTGCTTTTGAAGAATGTCTAAAAATTTACTATAATTTGAATATATGTATGTACCATAGTTCTAGAATTTATAAAATTCATCCAAATAATTTTAAAATACTGAAAAATTAAAATAATAATATTACAAGCAGAGTGACTGACTGTGAACATACTATCGAGTTCTTACGGGTATCTAAAAGTTGACAACGGCAACTGTATTCTTCCTCGTTTTACATGACTTTTCTATGCTTTCAATTTTTTCCTGGGTATTACTTGATACCCTTGTTTTAACGTGATTACTTGTTTGAAGGTGCATTAAATATAATTAAGAACAACAAAAGATTAATTTTGTTTTTTTAAGTTATTTTATGTCTCTAAAAATGTGTCAAACGTATAACATTAATTATAGAAGGTCAAAAAGTGCATTGTAAGGATTTTATTGTTGCTTGTTTAATTGCTTGCAGGTAAGTAGCCAGCCAATAGGCAATAACCAATATTATATAAATATGTATACCACTTTTTACGTTAGTATTTTTAAGTTATAAACTCTTAAAAAATTGAAATGTAACGGGCTATAACTAACTTGATCCAGCTAATGTTTATACCCTACACCTAAAGTAGGTATATTAACTTTGGTATGGAGTTTGTAACCACCAAAAGGAAGCGAGTTAAATATGGACATGTATATATATTCTGAATCAGAATCACCTCTTGAACCTATTTAACGATATCCGTCCGTTCGTTCGCACCATAACTCAAAAACTAGTAAAGCTATCTTGATGAAATTTATATAGTAGGTTACTAATTACAAAAGTAAGGCTAAGTTCGAATCTGGACAAAATCGGTCCAAGGGGTTTGGATTTTGGGAGCTTCCGAACGAGCCCCAGAGTAAATGAGATTATCTCCAAAACCAAGAAAGATATAACCTTTGAATTTGGTACAGTGGTGTTCTTTCGTATTTTATTTATGTTTCTGAAATTTGGGGGGATATGGTCCATGGGTTCGGATCTTGGAAGCTTCCGAACGAGCTCCATAGCAAACTAGTATATCTCCACAACCAACAAAGATAGAACCTTTATTTTTAGTACAAGGGTGTTATGGTATGTTTTCTTTTCTGTAAAATTGGAAAGTGACATTTGAAAGAATTTGGAAATTTCCGGATGAGCACAAGAACAAACGAGCATATCTCCACAACCAACAAAAGTAAAACCTTTAAATTTAGTACAATGGTGTTCTGGCATGTTTTCTTTATGTCCCTGAGATGAATTTGATGAATTAGAGTGGCAATTCGGGTACCTGACACACGCCTCTCAAGGACTAACAAGCATATTTTCGATATTAATAAAGATAAAAACTTGAAATTTTTACAAGGGTGTCAAGCATATCCTAAAAGGATGCCATGAAATTCGAGTTGAATAACACAGAAAAGGGAAGAAGCTCAAGCAGCTGCCAAAAACCTTATGGATTTTTAATTTAATTCGAATTATTCAGCTGTAGGGTATTAATAAGTCGGTTGCATCGACTTACTGTTACATTTACTTGTTTTATTAAGGAACAATATTTCTAGAAAGTTTGACATTAGTCAATTGAACCGCAAGGACAGGATAATAAAAATATAAAAATTTAATTTAGAAGTTGTTGAAATATTCGAACCTATTCGATTAGAAATTTGTTTTTACAGATCGAGGTGGAACATGCTAACGAATCATAACTAAAGGAATCAACTGCTTTGTCAAAGAATTACTTTTTTACAAAGTTTCAGCCCAATCAGTGGAACCGTATAGATGGGATAACGAAAAATCGATAAACGCTTAAACGCAAAAAAAAAAAGTAGAGCACGAAACCTTCCGGTTTCAGAGCAATATTCCTTCAAAATTTGGTTACAATCACGTGTTTGGGTGCACGTGGTTGAATGCCTGAAAAAAATCAAACAAAGAAACACACTTTCTTATTTATATAATAGACTAGCAGGAATGCCCGGCGTTTCCTGGGTATCTAACTTTTGTATAATTTTTGGCATTAATATTGTTTAATTAATATAGTTAAATTATTAATATGGATTTACGTATTCTGGTAGTTAATATTTAAATTTGATTAAAATTAAGTTAATCAGTTAATTATATTTAATTTATCAAACCAATGGCAATGGTGTAGTGGTAGAGGTCTCGACTTCAAACCCACCGGCTGGATCATATAAATTAATAAAGAATAATGTAGATTTTTCTTATAATATACATATGCGTATATATCTTACAAAATAACATATTAGTAACACATATATAATAAAATAATAATAAATTATTTCTTATTTAAGATAAAACTATACTCATGTCTCCATAGTATTGTAACGGCTTAGTATAGTTAATGATTCCAGAAACTGAAGGCTAGTCAAATTCAAATATGAATAATAAATGACATAAGGCATGTCGTATACTACTTATAGGAGCGGTAAGCAACAAAAAACAAAAACATTTCTTAATTTATTTTTTTGTTTTTAGCAAATTGAATTGAATTGACAAAGCGAAGAATTAGACACATTTCGTTTACAAAAAATCTTTAAAGGAATCAGTAACTTATTGAATACACTATTAACGCGAAGTGAGTTTTTATAATATATTTGCTAATACCGAAACATTAAATCACATTATTATAAAAGATCCTCCAGTAAAGTTTTCCGTTTATGAATTGAGCTTTTTTAGCATATTTTGCTTATTAGTTTCACTTTGTTGTTTGTTTGTTTACAAAACTGAAATTTTACCTTATTAATAAAAAATATCCTTAATCAAGTAGTTATTTGTTTACATACTTTGGTTTGATAGTTAATTCAAAAGTTTTTTTTATAAATCCTTTCAAAATAATTATAAATATTTTGTCCCATATTTCCATTACAAGTGTATGGATTAATGTTACATAGATTGAAAGTTAAAAAAAAAAAAATTTAAGAATGGTTTATAGTAAAATATTTTTTTTTTTTTTTAGATTGCATTTTAATGTTATATAAGACAAAGAATTTATGAATGAAAAAAATTAATTTCAATAAATAAAATTAATAAAAATTTTGAATGTCTGTCTTTTATACAATTTTTTGCTTTTTTCGTAGTCAGCCAGATCTCGAATTATTTATTATTTTATTTGATAAATAAAATCATTCAGAAATAAATTATATTTTTCTAAATTACTGTAAACATAAAATTATTCGTTTTATATAAATTGTATTATAGAGTTTCTGAAAATTTTTTAACATGACTGGTCCTGGCCAAAAGTTAAAGGATGGTAAAAAATTTCCAAAGTAAGTACATAACAAATCTTAAATAATTTTTTTTTAATTAGTTTTTTAATAAGTATAAACAAAATAAATTATATTAAATATTGTAATATTATACGATTACTAATATGTACAGACAGTTAAAAATCAACATAGATTGAAACCACATTTTTGGTCAGTCGTTGCAACGCGTAATTATTCATAAACAACTTGCTGTGCTTAGATGTTGAATATTTATTCTTCATGAACTACATTTCTACATATCCATAGTTTAGATAAAATCCTATATATTTTTAGCTTTTGGCAAACTCTAGTTGGTTTTTCGCCTTCCGGAGAAGGACATAAACTTAATTTTTTTTGAAATCGTGGTAGTAATTTAATAAAATATAGTCGTTCGAAATTTGAAAAATACATATTCATTTTTATACCTTTACGATAAGGGTCGTTATACCCGTAAGATAAGGTTCGGGTATAATAAAATTACTCGTTCGTTTATAAAACCTCGATTACACTAGATATACACTTGATATACATTCAAGTGTATGGATCGCATCAGAATTAAATTCTGAGTCGATTAAGCTTTGTCCGTGTGTCCGCCAACAAGGTAACTCAAAAATTGAGAAAGCTAGAGTTTTGAAATTAACAGAAAATATTATTGGATCTATTCTACATAGTTTGAAGTAGAGCCATGAAATGTAACATGCTGATAGATATCCTAAAAAAATTAGTTTTATGGAACGACTTACTTATATGAATAAGAAGTTTCATGGCAGCTACTCGAACCCGACGGCCGAAAATGCTATGAATTTAAATAGCAAAACTAACAATTGTGCAAAAGTCACGTAAAAAAAATTTCTGTCCTAACTTTTTTATTTTTTGAGTTATCGTGCGGACGGACGGACGTACATGGCTTAATCGACTCAGAATTCGATTCTGAGCTGATCCATACCTTTGACACTATATCTAGCTAGACTCCTTTAAGGTGTCACAAACATAATGGCAAATTTATTATACCCTTGAACATAGTTAATACGGGTGTAAAAATATGATATAATATATATTTTCATACTTTATTTCTCATACATTTATTTTGCCTTTTTGTATTCTTATTGGAATATGTATGTAAAAATGTAAATAGGATGCACTTTAGAGTTGGATACAATATCAAGTTGTGTTTTGATAATTTGTTTAGGGGGAGTTTCTTTATGATATGATTTAAATACATAATATCTAAATGTATTAGATTTATTATACCTGTACGATAAGGATCGGGTATATTAAAATTGCTCCTCTCAAAAACTATGAAAGCTGGAGTCTTTAAATTAACACAAAATATTCTATAAGTCCATTTTGAGTTAAAAAACGAAATAAGCAATTTTTTTTTTACTTTATCATAAATAAACTATATACAGTATAGTATATATATAGTAATATATTATGTATACAGTATATAGTTTCTTTATGATTTTATTTAAAGCGTAAAAATACAATTTTCAATAATTAATGCCTTTATGAATTTAAAATTTCTTTGCAAACGATATTTTTTGTAAAAACACGGTTATTATTATCTTTTAGAAGATGCCACTGATTTATTGCGTATTGGAAACTCAATATATACCAATTATTTATATTATAAGGTGTATTTTATAAGATGTCCCTGATTTATGTAATATTGAAAATTTATTAAATTGTACATGTTACATTCATGTTTATTCAAATAAATAATCCTAAAATGACAAACTATCATTTCAAAATTTTATTTATGTATCTAGAAAAAAAAGCGAAGAAAAAAAAGGAAAATTTAAAATTTAACTGAAACAAAATAACAAAAAACGAGGAAGAATACAGTTGCCTTTGTCAACTCTTAGATACCCGTACGAACGTTAGTATGTACACAGCCTGTCACTCTGCTTACAATATTATTTTTTTTAATATTTTAGTATTTTAAAATAATTTGAGTGAATTTTATAATTTTTAAAACTATGGGGTTGTACATATATTCAAACTATATGTATATACATTCTTCAAAAGCAGATTTTAACCTTCCACATAACGATTATCAATCCAAAACTTTTTCAAATATTCGATAGTACCATTTAGTACTAAGCGGTAAATGTATATTAAATTTACTTAGTACAAAATAGTAAATATAATTTTAAATATTATATTATATTAATGCGCACATAGTATATTTATATTGTTATAAGTATATCGCCATACATTGCAATATTTCTTTAAAAATATTTCCATTTATAGAATAAATTCTTATAAGTACAATAAAATACATATATGTATGTAAATACGGCGCTATATAATATACATCTATACTCTTATCATTTATTCATCAGTGACATATACGATATGTAAATAAACATGATATATGTATATCAATATCATATAAATAAAAATTTTAGTATTTTAAAATAATTTCGGTGAATTTCGGTGGTTAAAAAAAATATTATTAGCAAAGAAATGTCAAATTCACTATGTTAATTTTATTCTGATCGAATTAACATAAGAAGAACTATGCTTAACGAAACGTAACGCTTAGAGACATTTACACTAGTCGAACTATGTCATTTTGGTTACCGCTATGATTTTAGTAGTAAAAAACCATCCTTACGAGATAAACTTTATTATTCGATAATAATTTAAGTTAAGTTTAAGTTTAATTTTTATCTTGACCTGAGTGAAGAGACCTTATGTTTATTTTATTTATGTATGTATTGTATATATTTAGAATTTTTTTTTAAGAAGGTAGATAATTTATTGTTGCGGGGGATATAAATATTTTTTTTTCCCTCACTCTTATAAAGGAGCATAGGGCATCCACTAAGTCATTTTTATTATTCATATTTGACAAAGCTTCAGTTTGTGGTATCATTAATTACACTAAGCCGTTGATTACTCGATTGTAGCTATTGTATAAGAAAGATTATGATGGACGTAAATATTTCTTTGTCTACGACATTATTATCTTTTACAAAAATTGTTTTATTATATATTACAATATAATATTAACTATAAGATTAAATATATATATCTACTTTTATTTAATTATGTTGTACTAATTATATATTATAAGAAAAATCTATATTATTTTTTATTATTCCACTAGTAAAAAAGGCCGTCATACGACGGGTATAAGTAGAAAATATAGCTTTTGTGAAAGTTTCCTCAGTTTTATGAACAATTTAATTTTAGTAAATTTATTCAAATACTTATATGTATTATATTTAGATATTGATAAATGTAAAATTTATTGCTAAAGTGTTTTAAATAATGAAAAACCTCAATGATGCTGTGAAGTAGTTTCTTTCAAAAATGTAATAAAAATGATTATTTAATAAATCTCATCACTTGTAAATTTCTTTATCAAGCTTTGGATTAAAAAACTAAAGGTTGGATTAAAAACCAATGGTAAATAAATTTTTGCCAATAGTAACAAAAATTTTCGCTTCGAAAAAAATACAGTATCAAACTTTATAATTTTGAAACTAAACTATACTGATCTGATGCATTTACCTAATTATAATATATAGTACACTTGTTATATTTTTCTATGGTTGCCATAACAAATGCTTCAAAACTTTTTTTGTTATATTTTTCAAACAAATTTTTACTCTATCCGTAATAATATTCTGCCTCTTTATCTGTAGCTTTCGTTACAAAATCTTCACACCGTAAGTTCTGCGCACCTTTTATGTAAAACAATAAAAATTGGCTGTGCATATAAGGTTTAAGATTTAGAAAATAAATATCAAAAAAGAAGCATAAAATTAAGAAAATGTTACACATTCAAAATTTAATTGAAAATTGCGATTTTATAATTTAAATTGCGCACCTTTAAAAGCTTTGGTTTTACGCACTGCTTTATTTTTTTATAATTAACTACATAATATATGTATATACCCATATTTTTATTCATATATCTATATTATGGGCTAAACTTCTGATTCTTAAATTGTACTATATTATGGCAAAATTTTTAAAAAATTAAGAAAATGTTACTTAGCAAAATTTAAATAAAAATATTATTGCAATTTTATAATGTTCTACTTAAAAATAGGACCCTCTAAAAACTTTGATTTATACACTACCTTGTTTTTTCTTGCTTTTCGTAGGATAACATTTTAATATTTATTGTTTTTTATCTGTTATGTACGTAAATATTAGATACACGTTTCTTTCTTTTCATAGCATAACATTTGTTAAATTAACATTTAACATAACAGTAGGGCACGCTAATCAGCAGCAGCTTGCCTTTTATTATATTTAGATATGACCAAGATCATTGGCTGGATTGGCTAAAAATATAAAAGTTCGTTATAAAAAAAGTCACAAAAGGAAATACCTCGATTGTATTCATTTAGTTAATTTAGTAATCGTTAAAAAAAAAATTTAACTTTCAAAAAGTTCGATTGTTATACTTTGAACTTGACGTCACAAATTCATCTGCTAACGAACGATTTATCTTCTTCTACATCACATTCTATTTTTAATTTAGTTTGCGACTGTAGCTATAGTTAAGTTAGTAAAGATTAAAGATATTTTATTCATAACAATGGCAATTGGAAGAAAAATTTATACAGAAGTTAAAAAATATAAACTTACAATAAATTATAAAATACCAATAAACAAAATTCGATTATTTACAACAATTGATAATATTGACAAGAGCATGGCATATCTACACATTATCTTCAACAATTATCCATCATGGTCAATATTTATATGTACATATAAATAGGACACAAAAAAAAAAAAATTAAAAACTTAAATCATTTCTTCCTGTACTGATATTCAATTTTTTGTATGAAATGTTTGAACTTGAAACGTTATTTGTTGGAGAATTAGCCAAAATTTTTGTCGGATCTCAACCTAAAGTTATATTGACCCTACAAATTGTTCCCAAATTTTTTTCTGTTACCTAAGTTCAATTTCTAGCTTTTTTAGTGTTTGTGTTATGGTGCTGGCGGATTGTTGAACAAAGCCTAATAGACTAATTTTTCGATTCTGAACTGATCCATACATTTAGACAGGATTATTACATCTATGGTTACATTTACATCTATCAGGATTATTTCGAGTTGTTACAAACGAAGGGACAATTTCACCGATACGGATATTATTTATAAAAAAAAGTATAGATTATAAGAATAAAATCGGCATCAAAAACATTTTACCGGGAAATTAAGCCCAACAAAAAGAGCTAAAACTTAAAGTAATCATCAATTTAAAACGAGGCAGAGTGCAGTACAGTACGCTGTGTTAAATCTGGGATATCCATATGAACGTCATACAAAATTTAAGATGTTTTAGTACTAATGTTAAGTACCGAGAAATATTTATGTAAATTTTGGAATTGGGTGACAGCTAACCGGACCTGTTGTACCAGCACAACCAAATCTTACAAAAGTTATTATCATAAAACTTGTTCATATATGTACATATGTATATGTGTTATATTTGAAAACAAAAAGATTAAATACTACAAATATTTTAATTATAGTTTAAACTCCGAAGAAGAATTAGGACGTCGACAGCAAAGAATTACTTTATTGCAAAGATTAAAACTATTTTTCAAAATTCACTGGAGAGGTTTTGTATTAGTATCAATTCCAATAATACTTTTGCCGTTATTAATTGTAGAAACAACAGAAGTTAAGGTATATTTACAGTATATTCATAAGTTTATCATTCATAATTTTTTAACAAGTAATAATATAGAAATTTATTTTAATTTTATTTTAGGCATGTAGGGCCTTATATATTTTACTTCTAATGGCATGTTTTTGGACAACAGAAGTATTACCAATAGCAATTACTTCAATGATACCAATTGCATACTTTCCTGTCGCAGGCATTATGGTAGGTCGATGTGTTGATAATAAAAGTAATGGTTTGAACATTTTTTAATTTTTTTGTTACAGTCTACAGAACAAGCCTGTGCTTTATATTTACGAGGTAAATTAAGAAAAATACAACATCAAAATATTTTATCTTGTAATAAATAAATATGTATTTATATCAATAATTTAAAATTTGCATATTTATCAATTTATAGATGTTGTTGTTATGTATCTTGGTGCAATTATGATGGCCACATCTATAGAATATTGTAATTTACACGAAAGATTAGCTTTAAAAGTTATTAAAACTGTAGGTTGCAGTCCTAGAAGGTAAGAGTTTATTTTTTTTTGCGTTTTAAGTAAATACTATAGAGTTGTACAGTTGTACTATGTACATATATACGAGTTAATAGTATAATAGTAATTTTCAACCTTCAAGCAAACAAAAAATTAACAAAATATTCAGAAAACGGAAAAACCCTTTTTCATTGTCGGTACTCGGCAATGCCAATAATATTGAAGTAAAAAGAATGAATCTCCAAGGCGGAAACAGATTTGCTATACTGAACCAATTGGATCAGGATGAGGTCATAGTGCGACAAATCGAGTCTGATGTTCCAAAGTTACCTAGGATACCACCTATCATAATTAAAAATTGTAATGCTAACATGATCCGTAGCAAAATTAACCTCACTCAATTTGAAAACTGCAAATGTTAAAAACTGTTCAATCGAAGTACAAGTGTTCTGCAAAGATATCACTAGCTATAATAATTTGTTAAAACACTTTCCCAAGAAAATAAAAATGCTGAAAACAACATAACCAAATGGAATTATTACACAGACGAAATTCCCAGCAACAAACCTTCAAAAATAGTGTTGTACGGTCTGCATGAACACGTGGATATAAATGAGATTAAAAACGAAATTATGAACTATAACATCAATGTGATTGCAATAAAAAAATTAAATATTCAAAAATCTAGATACACTGACCAAGTTGACATATACCTTTTTATGTCTGGAGAAATATATGAAATAAAATTAAAACAATTAATAGCACAATAGTGAGATTCGAATATAAAATTAAACTAGATGATAAACAAGATCCAACAAGATGCTTCAAGTGCCAAGGCAACGACAATGTACGCAGCAAAACAATGTTATATTGAGTCATCATGTGGCGTTTGTGTTGGAAACCATAAAACGGCATACTGTGAAGTGTATAAAAATCTGGATAATAATCAGCCATTAAATATAAATGCAAAAATTGCGATGACAACCATGTTGCAGGGTTGCAGGGTACAAAAATTGTCCATCACCTGCTGACTATATGAACTTACAAGACAAACTAAGACAAAAAAATAAAAAGCACTCAAACTCACTATAATTAAACATGAACAACATTATGATCGACACTCATTCAGAACACAGTTTCCAAAACACATGTTTCAGAACACACAGTAATTATAATAATTATAATAGTCCAAGTAGCCACAATAAAAACAATACCATAAAAAACTCATTTATTAATAATACTAAACATAATGTTTAGTAATATTACAAAATCTCATTCACAAAATTTACTCATAATTACTTATATAACAATAACAACATAAATCAAAGCTTGACTAACACTAACAATGAGTCATTCTCTTGTCAAGAGATTATATCTATTGTAAATGAGTTACTCACTAAATTAAATAGGCATTAAAGCAAACAAGTTCAATTTCAGATTGTTGCTTTTTTCTTTGACAATGTATTTTAATGACTGACAATAATATAAAAATTTTATTTTGGAATGCTCAAAACTTTCTAAACAGGAAAATTGGAGGGACATTTTGAAGAAAGTTAATGTTAATGTTTTAAATTGTTAATGTTCTTCTTAAACTTAAGGAAATCGTACACATATGAATTACCAACTTTAGGAAACACATGCGATGGTACATGGTTCCACAAACGGGACGTCCGCATGACAAACAAATCTCCATAAGCTGTATTTCGCCATCTTGATAACTCTACATGGTACGGATGAGCCTCTGTTGCCCTCCTTGTTTCTCGTTGGAAAAGACCATTAACTGTTTTATTTCATTGGAACAGGTGTTAATCCCTACGAGATATCTATAAAACAAGGTTAATGACCCAACTGTGCGACGATGGCTGAGTGTTTATTTTTAGTTCTAAGTTAACAAAGTTCAAAAGAGGTTTTCAGTTCCTTTCCTCTTATTAATTAATTTTGTCTTATAATTAATTCAAACTTAGCTTTCCTAATAGTTTTGTACAAATATTTACATAAATAATATAATAATTTTAGTCAAATAATCCAATATTGTTTTTTCTTCTTTATAGTAATTTAATAAAAATTTATTAATGTATATTCGCCTATAATTTAAATGAATTTAATATTGTACGAGCTCTGTACGAGCTAACGCTTTTTTTCAGATTAAAATATGCAAATAAAATAAAAAAAATAATAATTAATTTTGAATTAAAAATATCATATGAATCAAATAAACAATAACAAATTTTATAGTTTAGCTGTAAGCTGAAAACCGGCACTATACATAGTATAATTAAGTCATAATACGTTTGTAAATTTGTAATACGTTTGTATACGTTTGTAAATTTGTAATAAGAAACAAATAAATATAAAATAAAAATTGTAATTAACACACAAGCGTAGCTTTAAGCGTAATTCAAAAAGTGGGTTGCAATTCCAGAAGGTAACAAATTGTTATTATTTCAAATAAATACTGCATATAATATTAAGTTACCATATGTTTCTTATCATGTTAACATTACAATGAAAAAACTAGTTTTTTGTCACATGTTTTTTTAAGAAAGCGTTCATATTACAAAAACCAGTTTCTTTTGATATCTTCAAAGTTCATTTAAATAAAAATACAATGAGAAAAAAAATAAATAAATTTAACCGCGTTCTATATAAATAATAAATATATTTTTAGAAGAAATTTGAGTTCTTGATATTCAATTATTGAAGAAGAGTTTAAAATTAACATTAAAAAAAACTCTATCGTAGGTATGTCTGTGGGCACGTGTACGGCCTAAACGACTGAGCGGAATTTTTTGAAATTTCATATTTAAGATTTTTGATAAACTTTTGGAGCAAATCGGACAACTGCAAGTGATAGTTTAAACACTAGTGTCATTTTTAAGTTTTTTGTGAATATTTCGTAACAGGAAAGTATTATGGGAAAAATTATTTAAAAAAGTTGCCCTTAAGTAAAGGGCAACAACTTTCCAATTAAAGTCCAAATTATACATTACGCACTATGTTTTACGTGTAATAGCGATCGTTCCTGTGGTGGAGGCAGCTGAGGTTTTTAAAATTGTTATTTAATTGTAATATTATAAAATAAAGTACTTATATGCATCATAAATATGATAAAATAAACATTAAAAAATAAATTTATTTATTTATTTGACTCATGCTTAACTCAAACACGTTACAAAGTATAAATTTAAAAACTAATAAAGTATTAAGTAACAAGTAATTAATTACGTGTTTTCCATAGTTGGTTCTATGAAATTGAACATAAAATATGTTATGTGATCTTAATCTTGAAACTGTGCAAAAGTCTATTCTATCAAGTCACCGAGTAGATATAATATTACCTTTTAACAATTCCGTAAAGATTATTATATTGGCAACATCACGAAGTTTTTCAAGGGTAGAAACATTTATCAAGTTCACACGACGCTCGTGCGATGGGAGATTATGCGGGTCGTCCCAAGAAAACTAACGAAGAGCAAATCTGAGATTTTTTTTTTGAAATGTTGTATGTGGGGTATAAATAATCGATATAATGCTTTTTCAAAATGTCATGCGATTTAATCAACTATTTGACGCTTGCAAGGGATGCACACATTACTAGTTATTATATATATAAAGCTGCTTCTATAACAAATGCGTGACACCACTCACTTTGTATCGAAAATATGAAGCACTTCTAGATGTGCTAGGAACTAGCTGCAAATGCATTTGATAAAATTTGGTGTGAAACCATCCAGGAAGATCTGAAATTGGATCTTTTTGGGGCCAAAGTAGCCGTTTTGGCCCTTTATATGTTGTATGGGGATTTCAATATTTATACCCCAATGTCCTTATGTGGGGTGTCATTGAAAAAATCTTGGCGAGCTCTTTAACTTTAGTTTGGTGATCATACATATATATAGATATATATAGAGATATATACAAATAAATATTACCAATTATATATATATATATATATTAAAAAGAAAAAACATATAAACAAAAAAATTATACATATATTATCCAACATGCTGTTTAAAATTGTGTATTATAATTAAATAAATATGTATAAATTTATAATATAAATTTATAAATTATGTAAATTTACAACTAATAACTTTAAAAGAGTAATAATTATTAAATTTATTAAAAATTATTAAAAGGAAAAATTAAAAAAAGAAAACTTAAAAGAGAAAACGCAAAAAAAGAGAAAAATCATTAACATAAAAGTACAGAAAAAGGTTCCAGAAAATCAAGTTATGAAAACAATTAATAAATTATATTTATTAAATGCAACATACATTCCTTAGTCATAAAAAATTTCATTGTATCCAACAAATTGCGAAACTGAACATTCCTTCCACCTCATTATAGGTCTTATTTAACAACCAAAACTTTATTTCTTTACTAATTTGGTCAGAGTTTTGATCTAAGTGTTTCAGAAGGAAGCTAATTATATAATCGGCACGATGTGACAGAAAAAAGTTTTCAAAAGCTGAAGGGCGAAAATTAGGAACGGTTACTAACGGACGAAAGTTAAAGTGCAATGCGTAAATATCAGAAAATCTGTGTTTATTTAAATTTAAGTGACTTGATCTTAAAAAAAATATTCTTAAAATTTTATAGTAGTATAGGTACCGAATAGGTAGAATTTTTAATTTACGAAATAATGGAAGACTATTATGTAATCTAGATTTTTCGGATACTATTTTAACATGGAGTTTTTGAAGAAATAATAAAGTTAATATTTGATTATGATATGTACACCCCTAGTAAGCCAAGCCTTATTGTAATTTAGATTGTACAATATCATAATAGAAAGTTTTCAAAATTTCTTCTGAACATACCTTCTTCAAGTGATAGAAGCACCTTAAACTGTAGCACATAATATTTTCTTAAAGTTTCACAATGTGAAGTCCAACGCATTCTATTAAATAAAGTACATGATATGATATAAACATTTATTATTACTAGTATATGATTTAAACTTACAACATTCAGGTGCACGATAGATAACGGGAGCATTTAAGTCAGAATGAGATAAACTGAAAAACAATGGCTTTTTTTCTAATAATTGAATCTATATTGTGTAAACGATTTACGCAATAAATCGAAGTCGTGATTAGTATCAGCATGTAAGTCAAATACACTTTTTGATTTATAAGCTATAATCAAATCGTCTGCAAATGCAGTTACCTGACCTGTAAAATTAATTGAAAATAATGAATTAATGAAAATTAAAAAAAATATAGGTCCCAGTACAGATCCTTGAGGTACACTAATTTTTAAAAACGCATTTCTACTTGTTGAGTCATTTTCTATTACTTTTTGCGATCTGTTATGGAAATAAGATCTAAATCACTCTAGAGTTAAACCTCTGAAGCCAATTACAGACAATTCTTGTAATAGGAGTTCATGAGAAACCATGTCGAAGGTCTTCGCGATATCTGCAAACAATGCAGCCGTAGTTAATTTATTTTCTAAATTGTCATATACATTGATTCATTCCTGAATCAGCAACCTAAAAGAAAAATATTATTGAATGTATCAACACTGGTGTTTCAATACATTAGTTATACATACCTGGTTATTACATTCCAACTGCAAACCTAACACAGCAACCTGAAAAATAACCACAAATCATTTCATTTTTATTTAATAACACTTATAATACTTATTTAATTGAGTCTGTTCAGCATTCAGCAGCTTGTCCAGCATCTATCCAATTATTAGTTATATAACCTTTTAATAATTGGTTACTACTGCATTTAATGTTTACTTTTGATTATCAATAATTTCCGAAATTTTCTTTCTCACTTTTTCTAAAGGGAATTGTTATTGTCATTTCATTTAATAACTAATAATTAACAATATTCTCTTTCTCTTTTTACTAAAGGCAATTATTATTATTATTTCATAATTGTATTATTTAGTATAATAGTTAATTAATTTTATTCTTAATTCTATTCGTCACCAGATGTCATTGTCATAGGATGATATATTAACTTAATTAATTTCTAATCTTCGATTTTGTATATAAATTTTTTATATGTACTAAGATCATATGTCCCTTATGTAATATCGAATATCTTTCATTTACTATATAATGAAATTCAATTCGTTATTGCTAAGTTCAATGAACTATGTTTCATAAGGAACTATATGATTATAGTGTTAATAGTAAGGGTATTCAAAAGTTAGTGCAAAGTGGTCTTGCACAAGTGCAAAATTTTGCACCATAGCATATTTCAATTTTTTGACAGTTAAAGTGCACAATTTGTTGTTGTTTTCATGTATAACAAAGTGCAAAATTTTGCAAGACTTTGCAAGACCTAAACCCTATTGCATATTTGTGCAAGACCATTGCAAAGTTTGTTTATATATTTTTTGTAAGCGCTATATTAGATAAAAATTTAAAAAATGCCTAAAAAAAATGGGAAAAAAATTATTTCTGATTATTTATTTAGTCAAGCATATGAAGATATACAAATATCTGAAATTTTTGGTAAGCATATTAAATTTTTATGTAAACAAAACAAGCACATCAACGATATTTGACAGTTCAATAAAAATTGTTGTTCACGAGTTGGTGCAAATATGTGCTACGGTGCGAAAAAAAATTTGCACTTTTGCATCAACTCGTGAATACCCTTAGTATTTTTGTCATGTTAAAATAAAATTATTATGCTATATTTTAATTTTTAATCGTAATCGAACCGTCTTATTGTTAGCATAATACTTTAGATTTCTAAATTATATTAAATAAAATTATACTCTTAAATTAAATTACTCTTTTAATGTATAGATATTTTACTAGATAATTAATATATTGAATTTTTTGAACTATTGTAATAATAGACTTTTTCTGAGTTGCGAATTGCGAATTACAAAACCCGAATTGCGAATTACTGAAAAAATTTATTTTTTCAAGAAACTTTAAAATTCTTTTTTTGATTAGTTTTTCAAAAGTTTTTACTAATTGTAGGGAGTAAGGAGATGGGTCTGTAATTGGACACATCATTAGTATTTCCTTTTTTATAGAGAGGGATAACATTTGCAAACTTTAGTGCATCTGGAAAAATTGCTGAAAAAACACTTTTATTGAACATATAAGCTAGCACATTGACGATATATAGACCTTTGTGGACCCTTTTCGAGATATGAGGGATTAAAGATTTTTTAAAGACTTTTCATAAAAAAATCGATAACTTTTGAACGGCTTGCTGTAGTGAAATAAAAAAAATCCATTTTGTAGAGTAAGTTGTCAGCTTTCATTTAATTGTGTACCAATTATATATACTAATGATCTCCATATACCCAGTTACAGTTACAAAGTTGTTTGTTTTTAATATATGTATTAATATGTATGTTTTACTCTAATGCAAAGACAGCTGTTTAGATTTTGTACAATTTATGCGTTAAAGCATATAGAATAGTTACTTTCTTCTAAAATCAAATATGTACATTTCATAGTACTTGTATTTATTTAGTTAGTAAGTTAAGTAGTAGCAGAATCAGAAGCAGGAATAAATAAGTATTGATATTGATAATAAAAAATATAAAAATAAAAGTATAGATAGAATAATAAATCAAATAATAGGTAAGAGAAATAATTAAAAAAAATAATTATGCATGATTGAAAATAAATTAGATTGTTTATTTAAGCTTCTAGTATTAAAAATCCACTTATTTTTTAAAATTATTTTTTTTGGAAACATTTTTATTGTTTTTATATTTTCTATATGTATTAGAACACCCCTTTACACAGCAACTATAATAAATTTTAAACATTGTTCCACTATATTACTTGTTATATAATCACTTCTATATCTCTTATATTTTTTTATTTTTTTATATTTATACAAATTTGTTTATTTTTTAGATATTTTATATTATTTAGACACATTTATTTATTTATTTATTTTTTTTTTATTACAGACACTTCTGACTAACTACTTCACTTTTAATTTTATTTTGATTTCTGTAAAAAAAAAAATATAAAATTGAAAAATATAAAAAGCGCGAAAGTTTCTTTTAGCAGGGATATTTGCGGGAGATACTAAATAATGTAAAAACAGCTGTTATTCAAAAAGTGGCTGAAATTTTTTTATTATGTTGCCTATCTAGTTATTATTATATCTATGGACTGTTTTATATTTAATTTATGTATGTGTTTTGATACTATATAATATAATTTTATTATATTAACTTTAAACAATATACTGGCTTCTTTCAAAATTTTGATTATAAAAGCTAAACAGGGTACTGGTTTATTAATTCACAAATCTATTCCTCATAAATATGTCCATATTCTTCATTTTCTCTAATAGCAATTGAAATCAATCGCAAATTCGCAAGTACTTTAATTTCCATCTATATACCTCCAGAACAAACTATATTCAATTCTGATCTTCTAAACCTTCTTACAAATATCAAAACGCTCATAATTCTAGCCCGTGATTTCAATGCATGGAGCCCCCTATGGGGTTCATCCACATACAATATTAAGGGTAAAACTATAGAAGTCTTTGTGCTAAGTAACAATTTATCAATATTAAGCAATGATGGTCCAACTCACTTTTCAACCCACAACCCTTTTACCAATATAGATCTTTTTGTACCCCTAATTTAATATCACACATATCATGGAAAGTTATCAAAGATCTTCACAATAGCGACCATTACCCCATTTTTGCAAACTTACATTTTCGAACGACAAGACATATTTACTCTCAAAAGCTGGACGTTTCAATAGTAAACGAGCCAACTGGTAAACATTTCAAGATTTTGTAACTACATAAATTAAATAATAAACTATTCCAAACCAAATAAAGAATTAATACAAAAAATCATCCGCACAGCTGCAAATGAATGCGTCCCAATATGCTCTAACAAAAAATTAGGTCGAAATGCCCCGTGGTGGTCTGAAGAATTAAAATAATTAAGACAAGAAAAACAAATCGCTTGGAAGAATTATTGTAAAACACATACATTAACCAATCTTATTTTATTTTGTACAAAAAAAAATGCTCTATTTACTAGAGAAACAAAAGAAACAAAAAAAAATACTTTTAGTAAATATATTGAATTTATTAACCCTAATACTAACACTTCAAAAATTTGGCAAAATATTAAACTATTAACCTCAAATTAAACTCCATTTATATCAAAATAATTAAAGTTAATAACTTTGATTTATGATCCACAACAATTTCTACGACGTTCGCAAAACACTTTTCAGTAAGCTCGAAAACAGATTATTTTCCATCCCTTTTCAGAGAGAATAAACATAAATGCATATCATTACAATTACATAGCTTTGCGAGTTTAAAAGCGAAGTTACTAGAATCACAATTCAATGAACACGAAATTGAACTGTGTTTGGAATCTCTAAAAGGATCAACTCCGGGAATAGACAAAATCACGTATCAAATGATTAAAAATGGTCAAGTTATTCAAAACCAGAAATCCTTAAACTTTATAATAAAATTTACGAAACGGGAATAATTCCCCAAGTATTCAAAACAGCGGCCATCATTCCAATAAGCAAGCCCAACAAACCAATTGATGAAATATCTAGTTATAGACCAATCTCATTGCTTCCATGCTTAGGAAATTTTTTTGAAAAAATGGTCTCTAAAAGAGTAATGTGGTTTCTTACAGGTACGAACTTACTATCTTCAAACCAAGTCGGTTTTAGATCCGATTCGTCAACGGTTGATGCCCTTCCAACTAATTTGCAAAAAACTTTCGACAAAAAATCATATATCAATTTTAGCTATAGATTTCCAAAAAGCTATTGACAAAATTGGTATCCATGTAGTACTAAAAAATCTGCAAGAATTGAAAATAGGACCTAAAATGTTCGGCTTCATAAAATCTTTCTTAACCAATAGACAAATTCGCTGTAGAGTGAATAACATATTATCCTCCAGTTATTCTCTTTATAATACGATCCGTCAAGGCTCTCCATTATCTGTAAGCTTTTATTATTATTATTTATCCCTGTATTATTTTTAGCTTTTATTATTAATAGCTTTTGAAGAAGTCAATAAAATCATTTTAAAACAAACAAATCTAAAACACTGCATCTGCGCTGATGATTTATATATTATTAGCAAAACACAAAACAACAATGAAATCTCACAACAATTTCCCGAAGTCCTGAATAAAATAGAGAAATGGGCACAATTCTCTGAAACAAGCATATTAATAGAAAAAAGCAAGCATCTACACATCTGCAGAAAAATTAACTGCAACAATATATCAATTCATTTTAGAAATCATAATATATGTAATGTTAAAGAACTATAAATTTTAGGTTTATTGTGTTACTGTGTTATATATTAATAATTACAATGACTTATTAAACATAATTTATTGTAATTATTTAAAATCCAATTTAGCTACCAGGTTAAATATTATTAAATACCTCTCATCTTCTACGATGCCACATGCATACGAACTTTCTAATAAATGTGATTAAACTAACCCTGCTTTCGAATATTGACTATGGTTTGCAAATGTATGGTAAATGTGCGAAAACTCATTTGAATAAATTAAAAGCACCTTATCATGCTGTCTAAGAGCATTTAGAAATAGAAGAACATAAACAAAAAATCTACTAGCGAAGCTGAATTTCCTTCAGTAGAGGATCAAAACAGCACTTAACAAATCGACTTACCATCAAGTTATTCTGTGACTCAAATGACCTCTTAAACACCGAGATCAAATATTTAAAATCGAGAAAAAAAGCTCTACGTATGGAATCAAGCTTAACTGCTATATATAAATTGTATTTAAAAGTGGAACTCAGCCTAAACCAAAGGTTTAAAAACAAATACATTTTTCTCCGTGGCAACAAGCTGACCATGTATTTATCGATAAACTTTCAAACTTTCACACTACGAAAATCCAATTTCGACAGTTATTCACAGAATGCTCTACAAGTTTCAAGTGAGCCAACTGGAAATTATTATTCACAGACGGATCTAAAACTAATATAACCGTTTCTTTTGGTGTGGTTAACGAAAACGGTACCATCCTATCTTAAGGGTTTATGCCGCTGTCTGCAAATATTTCGAAGGTGAATTACAAGGCATACTATGATCCTTTCAATATACAAGGGCAAACAAAGGAAAATTTCTCATATGCACCGACAACTTTTCAGTCTTTCATGCTATAAAGAATGCAAGAAATGAACCCGGCCCGATAAACTACACAAGACAACAATGCTTTCTAATGCAGAATAAGGTAAACATCATGTGGGTTCCTAGTCCGCAAACAATTCCCTCTTTACACATTTATGCCATTTTCTAAAAAATCTATAAACATAAATCTGGAACTTCATCTACAATATTTCTAAAAACGATAAAAACTGAATGGACAAACTATACACACCAGTACAAATCAGTTAATAGAGACCGTTCTGTTATTCAACTTCCCACAACAACTTCAATTAAAATGAACCGACGCTTTGTCAGAATACGTCTAGCACACACAGATTTAACTCATTCGCACACTGCACACAGACATTTAACAATTCCGCCACTTCATATTAAAAAACAACAACCCTTCAGATCTCCTTCAGTTTTACTACAGATACTAATATTACAAAGATATATAACTTCTTTAATAAAGTTAAAATTAGCGAATTAAAAGTAAATAGTAATAATTATTATTATTATTAATAAATTAAATTAACTAGAAAAAAAAACCAATTGTAAATTAAGCAAATAGCCTGGTAGCTAGTAGCTTAAATTGTTAATTATAATTTAAATTATAGTTAATAAAAAATAATAATAATTAAAGTTTTCTTATCTACAAATTTACACAAATTATATATACATAGTACAAATTCAGATAAAAATAAAAATTATGAAATGTTCAAATAAATCTGTTATTTTCTATTTTTTATTTATAGATTACATTTTAGTTTAGTTTTGGTAACTTCGTTTATTTCATTATGGATGAGTAATGCACCTACCACTGCCTTGGTGTGCCCAATTATTAAAGCCGTGCTTGAACAGTTGGAAATGGTAAATAATATATAAATTGATTCAACTTTAACTCCATGCAATTTACGAGATTATGACTTATGATATTTTAACGTTAAGTTTGTTTTTTACAGCAAGGAATATGCAAATTAATCAGAAGTGATATTAAGGTAGAAGTAAATGAGTACGTTAAGCTTACATTATTTTATTAAATTGATTTTAAATATATGCATCTTAATTCTAGAGCCCCGTATCCCTCAAATATAAAAATTTGTTTTTATATGAGTACTGCATATGCAGCTACAATGGGTGGGTCTGGTACATTAATTGGAACCCCAACCAATTTAGCTTTACAAGGAATATATGATGGGTAAATATAGAAGGAGCAAATTTAAAAAAATAACTTTTTTAGTAAGGGCTAAAAAGATTGAAATGAATATTAATTTATATTTATACTAGTTATAAGATCTTTCTTACATCTATTTGTTTACAACAGACACAAAAGCATTATTAATAGCACGAACATAAGTTATGTGAGTATGCTTGAGTTGATACAGTCAACTATGTACTATTTATCGTTTTTAATTTTACATTGATATTTACTTGATTTGACTATTTGATTTCTGTAAAATGTAGTATTAAAAATGTATGCAAAGGAAAAAACAAGTAAGTTCGAAATTTTATTAAAAATAAAATTTAAGGACTGACGAAATATTTTTAGTGCTCTTTGAATTTTGCCACATATATCAATTAATTCGTAAATAGATCTTTTAATATTATGATTTATACCTACTTAAGTATATTATGTATGCATCACAAATTCTAAAATTGAATAATATTGCACTTTTATCATTCAAATCAAATATTTTTTTCTTAAAAATTTGTTAAAAATTAGAAATTTGGTTGTTGAAAATAGAAATGGTTGAAAATAACCGTTCAATAATTTTGATGCAAACTTCAACAAATTATTTCGTGAATTGCAAGAACATTATTTTGCACATTTATTATAAATTTTAAAGATCTACCATTAAATTTTATTTTCAAAAAAGTTTCAAAATTACCTACCTACATAAGTATGTATGTACAATGCACATAATATGTAACTTGTTTTTTACAGGTTTACAATTCAATTCAATTTTTAAAGTAAATAAAAATACAAAAAATTTTTCATATTATATTACCTTAATGGAATCTACGAATTTTTATTAGAATAATCACTAACACTAATACTCATTCCAATATAGCAAATTTCTATATACAATCAATCGGTCCAGATTTAATGTTAAATGTATGATATGACATATTTATTATATATATGATATAGTTTTAGACTTTAGTGTTTGTTTTGTTTTCATTCTAACACTACGTAGCTCTATAAATACAACTATATATATCATTCATTCAAACTATGTATAAATGTGTGTGTATACTGTATAGTAAAATAATAGCACATTATATTGTATAGAAAGGAAACATAAACAAAAATACGTAGCTATGGATACTTAACACTACATAGCTCTATAAATATAATATTATTCATATATTTGAATATGATTCATATTCAAACTGTATGTATAGCAATAGCATTATTGTATAGAAAAAATAAGATATAAAATAAAATTTGAAAATAGAAAAAAGAAAAAAGGAGGAAAACAAAGGCTCATATATTTCGCCAAAAAAACGGTTTAAAAAATCAAAAAACTAGCCAACCTTTACAATATCAATTAAATTTTTTAAATCATTCTGCTCTCCACTGTATATAAAATAAAAATTATTTTAAATCCACAGAAAATTTCCAAATGCAAAAGATAGAATTACCTTTGCAACCTTTATGCTTTATTCGATGCCATCAATGATTCTGTATACTTTATTAATGGGTTTGTATATGCAATGGGCTTATTTAGGTGCATTTAGACCAAAAAGTCAAGAAGCAAAAGCTATTAATTACAGTAAGGATGCAATTGCAAATGTCGAAAAAGTAGTAAATGAAAGATATAATCAATTGGGACCAATGTCCTGTCATGAAATCAGTATAATATCATTACATATATTAATGATTGTACTATATTTTACTATTCATCCGGCTTGGATTGCTGGTTGGGACTCTTTATTTGAATCGTAAGTTTTTATAATACAATTTGATATTTTCTTTGATATTGGTTTTATATTTTATCCCCATAGAGAAGTTCATAATGCTACATCAACACTTTTCATTCTCTTTATATGTTTTTGCTTACCAGTTAATTATGACTTCCTAACCCGATTTATAAGTGGATGTAAGTTGTGTTAAAAATTTGTCTAATAAACATGTAATAAGGAAATTTTATGATTAAAAATTTTTAAATTTAAATAGCTGAAGTTCCAGATAAACCATCTAATGCCTTACTTTCATGGAAATTTCTTCAAGAAAAAGTTTCATGGGGGTTAATTTTCTTAATAGGTAAAATTATTTCTTTTGTCTTGAAATTCATAATTTTTAATATTATAGCAGAAGACCTCATTATTAGTGTTATTTTCATAAATTTAACTTAGCAATAAATATTATTTAGTTAAATAAAATAATAATAAAATAATTTTTAATTCACATATTTACACAATACAAAATTTTTACAAATTTAATATACATGTATAGTCACTAATTATATTTAAAGGTGGAGGATTTGTTTTAGCTAAGGGAGTAGAAGAAAGTAAACTATTAACTCATATTGCGGATATTTTAGACGCGGTTGAAGTATTTCCTCCATTTGCTGTATTGTTTCTTGTTATTGTAATTGTACAATGTGCAACTCAAATCTGTGCAAATGTGGTAGTATGTAATATTGTTCTCCCAATTTTAATCGAAACGGTAATTATTCTTATATTTATACTATATATACTAATATACATCCATTCATAAATTTACGATAAATAATATATCTTTCTAATATAATATATATAATATATTTTTCTTCATAATGTTAGAGCTTATCGTTAGAAATACATCCATTATATTTAGCGTTACCAGCAGGACTAGCATGTAGTATGGCATTTCATCTACCAACGTCAACAGCACCCAATGCGTTAGTTGCAAGTTATGCAAATATTAGAACTAAAGATATGGTAAAAATATATTATTGATTATATTAACTATTGTTCAATTAATGGTACTGAAATTTGTAATATTTTAGATGATCTGTGGCATTGGTCCAAGTTTAATTACACTTATAGTTTTATTTGTAGTATGTCCAACTTGGGGATCTGTAATTTTTCCAAATTTACAAGATGGTTTACCGGAATGGATTAACGCAACCACTATCTAAAAGTAGACAAACTGAATTGATTTTAAAAAAAATAAACGTTTTGTTATGTCTTGAATAGAGTAAAATATTTGCAACTTTTATTTTGTGTATAGCATTTATTTTAATTTTTTCTACACTACGTATATTATAAGAAAAAAAATATAAATTGTTAAATTAATATCTTCTAATAGTATGTATTATAGAAAAAATTTTAATATTCAATTTTACAATAGAAAAATATGTAAATCATCAAAGTTAATCATAACTCATAAAATTCAATCATAAATCATAAAATAATTAAAATTAATTACCTAATGAAAGATATAAATTGAAATAAAGAAACAAAGTTGTGTTTGTTTACAAAAGATATTTTAATTTTCTATTTAATCGTTTTATCGGTATATAAAAATGATGAATAATAAGTTTAAAATAATTTATAGAATTTAAAAAGTTAACAATAATAAAGACAACATCAGAGGTGAAATAACTACAGTTTATTATTGTAAACGCAAGGGTTTGTAGATGTATCTTAAAAACCTAGGTATGGTAGTGGTAGATGTTAATAAATTTCAAAACCATATAAATGTTTAAATGAATGACGTCATAGACCAATAACAAAAGTATCCATCATGAAAACCAAATTTGGATTTGAATTAATTAAAATGATTTTAAAATTAATAAATTCAACAATTTAATTCACCCAAGCAAAGCCTCCACTCCAATATATGGTGGAACAGCATATCAATCGATGGATGAATGTCTAGAGTAATCTAGTCGATAATATGTGAACTCTGAACAACAAGCGAATTTCAGTTCAAATTAATTTTCATATGGGAATCCAGGATACGCTACAGGTGACTGTTCTTTGCCAGCATCTTGTGGAAATAAAATGGTGAAAAAACTTAAAAAAATTAAAAACATTTAACGGAGGATCTTCCATTCGTTATCAAACCTTAGGCTATGGATTTGAGTAATTCGCAGAATATTGACGATGGTTCCACATCCTCAATCTCTTTGAATCATCTAAGTCCAATGGCCGACATATCAGATGGAGAAGGTCTTCTATTCTCTGAAACAGAAGAAGACGCTTGATCAAATCTTGAAATTGGGTATGACTTTCAAAGAGAGGAGGCAGTGGTTAACAAACCCAAAAAGAGAATGCACGGACCTACATCTGATCGTTTGAATGCTAAGAACGAACTCGATTCGCTCAGGAAAATAATTCGGCGTTAGCAGAAAAATCTGATTTGTCTGACAATAGGCTTTCAGAAGCCCAAAGGATATTCAAGAATAAAAGTAAAAGGCAGCGGATCTTCCAAAAATCGGCCGATAAGAATATTCAAAAGGCTGTTAAAAGAAATCGTTCCGACGATTTTTAACCAAGTACCCGCAAAAGTTTAAAGGATCCTAACAATCCTTCGGAGAATGCTGGTAGGAATGATCGTCGGAATATTCCGGTAATTAATAGAAGTTTCTTTCTCAGAAAATTTTTTGTGAGAAATCATAACTAGTTAAGCTCGATCTGCGTCAGATTTCTATATAATCCGCTTTCTACGGACAACGCTTTGCGCAAGACATTGGCTGTCCAAAATGTCCGACTGAAAGCGTAACACATGCCGGGTATCTTAAAAACGGATGGAAACTAATACATTATAAAGCTAGATAGAAAATAATATATTATAAAAAAGAAAGTACTGAAGGTCTTGCTTGAAGCTGCGTCCTTTATTGTAGAAAAAAGTTGCTTGTTGAACTACAGAATAGGGCGAATTAGTTTTCGGAAAACGCGGAATGTAGAATTGAAACAGAGAACCTCCAGTGACTGTTTCGAAGGCTAAGAAATTTGACAAGCTCAAGCTTGAGAAGGATGGGGTAGTTCAAATCAACCTCCATCACAGTAAGGTTGCCAGAGCCAATCTTATTCCCTGGGGTGCAAAATGTTTTCGTGGTTACAATAAAAGAGCCGTGGATAAATTATCAGAAAATTATGGGAATCAAAGGAACTAAGTATAATCTTTTTTACGCAAAAAGTACGAACAGACCTCGATGATACGTTTTGGTCGACTAAAATATTAAATTTTATCTTCCAAATTTTAGTAAATGAGATGAGATTCACTGATTCTAGCATAATCAAGCTTGAAGCTTGAATCAATAACAATTGTATATAGCATGTGTGCACGCGCCTTAAAATAATACCGAGTTTAAGCTTTACCTAGTTCAGCCTTTTCAAAACTTAGCATAGTTTTTAGGAAATCTTGTAACTTCAGAAGGAAACGTGTAAAATGTTACGCTGTATGGTGGAATCAAGAAACTCATGACAACAAAACATTCCACTCATTCTTGAGTGGAATGAGTATCCCCATAACTTATGAAAAATGGTTGGTACTGGACAGAATCAACATTTGAGTTATTTAATTTACAAGTTTTCACTTACTTTTCAGGTTGTGTTACAGCCAACCGAACTTCATTCACTGATAGGCTTCTATCAGTGGTGATTGGTTTGTTTTCTGGTAAATAATAACAAAATTAAATAAGCTATAGATTCTTTCGACGCATTATAGCATCAGGGCTCGCTGACGTTTTACCCAAAATTCTACAGAGTTCAAATGAGCTTATAGCTTGACCAATTAAAACTAGTACTATTAACTAATAGAAGAAGTCCTGCTAAGTTCTGCATCTCCTCCTAAGAACCTTGGAGTAATTCTAGATTCAAAACTCAGCTAGAAGCTGAATATTGAATACAGTATTAAAAGGGGACACATTGCTTTTTACGAATATTGTACACTGGGGTCCTTACTAATGAGCTTTCACTGAGTCGTTTGGTTTTTTAAAGTAAAAACGTATCAAAATAAATAATTGAAAATACAGTTAAAATAGAAGGTATAGATGAATGGTTCTTTGATGATGATAAACATTTTAGAAAAAAATTAATTAAGGATACTGTGCAGGAAAAGAAAAGAATAAAAAGAAAAAATAAACCCTTTTTACTTTTTGGCCCATTTCCAAAAAAATTTTGAAAAATAGTGTCTATTAGTCGCACTTTGTCCGTCCGCCCGTCCGTCTATCTGTCCGTAGAATCTCATAAAAAAAATTAATGTTGTAGAACAACTTACATGAAATTTTGAAAATCCTATTTTCACATTTTTTTTTATTTGAAATTTTTAAATTTTGGTGCAAGTCACAATAACTCTAAATATAGTTGCCATAAGGGAGGGAAAAAAAATTAATAAAATTTAATTTATTAATACCCTGTAATAACACCCTAATACCCTACACCCAAAGTATAGGTATGTAAAGTATATTAACTTTAGTATGGTGTTTGCATGTATATATATTCTTAAACACTATCACGTCCTGAATTGAATTAACCATGTGCGTCCATCTATCCGTTCGCACTGTAACTAAAAAACTAATAAAGCTATCTTGATGAAATTTATATAGTAGGTTACTAATTATGAAAGAAAGGGGGGATTGCAACTGGGAAAAATCGGTCGATGGTTTCGGATTTTAGAAGCTTCCGAACGAACCCAAGAGGATAGAGCATGTCTCCAAAATGTTTATAGATAGAATCTTTAAATTTAACTAAATTTAGCTTTAAAACTAATAAAGATATAACCTTTAAAATTGGTACAAAGATGTTTCGTAATGTTTCTATGTCGCTGAAATTTGAGATGAATTGGAGTGGCGGTTCCCGCAGCTGACACACGCCTCCCAAGCTCCAACAGGCACATCTTCGAAATTAATAAAGATAATATGTTTATATTAAATAACTACCTATCTAAAATAGCTTATTTATTGATTTCTAATTTAATATGAATTTTTTAGGTGTAGGTTATTAATAAGTCGATTGCATCGACTTGCTCTTACATTTACTTGTTTTTTTTTTTTGCCAGAGTAGGTGGGAATCCTAAAAATATCAATAGGATGAACTCGCAAATTCTCTTTGGTAGTGTTAAGGGCATGTAAAAACTAGGAAAATTTCAAAAACCGGTTTTCGGTTTTTTATAAAGTGACATTTTTTCAATTATAGAAAAACTACCTTGAGTATTATTACTTTAAATATACAATAAAATCTATCTTGAGCTGTAAGCCAAGAGAAAATGTAATTCAATTAAATGGAAAAAATAGAAGAATAACATATGAAAAAAAGAAAAATAACATAACTTCATTATTTAACTCTATGCGAAAAGAATAAAAAAGTAGGAAACATAAAATCTATTTTGCAATGAAATAATATTTAAGAAAAACTAATGCATCGAACAAGTCAAATTTGATAAACGAACGTAACTTGGTACAGAAATGATCAGCGATCGAAAAGACTCTCTCACTTTCTGTAGACGTGGGTTGAATTGATCGCCAGAGCATTAAGTTCACGAGGGTTATTGATCTTTTTGTAGTACCCCAAACATTTTCAAGTCTCTTTGGGGTAATTCAAAATTGCCATCTTTGGCACATTATTTTGAATCCTGTAATACTGCAGAAATTGAATACTGTAATTGCTGTACTAAAGTTGCCGATCCGAAAGCTATTGGTTCGACTTCATGTTCATCAATATTATTTTCACCAAATAATTCACCGGAGGGCGGATTACCAAATAATCTTACAGCCAACAACTTTGCCAAGGACAAAGTTGGCGCGTTAGGCGAATATGGAAGTTCCTTCAAGTTCGTTTTTGGGAAAATTCTATTTTGTAAGAATTTATACAAGGTTATTAATTCTTTATTTCCCCTTCCTGAAATTCTTTTTTTCAAGGATCTATAAAATTTTTTGCTTAAAGCAAGTACTGTTTTGTTTTATTTGAATAACTAGAAAGATCAGTACTCCTTCCGCAGTTTTGTTTTCCCCCTTGCCACTCCAATACCACTGACCACTAAGTCATTTGTTATTCATATTTGACTAAGCTTCACTTTCGTGAATCATTCATTTCACTAAGCCGTTGATTACTCGGCTGTAGCTATTGTACAAGACTAAGACGTTTTCTTTTTTTTTCGCAGTTAGTAAGGTTCAAATACTTTTGCTCGGGTCTTTTACAGCCAATTCTGTTGGATTTAATATTTCAATTAAATTTAATAAAATATTTAAGTCCTTTTCATTGTATAAATCCTCAAGCCCAATTTCTTCCAATTATGCAAACTTGGAGTTGCACTAATCTCTCCATCATAGGTATAAGAAAGTTCCATCTTGTTCTACAGTCCAATATAAGTTTTAATTTTTTACCCTCTTTCTCTTCAACATATTTTTGCAATACATTGTTTCTTACTGGCGATTTTCTGAAAAATCTTTTGGTAGCCTTTCGAGACTCTTTTGACAGTCTTTCGAAAGTCTTTTGACTGTATTTCGAAAATCTTTTCACAGTCTTTTGAAAGTTTGAAAAAAAGAAAGAAACTTCGAAAATATTTCATTATTGTTTAAATTCAATAATACTTCAAAGGAAGTATTTCATTAATGTATTAAATTAATGTTTAAATTGTAGAAAGTGTCCACAACAGCCAAATGAATTGCATGGTTGATGCGAAAATGATTTTCAATTTTATTTAATTGTGCGTATTTCTTCATAATGCTGGCTCTGTCTTGTGCTGATGCCAAAATATGACAAAGTTTAATACTGTACTCTATCAATTTTTGTTCAACTAATGAGTTAACTTGGTATGCATAGCAATAACCCTGTATGGCAACAAGGCCTATTTTATAACTATATTCCTGAGAACATAATATTATATCTAAATATCTTTTGTTATTACAGATGGTTCATTCATCAATTATTATTATTATTATTTATTTATTTATATTAATATTACATACATAAATGTAATGCAATATTATTGAAACATCGACTACCAAGGCCATTATAGATTTTTATACTATTATTAAATTATATACCAATATTATTTATTTTGTTTATATTATATACTATATGTTTACATTATATTTGGTCGTAAGGGGGGTATGTAAAGAAAAAAACACTTACGACCTGTGCAGGGATCGAACCCACACTTCTTCGGTTAATACGCCACACGCCTACCCACTAGGCTACCGAAGCCCCATTCATCAATTGTTATTGTGAAACGTATTCCAGATTGAGCCATTTTCGTAAACTTATCCTTAGTTCTAATTTTTCCTCATCTCAGAAAAACCGGTTTTCGCTTTTGAATCAAAAATCTGGTTAATCAGTTTCGGTTTTCACCGGTTTGCAAGCCTTATAGTGTTGGACTTTAAGCCACTAAACGCCACCTCCCTTTTAAACCAAAGATTAGGTTAAAACCTAAGATACAATGTACTGTTTGGTTCCTAAGATACAGGTTAAAACCTAAGATACAATGTACTGTTTGGTTCCTCGATTGGAAAAATAGAACTAAAGGAAATTGGGAAATATAGGGAGTTATTGAATGTTGGGAGGGTTATTTAGAGCAAAGATGTTGATGTTCTTCTTGCATTTAACGATAACATACAAATTATGATTGCTAATTTTAAGGAATACTTCCAACGACAAGCTATTCCATATGCGCGCTGTACGCATTACAAACGAATTTCCGTGTGCGAAGGTGTGTCATCTGGGGATCTTTAAGAGGTTTAGCCTATGTAGCCCTACTTGTATCTCAATTGAAATTTTTGAGAGGAGGCATTAATATTCTTATTTCTTTCTTACCAAAAAAATATCTATAAAATAGAGTGAGTGCTCCAAAGATCCGCCGATGACCTAGTTGAGCCAGTGTTGAGGAAGCAATGGGATCGTTTATTAAACGAATTACTCTGTTTTGCAGTTTTTCTAGATATCCCAATGCTGTTTCACCTGCCCAAATGTGTGGATTGTACTCAATTGTACTTCTAACGCAGGATTTATAGATAGTTAACCAATCTTTCATCAAATGGTTTGTAGAAGAAAACAAGAGCTTACAGCGATACAGAAAGCCTAAACATTTTACTGATTCCTTAGCTATTCCAAAACACATGGTTAGACCAGTTCAATTTTTGGGTTATCTCAATGCCCAGAATGTTGACTTTCAGCATACTGCAAGGTCTCATTTTGAAATATGAGGTTAGATACTGCAGTATTGACTTTATGTAAAAGTAGACAGCACTGTGTTTTGAAGATGTGAAAGTTAACTCTGTTAATTTTACCTATGGATAGGATTGGAAGTAAGATAGAGTAGACCCTTGATGAAAATCAGAAATAGAGTGGGCGACAGAACAGATCCTTAGGCACTCCAGAATTTATTCAAAATTTGTCAGATGAAAAGCCATAGAGTACTAGGCGAATCGAGCGTTTCAAAGGGAAATTTGCAAATCATTCTACAAAGACATTACCAAAGCCCATCGCTTGACACTTTGATAATAAGGCAACATGACATACTCGGTCAAAAGCTTTAAAAATATCCAAAGCCACAGCATCAGACTCCCTTGAAAGATTGATGGTGGTGCTGAGTTTTTCGCAAAGTAAATCACGAAGTCACCTATTGAACGATGGCCTTTAAACCCATATTGACTATCATGAATCAAATCTTTACTATCCAGATATTTCGTAACCTTTCCATTTAGTGTCGATTCCATAACTTTGGAAAGCACCGAAGTAATACCAATAGGACGCTAATTAGCGGGATCGTCTAAATTACCTTTTTTGGCTGGCTTTTTTGTATCCAGATTTCTTAATGTTTTCATCATTGCCCTTGTCTTAAAGTAGATTTTTTCAAGAGAGCGGTCAACCCTTGAAAGACTTTTTAAAGAGCGCATCCTCTCTTGGAGTCACAAATTGCGATACAAATGAATAGTTTCGGATCGCAAAATTGTCACCTGTGTTTCACAGAATGTTAAAATAGCTCGTTTAAGTGTATTGACATGGGCTTCTATAGCATGGAAGTTAGCTTGAATACCTTTGATATTACAAAAATCTACACGAAAATTGGTAATTTTAGAAAAAAATTAGACCGTATTACAATAAAAGAAAAAGAAAACAAAAAAAAATTAAAATTTTTAAATATATTTTCTTTAATATAATTTCTTGACAAAAATTTAGCTGCATACATATTGGTACATATACCTGATAAATATTTAAAAGTTAAATTATATTTTACTAATCTTAGTTTCATTTCTGAAGTCTAGGACAAGGAATTTTATGCCTAAAGCTATGCCTAACAATGGTTTATGATCTGTAATTATTTCTATTTTTCTTTCATAAATCTACGAATGCCATTTTCACAAGCATAAACTATTGCTAAAAATTCTTTCTCCATTTGGTATAATTTTTCTGGGTATCTATCTAGACTACAAAAAGCAAAACACACCGGTTTATTATTTTGCATAACACAGCATCCTAAATCATTTTGGGAAGCATCTGTTTGAATAGAAATTTATTCTGTGGCATTAAACGGTTGTAAAACTTTAACCTTTGTTATCATTTTTTAAATTTTTTCCAATGTTTCTTGATGTATTTTTAACCATTGGAAAGTACTATTTTTGCGCAAGAGCGCTCTTAATGGTGTTTGAATTTCTGCTAAATTAGGTAAATAATCCCGTACATAATTTATAAACTAATAAAACCTTTAAATCTTTTTTCGTTTTTGACGCCACTAATTCTGGAATTGCTCTAATTCTATCTTCATCCAAAGCTAGTTCTCTGAACTAACAATTCTAGATTTTTATTATGTTTCTCCTCAGTTTCTGTACTGATTGCTATATGATCAATGTAAATTGTAACATTTGGAATATCTCCCAAAATTTAGTTCATTAATTTTGTTAAAAGCTTCTGGGATAATTTTCAAACCCAATGGTAAACGAGTGAAAGAGAAATAACCAAACGGTGTACTGAGTGTACAAAATTTTTTGAAATTTCATCTAAGGCTAGGTACCTGAAAAAATCCCTCAGTCATATAAAACACTAAAAATATTTTTTTATTTGCAAAATTACTTTTTATTTGTTCAATAGATGGAATTTGATACAATTGATTTTTAATTGATTCATTTAAATATTTTGTGTTTAATATATGATTAAAAAATAATCTAACGCTTATAGCAAAACCAGCACGACGTATACTACATATTTTTAAGTAGTCGGTAAAAAATTAATTAAAACCGTTAGAAGATGTAGCTATAATAGAACCAGCTAAAGATGCTCGAAAACTCATGTCAAATATCGTTATAATAGAAAAAGCAAATAAAGTTGTTGGAATTTGTTTAAAATTTTTATAATGATATGCTAAGCCTTCAAATATTTCAAAATTATTTTGAAGTTTTCTTTTTCTATTTATTTAATACTACAATATTATTCTTTTAATCAAAGCTAATTCTACGCAAGTTTTATGATCGAGAATAGGAGTAGTATTATCCTTTACAAAATAAAACTCCTATACCGACCTTTTATTTTTAAATGTACATTTTAACTTTGCACTACCAATTGCTTTTATTTCCGTACCATTATAAGCCTCGTGTTAAGCAAAATTTTTACTAAATGAAAAGTTTTTCCAACTCCGTTGTCAGCACCTCCAGTTTTTGGCAATATTTCCTATCAAATTCAATAAATTCATTTTTTTTTTTTACATAGTCCATTTTGGTGTTAATACAGATGTATTTTGTATTTTTAGATGGCTTTCCATGTGATTTATTTTTGGTTAGTTTTGTAACACCAATACAATTTTAGATCATACAATTATAGATCATACAATTATAGATCAGTCAAATCACTAATAGAATATTTATTTTTAGATTTTTTTTATTTTATTATTATTATATTTAGTATTATTATTATTACTATTTTTAAAATTACAAATATATTTTTGTTGTTTTTCTTTCTTCTTTTTATTTCAAATTTATTTTTATTCTTATAATTAATATTTTATCCACGAGGTTCATTTAAATCGAAAACTGCGCCAGGGGTTATTCGGTAATTAAAAGATTGATGTTATTTTGTTGTGTTCTCTTTATTAATTGCTTAAAACTATAGTTTAAAACTAACAGGCTTCAATAAAGTGTAATATAATCGAAGCAGAGCTTCTAAACCTGATTTACAACCAGTATTACAAATCAGTATTACAATTAGCGAATGCAAAGAGGAATTCGAAATCCCGATAATTCGAAAATTCGTTTCAGAATTATATTTTCGAATTCCAGAAATCGCAAAGATGGAATTCGAAATTCGTTCTCACAAATATAATTCGAAAAAAATTTTGAATTTATGTTCAACGAGGAAGAGTGCAGTAGAGTAGACTGTGTCAACTCTGGGATACCCGTATGAACGTAATATATCTTGTTTCTATAAAACTTGATCATCTTTTAAAAACATTCAGATGTTTTAGTACCGAACTACAGAGATATATTTATGAAAATTGTGGAGTTGTATGACAGCTACCCGAATCTATTGCGCCTAGCTTCATTAAGTTACAAGAAATGCAAGAAACCTGAACCGGCTGCTTTAGGCCAATCAAATTTTACAAAAGTTTTTGGCATGCAACTCGACACTTTTTCACTAAATTTAAGATAGCTAGCTTCAATAGACACTGAGTTATTTTCATTTAAAAAGAGAAATTGGATGGCACCTTTCAGAACTTGCCATATCATCATAACCAAATTTTACAGAAGTTGTTGCCATAAAACTTGATCATCATTCGCAAAATGTCAGGTTCCTAGCTTCAATAAACACTGAGTTATTTTCATTTAAAAAGACAAGTTGTATGGCAGCTACCCGAACCCGTCGCACCACCACAACCAAATTTTGCATAAGTTGTTGCCATAAAACTTGATCATCATTCGCAAAATGTCAGATTCCTAGCTTTAATAAACACTGAGTAATTCTCATTTAAACGGATAAGTTGTATGGCAGCTACTCGAACCCGTCACACCAGCACAACCAAATTTTGCAGAAGTTGTTGTCATAAAACTTGATCATTATTTGGAAAATTTCAGAAACGTAGCTTGAATAGATACTGAGTTATTTATATATAAAGATAGAAATTGTATGGCAGCTACTCGATCCCGCCGACCGAAAATGTTGGATTTAAATAGCAAAACTAACAATTTTGCAAAAGCGACGTAAAAAAAATTTCAGCCTCCTAGCTCCTTTATTTTTTGAGTTATCGTGCGGACGGACGGACGGACGGACGTACATGGCTTAATCGACTCAGAATTCGATTCTGAGCCGATCCATACCTTTGACACTATATCTAGCTCGACTTCTTTAAGGTGTCACAAACGTAATGGCAAATTTATTATACCCTTGAACATAGTTCATACGAGTATAAAAAATAATATAGAAAAAAAGAAAATAAAATTTCAAAAAAGAATTTTTTTTTATTAAAAATCAACATACATAAATGCGTTTTCGTTTTCTTCATAAAGAACAAACTAGTCATAATGCGCAGTCGTTCCAGTCATTAATGTAAAAGTTGCAGAACAAAATTCAATCCAAATTATCGTCCAATTAGCTCAATTCAAAAAGCAAGAAGCCGAAGCTTAATTTTAAAAGTAAAATCGGAAATGAATTCTTCGAAAAAATTTCCAGCAATTAAGAACGCTCACTCGGAGCGATCGAATGTTTACACAAACGTTCGATCCAGACTAGGGGACGGGGTGTTAAGTGATCTTTACTTCCTAAAAGCATATTTTAGACAAACAAAATAATAATTTAACCTAATATTTTTTTTCTAATTGAATTTTTGTTTTAAATGAAAGTATGTGTTTTTTATTGAATTTTTGTTTTATTTTAAATTATGTAGCTATATTTTTGCAATGCAACCCTTTGTTATCTTAAATAAGTTCTTTTTAGCACATTTCCAAAAAAAAATTTGAAAAAATGTGCTTATTAGTTTCAGTATGTCCGTCCGTCCGTCCGTCTGTTTACAAAACTTCTACACCGTTAAAGATAGAGAAAAAAACCATGGGTAGTTCTCATAAAAAAAATAATTTTGTGGAACAACTTTTTCATGTAGCCCCATCCATTACGGAGCTACAGCCCCTCAAACTTTGAAAAGGCCCTATTTTTAAATGCATATATCTTATGTTCTGCTTAAGATTTTTTTAATCTGAAAACGTCATGCGACAGGTATTTTTTTTAACTTTGTAAATTAATATCAAAATTATACAATTTTTTTAAATTTAGCATTTAAATTTACCGTTATGAAAAAACCAAATTTTGCATGATTTTTCTACTTTCATAACTCTGGTACGCTTTTAGATAAAGGATTGAAATTTTGAGGCAAGAACTTTTAGAATTAGTATAAGTTTGCTCAGTTTGTATAAGTTTTTTGGGCCACCCCTTGTTTATGAGCTATTAGCGCTCAAAAATTGAAAATTTGCTATTTTTAAACACCTGTAACTTAGGAACCTGTACACATTTTACTTCGGAAAGATATAAAAATTAAAGCTACAGTAATATATTTCAACGTGTGTTAAAGGTTTATTTTAGTTATATAGGGTTTCAGAGTTACAGCTCTTCAAAATTGTGAAAAAGCCCCATTTTCAGATGTATATATCTCAGGCTCTGCGTAATAGTTTTGCAATCTAAAACAGCCAGAAGACCGGAAATTTTATTATCTACATAAAGCAATATTAAATTTATGCAATATTTTGTAATTTAGTTTCAAATTTACCGTTATGTGAAAACCACATTTTGCATGAAATTTCTTTTTTCATAACTCCGATACGCCTTTAGATAGGAACCTGAAATTTTGAGAGAAGAAAGAACTTTTAGAATTAGTATAAGTTTTCTTATAAAATGTTTTTGCAACACCCCCTGTTTAAGAAGTATTAGGGCTGAAAAATTGAAAATTTGCTATTTTTAAGAATTTGTAACTTAAGCACCTATACACATTTTTCTTCGACAAGATATAAAAATTAAAGCTCCAGTAATATATTATTACGTGTATTAACGGTTTTTCTTAGTTATAAAGGGTTCCGGACTTACAGCCCCTCAAAATTCCAGAAAAGTGTTATTTTCACATATTTTCTTATTACAAAAAATTTCTTAAATTCTCGCATATACACATATTCTGGAAAAGCGTATAACCCTGATTTTGTAACTAATTCAAAAATCCCACCTAATTGAGAATCTTGGTAACCAACTATAAAACCCCCTAATTGTTTTCTTTACGTAACAAATCAGTTAACATATTTTGAGTACATCCTTTTTAGGAATTAGTTCTTTTTTTTGGGGAGTTAGATCATTATTTTTGGGGATTAATTCATTATTTTTGGGGATTAGTTCATTTTATTTAGGGATTAGTTCATTTTTGGAATTTGGGGATTAATTCATATAAACTAAACCCCAAAAATTTGAGAAATATTTTTGGGGATTAGTTCCTTTTTGTACTTGGGGCTTAGTAAATTTTTGACTTGGGGATTAGTTCGTATTGCCTTATTTTTGGTCACTCTTATAATATTGTTGTTAAAATTTTCCAGATGTTGGATAAAGGTTACATTATTTTGTTTTTTATTTAAAACCTTAAAACCTTTAATAACAAATATCGTTAATCAAGTAGTTACTTGTTTACATACTTTGATTTAATATTCGAAGAGCTTTTTTATAAATCGTTTCAAAATGATTATAAATATTTTTTTCCTTTACGAGTGTAATTTTTCTTTTCTTAGAACAAAACAACTACTTTACATGTCTGTTGTTTGAATAAGAACTTCTGTATTCAATAAAGTAGACTTTGTTGTTTTTATTTAAAAAATAGATGTGGGGATTCTTTGATATAAATTAATATATTAACCTTTTAAGTTCAGTTTTGAATACATGTAAATTATTTACAAACTGCACGTTAATTTCACGTTTTTGAATTTCTCTACAGTTCTCTTCATTTTTTTTGTCCTTTTTTATGTGATCAGCGGATAAACCTAATAGCGGATAAGCAGATTCAAAGTTAAAAAATTACAATTTAAGAATGGTTATATAGTAAAAAAATAATATTTCACTTTTTTTTTAGATTGCATTTTAATTTTATATAAGAGAAAACTTTTAAAAAAATTTATGAATGAAAAAAATTAATTCCAATAAATAAAATGAATAAAAATCCTAAAGAACTTCTCTTTTTCTCGAATTTTTTGATTTTTTCGTAGTCAGCCAGATCTCGAATTATTTATTATTTGATAAATAAAATCATTCAGAAATATTATATTTTTCTACTAAATTACTGTAATACATAAAATAATTCGTTTTATATAAATTTTATTTTGTAGAATTGTAGAATTTCAGAAATTTTTTAGTATGACTGATTCTGGCCAAAAGTTAAAGGATGGTAAAAATTCTCCAAAGTAAGTTTATAACGATCTTAAAGTATCTTTTTTTAATAAGTTTTTAAATAAGTGTAAATAAAATTAATTATATAAAATATAGTGAGGCAGTCTCGGAGATTGAAACAATATTTTAATCTAGTGTTTTGCTTTATTATTCCATAGTCTCTATGTTTACAGTCTTTGCAATTAGTGCGCAATTATTCCAAAACAACTTGCTGTAATTAGGTCAGAGTGCTTTTCTATTTATTCTTCAAGGAATACACAGTTGTATTTCGACAGTTTAGATTATATCCAAAAAATAAATTTAATATGTATATTTTAAAAATAAACAAAAAGATTACAGATTAAAAATAAAATTAGTTCCAAAATCAATTTTCTGGTAATTGGCTAAAAAAGGCAAAATTATAAATAAATTATAACTTATAAAGTAGTTATAAATTCTGAAATATCTCAAATACTTACAATAAACTTAAACTCACAAATCACATTTTCTTACTGGTTATTAGAGTTCATAAGCAATCATTATTCCGATAAACAAGGTTTGACTGTATAACATATTATATTTAAAACAATTTTTTCAAATCACAAAATATTTAATTATAGTTTACATTCCGACACGGAACAAAGAACTCAACGAAAAGAAAGGTTTCTATTGCAAAGATTAAGTATATTTTTACTAGTTCATTGGAGAGGTTTTGTACTAATCTTATTTCCTTTAATATTTTTACCGATATTATTTGTAGAAACCACAGAAGTTAAGGTATGTTTACAGCAGTTACAGTTTAATAACATAGACATTTATTTTAATTTTATTTTAGGCATTTAGGTGTTTATACATTTTAATGGTAATGTCAAGTTATTGGATAACAGAGCCAATACCTTTACCAGTTACATCAATGCTACCAGTTATATTATTTCCTGCCGCAGGAATTATGGTAATTAGAATTATTGATAGTGTGTTTAATGATTAGATTAAAAAACAGTTTTTTAATTTTTGTTACAGTCAACAAATTCTGCCTGTGTTTTCTTTTTCAAAGGTAAATTATATAAACTTTACATTCAGGTATCTTACTTTGCAACAAATAAATTTGTATTTGTATCAACAATTTAAAATCATATATATTTCTCAATTTATAGAGACTGTTGTTATGTTTATTAGTGGAATTATGATGGCCTTAGCTGTAGAAAATTCTAATTTACACAAAAGATTAGCTTTAAAGGTAATTCGAAAGGCGGGTTGCAGTCCCAGAAGGTAACAATTGTTTTAATATTAAATAAATACTACATATGTTTTATATAGTTTTTTTTAGAGACGGAGAACTTTAGGTTGAAATAAAGCCAGTCTTCGCAGTAAATCAGACTGTATTTCGTAATAACGCTTCGAATGTTAGCTTTCAAGTTGGCCTCCAACTCGTTCGTGCTCCATTGTTTCTTCTTTATCGGCGTAAATATGCGACTTTACATATTCCCAGAGATAATAATCTAATGGCGTCAAATCTCACGAAGGAGGTGGCCAGTTAACAATCGTAAAATTAATCGTTCGTCAAATGTTAAGTAAATTAATTGTGTTGTGCGCTGTGTGGCATGTGGCGCGGTCCTTCTAAAACAACATATCTACAACCTTAATGCCTCCCAATATCGTTCCAATTTGAACGAGAAAGTTAGTAATCATGTCTCTGTCACCGTTGACTGTAACGTTCTGACCATCATCATTTTTGAAGACATATGGACCAATGATTCCACCGGCCCCAGAGCTCACCAAACAGTGATTTTTTCTGGATCTAACGGTGCTTCGTTAATGGCTGGTGGATTATCATCTTTCCAAATGCGTAAATTCTCCTTATTGACGTACCCTTTTAACCAAAAGTGTGCTTCATCACTAAATAAAACTTTGAAAGGAAATTATCGAATTGAACCATGTTTTTCAAAATAAATTTGAACAATTTGCAAACGTTGCTTCGGCGTGAGTCTATTCATGAACAATTACCAAACGTAACTAACCTAAAAAAAAAAAGAATGTAAAATCAGTTGTCACAAAACAAAACAGTGTTGCCAATTTGAAGTTCTCCGCCTCTAAAAAAGAACACTCTATATAAATTTCATTATACCCGTACGATAGTCTCAGATATATTAAAATTGCTCCTCCGTTTGTAACACCTCGAAATAAGCATACTAGATATAGACTCAAATGCTTGGTTCGAATCAGAATCTAAAAATTAAGCTTTGTACGTTCGTCCGTCCTTTGTCCGTCGGCACGATAACTGAAAGACTAAGAAAGCTCGAACCTTAAAATTAACACGAAATATTTTTGGATAAATTTCTAGGTTCTCGGTCAAAACTTCGGGTAAGTTTCGAACAACTAACTTTTTCATCTCAACATTTTTCATACAAATTACATAGAAGTTCTACACTGTTTGAAGTAGAGCAATGCAATTTTAAATACGGATAGATATCGCAAAAAATATAATTTTATGGCTTTAAGAGGTTTTTTTCTGTAGCGCCATCTGTTACGGAGCAACAGCTCCTCAATGTTCGAGAAAGCCCTATATTTAAATTGTTATAATACAAATTCTATAGGGAATATGTATCTTTAAGCCAAACGATAGCTGCTTTTATTAGCTTTACAAATATATACATATAATAAATATGTACTTTTGGCATACCGTATATTAATTTACCATTATGCGAAACACAATTTTTGTAACATTCTTGACCAATCTTCCGAACGGTTTAAATAAAAAACTTCAAATTTTGAGATGAGTTAGACCATTGAAACTAAGTATGAAATATGTCAGTAAATATTTTTGTATCGTCTCTGTTTAGAAGCTGTAAGGGGTCAAAATTCCTTATTTTTAAAGACCGGTTGAAATTTTTTTGAAATAATATACAAAAATTAAAGTTATATAACATTATATTTTTATTTCTGTTAACAACTTTTTATAATAATATAGAATTATCTTAAAACTGACGAAAGCGTGACTTGATTTTTCCCAATGTTTTCTAACAAATTTTTTCAACAATTTTTTTCAATTTTTAGTTTTTTTTTTCGCTGGATAATATGGATAATTTAAAATTGTTGAGAATGATACATCCATAAAAAAAATTGAAATAAATAAAAAATATATCGGTTGCTTGAAGAATTTATATTTATGATATTAGTATACACACATATATATGTATTATGTTTATGTATGTGTATATATGGTATCCTCCATTCTATTCTATCATATGCGTTACTTGAATGATATATAATAATAGTATATATACATATATAGCGGCACATATTATCGTATTTTATTGTACCTACTTAGAAATTATTTTATGAATGTAATATTTATAAAGAAATATTGCGATGTCTGGCGATATATAACAATATAATATACAATCTATATGTTGCATTATATGTATTAATATTATATTTGCTACTTTGTAGTAAGTTAATTAATATAGATTTGCCGCTTAGTATTAAATGGTACTATTAAAAGTTTTGGATTCATAATCATCTAGATAGAGATAGTGATACAATAGCAGAGTGATACAATATTTCATTTTGAGCACAATAAAGGGTTCATACAGTTATTTAAGGTTGACAAGGATATCTGCATTCTTCCCCATTTTTAAATGTTTTTAAATGTTTACATTGACTGCGCAAAAATGCAGATTCTTCTTTATTTAAAATCTTTTAGCAATACTATTATTTCATGAAAAGTGGTTTATAATTTTTGTGTCACAAATGAAGGAATAAGAAAGAAATTTATTTAGAAATCAATAAATTTTTTCTGCTTTATAAACTTACCTAAATTTAATATTATAAATACAAACATAAATAATAATTATAGCATGAATAAATCTGTTATTTTTAATTTTTTACTATAGATTGCATTTTGATTTTATATTGGTAACTATGTTTATTTCATTATGGATGAGTAATTCTGCTACGACTGCATTGATGTGCCCAATTATTAAAGCCGTGCTCGAACAGTTGGAAGTGGTAAGCACTATAAAAAATTGTTTCGGTTTCTCTCTGTACTTCACGAGATTATAATGTATTAAGTATTTTTTTACAGCAAGGTATATGCAAATTAACCAGAAGTGATATTAAGTTAGAAAGAAATGAGTATGAAAGGCTTACATTTTTTTTATTAAATTGATTTTAAATACAACTCAACTTAACTTTTAGACCACCATATCCCTCAAAAATAACAATTTGTTTTTATATGGGTACTGCATATGCATCTACATTGGGTGGGTGTGGTACATTAATTGGAACTCCAACTAATTTAACTTTAAAAGGAATATATGATAAGTAAATATAGAAAGAAAAAATTTTAAAAAATTAACATTTTATAATAATGAATAAAGATTAAAATAAAAATATAAAATCAATATTGTAAAAATTAATTTTGTTTAAATATTTACAATAGTTATTAAATTTTAAATTTATTTGTTGGTTTAAAACCAAAACGAAAATATCATTCAATTAAACACAAAATTTTAACAGAGATCAAGTTAAAAGTTTTTTAGAACTTCAAAACTATAAAAACATTCATCTTTCAGCAAATATGTTTGATAATAAAGTGATAATAATTTTAATTAGGAGTTGATTATGCATTTTTTTGTTGATGAATCTGAAAAAAATATTTTGCGCTTCTTGATTGTTGAACAAAATTTATACAATTTTATACCTTAACTTGAAACGTGATTTCTTTTAAAATGAAAATTATTTTGTATGAGATTTGAATTAGCGTTCTTCTTTTTTTTTTTTAACTTCGTATTTTCTTCAAATTATGGTTTTGTTATATGTATCTACATATCTTTTTGTAACTGAAGTTGAATGATATTTACTTTTGGTTTTTTTCTGTAAAATTTAATTGTAAAATTAAAAATATACTAAAAACATAATGGGAAGAAAATTTTTTAATATCAAAAAACTATTCAAACTTTACAATATCAATTAAATTTTATTAAAATTTTTAAAGTAAAAATTCGTGTAAATTCACAGCAAATTTCCAAATGCAAAAGATCAAATAACATTTGAAGGATTTCTTATGTATTCGGCTCCACCGATGATTATTTATACTTTATTAGTGTGTTTGTATATGCAAATCGTTTATTTGGGTGCGTTTAGACCAAACAGTAAAGAAGCAAAAGCTATTAATTACAGTAAGGATGCAATTGCAAATGTCGAAAAAGTAATAGATGAAATATATAATGATTTAGGACCAATTTCATGTCAAGAAATCTCTGTGTTTATATTATATGTTATACTGTTTGTATTATATTTGACCAAAAATCCGAATGTATTTACTGGTTGGGACAGTTTATTTGAATTGTAAGTTTTTACAATACAATTTGATTGCTTTATAATATTGTTTTCATATTTTATTCCTGTAGACAAATTAAATATTCTTCACCAACTATTTTGATTCTCATTATGATTTTTATCTTGCCAATTAATTATGTCTTCCTAACATGGTTTTTTTGTGGATGTAAGTTCTGTTAAAAATTTGTCTGTGTAAAATGTAATGGAGATTTTTCATGATTAAAATTTTTTAAATTTAAATAGCTGAAGTTCCAGATAAACCATCTAATGCCTTACTTACATGGAAATTTCTTCAAGAAAATGTTCCATGGGGATTAATTTTCTTACTTGGTAAAATTATTTTTTTTGTCTTGAAATTCATAATTTTTAATATTATAGCCGAAGGTCCACATTATTAGTGCTATTTTTATAAATTTAACTTAGCAATAAATATTATTTAGTTAAATAAAATAATAATAAAATAATTTTTAATTCATATATATATATACACAATACAAAATTTTTACAAATTAAATATACATACATGTGTAGTCACTAATTATATTTAAAGGTGGAGGATTTGCTGTAGCTAATGGAGTAGAAAAGAGTAACTTAGCATATCTACTTGGAAATAGTTTGAAAAATCTTAATGTACTCCATCCATTAGGTGTATTGTTTCTTGTTATTGTGTTTGCAGAATTTGTAACTGAACTTTGCTCAAATGTTGTCGTATGTAATATCATTATCCCAGTTTTAATCGAAATGGTAATTATTCTTATATACATACATAATATACATACATTTACGGTAAATAATATCTTTTTGCAATATAATATTTAGAATATATTTTTCTTCATATTTTTAGAGCTTATCATTAAAACTGCATCCATTATATTTCATATTACCAGTAGGACTAGCATGTAGTATGGCATTTCATACACCAGTGGGAACACCATCGAATGCGATAGTAGCAAGTTTTGCAAATATTAGAACTAATGATATGGTAAAAATATTATATTATTCATTATATTAACTATTGTTCAATTAATGCAACTGAAATTTATAATATTTTAGATAATCTGTGGCATTGGTCCAAGTTTAATTACAATTATAGTTATATTTGTACTATGTCCAACTTGGGGATCTGTAATTTATCCAAATTTACACTATGGTTTACCGGAATGGATTATTAAAAACTAAACAAACTGAATTAATTTTTAAAAACAAAGAGTTAAAACAAAACTCATGCATTGCCGAAAACGTTTTTTTTTTTTTTTGTTGAATAAAGTACAATATTTGCCAATTTTATTTTGTGTATAGCATTTATTTTAATTTTTTCTACACTACGTATATTATAAGAAAAAAAAATATAAATTTTTAAATTAATATCTTCTAATAATAAGTACTGTAGAAAAAATTTTAATATTCAATTTTACAATGGAAAAAGATGTAAATCAAAGTTAATATAACTGATAAAATTCAATCATAAATCATAAAATAATTTGAATTAATGAATTAAAGATATAAATTTAAATAAAGTTCTGTTTTTTTAAAAACACCATTTCTAAAAGCATGGACATTTTCCTTGGTCCAGCATGTCTATTTATTGATTTACAAAAAGCTTTTGACTGTGTAGATCATGATATTTTATTGTTACAACTAGAGTACCTACAGCTTACTCAAACAAAAAAAGCCTTTTTCAAAAGTTATTTAGTTAATCCGTTACAAAAAGTAACAAGATAGAATGTAAACCAACGGTTTTTAAAAGCGCACATTTCCAATATGTTTAGAATTGTGACTTGCACAAAAATTTGAAAATATAAAAAATAAAATAAGAAAATATGTGAAAATAAGACTTTTCTGGAATTTTGAGGGGCTGTAATTCCGGAACCCTTTATAACTAAGAAAACCCGTTAACACACGTAAAAATATATTACTGGAGCTTTAATTTTTATTATTAGTCTTGCCAAAGAAAAATTTGAACAGGTGCCTAAAAATAGCAAATTTTAAATTTGTCAGCCCTAATACTTCTTAAACAGGGGGTGGTGCAAAAAAATTTTCTGAGCAAACTTATACTAATTTCTAAAAATTCTAAAACTAAACTAAAATTCTTTCTTATCTCAAAATTTCAAGCCTCTATCTGAAAACGTGCCGGGAGTTATAAAAGTAGAAAAATCATGCAAAATTTAGCTTTCACATAACGGTAAATTGAAATACTAAATTTAAAAAATTGTATAATTTTGATATTAATTTACAAAGTTAAAAAAAATACCTATCGCATTGAATTGTCGCATTGTCGTTTTCAGATTGAAAAAATCTTGAGCAGAACATAAGATATATGCATTTAAAAATAGGGCTCTTTCAAAGTTTGAGGGGCTGTAGCTCCGTAATGGATGGGGCTACATGAAAAAGTTGTTCCACAAAATTATTTTTTTTATGAGACCTACCCATGATTTCTCTATCTTTAACGGTGTAACAGACACCGTTAAAGTTTTCTAAACAGACAGACGGACGGACAGAGTGAAACTAATAAGCACATTTTTTCAAATTTTTTTTGAAAATGTGCTAAAAGTAGGTAAAACATGTAATAACTGTAAATATAATAGAAAAGGAGTACCTCAGAGCTCAGTCCTAGGCCCAATCTTGTTCAAATTTGTTTATTGACGACATAGCACGACTCAATATATTTGGGAAATTACAATATTTGCCGACGATTTAGCGATAAAATATTTCTCAACAGGGGAGGATGAACTTAAATCATCAATATTGCATGATCTGTCATTAATAGATGAGTGGTTAGAAAAAAATAAGCTAATTATAAACTTAGAAAAAGCCAAGATACTCCTGTTCGAAAACAAATCTTTCAATAATCCTTCCTTTGTATTCAAAAACAGTCATATCAATGTAGTTAAAAGTTTCAACTATCTCGGAATGGTTATTGACTCTAAACTTAAATGGATTGAACATATACGCTTTGTATGTAACAAAATTGCTCCGTACATTTTTATTTTAAAAAGCCTAAAGCAATTCTTTGATGAAAAAACCCTCTTTATCAATTATTAATCATACATTAATTAAAATATTACATATTTAAATCCCATCTGGCATAATGTACCAAAATGCCATATAAGCAAGTAAATGTAACAGTAAGTCGAAGCAACCGACTTATTTATACCCTACACCTAAAAAATTCAAATTAAATTAAAAATCCATAAGTTATTTTAGTTAGGTATTTAATATAAGCTAAAAAAATAAATGCTTTTACAACCTTTGTACAAAATTTCAGGTTGCTACCTTCATTAAATTCGATGATATGCTTGTTAGGTCTTAGGAAGTGTGTGAAGGCACCTGAACCACCTCCCCAATTCATCTCACATTTTGGAGACATCATAACAGGGTAGAATACTTTTATATCAAATTTCAAGATTTTATATTTAATAATTTCGAAGATATGCTTGTTCGGTCTTGGGAGTTGTGTGGGAGATATCCGAACAAGCATTCCAATTCATCTGAAAGTTTAGGCAAATCAGGGATTCAAGAAACAACACCGTCGTATCAAATTTGAAGTTTCTATCTTTATTAATTTAGAAGAATTATGCTTGTTCGGTTTTGAGAGTTGTATGAGAGGTACCCGAACAACCACTCCAATTCATCTCAAATTTTAGCGATATCAGAGATACAGAAAAACACACCTTCGTACAAAATTTTAAGTTTCTATCTTTATTAATTTCGAAGATATGCGTATTCGGTTTTGGGAGTTGTATGGGAGGTACCCGAACTCATGGTCCGATTTCGCCCATTTGCAATCCCCGCCTTACTTTAGTCATTGTTAACATACAGTATAAATTAGCATCATTATTTTTTGAGTTATCGTGGTGCGTACGGACGGACGGACGGACGGACGGGCAACGCTTAATCGACTCAGGAGGTGATCCTGATTCAGAATATATATGCATGTCCATTTTTAACTCGCTTCCTTTTGGTGGTTACCAACACCATACCAAAGTTAATATACCCTATACTTTAAGTGTAGGGTATAAAAATAAGATTATACCTAATTAATAGTTGTAAAGATTATAAATATCTGTGTCTCTAGAAATATTTAAAAATAACTTATGTAAAGAAAAATTGTAAGTTTAAGTACAAATAAATAAATAATTAAAATTCATAAAAACCGACTATCAAAATCAGCTTGATTTGTTATGATTTTTTAAATTTTTTATGACTATCGAAATCCACAATTTTGTTTTTCATAAAAAATGAAAGTGGTATGACTATCGAAATCAAATGCAATTTAATTTAAATATAAAGATTAGAATTATACAGGTCGTCAACTTTTCGTTGAATTTGCATTCTTTGTTAAATTAATATGAATGTATTGACCGACCTGATTAAGATAAACTTGATATGCTACAATTGTTATATATTAAATGCATTGTATATGCAATGCATGGAGTCATCATAATTTATCATATTTGATACTTTCTTTGTTTTATGTCAATAATCCATGGAATGCAATAATGATGCTATGCTTTGTTAAGTATATCAATTAGCGATAAGAATGTTTTTTCTTAAGGAAATTATCAATTAGCGATAGGAATGTTTTTTCTTTTTTTCTTAAGCATAGTATTCCAGAATAGTTTATTTGATTTATCAAACAAAGTATTCCACCTCCAGTTTCTTTATTTAAAGATTTCGTTTTTAATTATATGGTTATAAAGATTGTAAATTACTATGTCTACTAAAGATGTTGAACGTTGTTACCACACTGTTCTTTCAGAAATCCAATTTTTAATTATTTTTCATTCCATCTTTCCTATAAACTAAGTTTATGGTGGGAGTTCCATATTTTTTAATCAAAACGGTTATGTAGTGAATGCGAGATCCACAAATATAAAGAAAAAATTAAATAAAAGTTTTTACGAAGACCAGGAAAATTTTCTGAAAATATCTACAAAAAAAAAACGAAAATAATTTTTTTTTATATCTGCTTTTATTTTATAATTAGTGAAAATGATGGGCGCCCGGCGAAAAAAAAAGGTTTTTTTAAATACTGTATGGTATTGTTAATCCGGACCCAATCATTTTTAGCACATTTTCAAAAAAATTTTGAAAAAATGTGCTTATTAGTTTCACTCTGTCCGTCCGTCTGTCCGCCCATCTCTTTACAAAACGTCTACACCGTTAAAGATAGAGAAAAAAAATTTTAACCATGGGTAGGTCTCATAAAAAAAATAATTTTGTGGAACAACTTTTCATGTAGCCCCATCCATTACGGAGCTACAGCCCCTCAAACTTTGCCCTATTTTTAAATGCATATATCACTCTGAAATCGTCATTCGACAGGTATTTTTTTTAACTTTCTAAATTATATAATTTTTTAAAGTTTAGTATTTAAATTTACCGTTATGTGAAAATCAAATTTTGCATGATTTTTCTACTTTCATAATTCCGTAGGGTTAGCGTTCCGTTTCATAATTATATAGGGTTCCGGACTTACAGCCCCTCAAAATTCCAGAAAAGTCTTTTTTTCACATATTTCTTTATTACAAAAAATTTTTTAAATTTTCAAATTTTTGTGCAAGTCACAATTCTAAACTGTTTGTGTTGCGTTTTGGAAATGTGCGATTTTAAAAACCGTTGGTTTACATTCTACCTTGTTCTAATATAAGAACACATTCTGTTTGTTTGTTTGTGCCCGTAAAAACGTAAAAACCACCAGTCCAATTGCAACCAAATTTTGCAGGAACATTTCTACGAGCCTGAAAGAAGTTATAGGCTATATCGCGTTTTGGTTCATTATCATATTGCAACCCAAGACCCTTTTAAAGTTTTCTGGGGTTTTTCGTTATCTTGCCTAAATGGTTTGACCGATTGAGTTGACAATTTGCACAAATTTTCTTCTTAACTTTAGTTGTGTACCGATGAAATTTGGTTACAATATATTAACCGGATTCGGTGTTATAAGTGACAATCCAAACAACACTCAAAAACCTAAAACGAGAAGTATAATATAATAGTTCTCTGAATACTTCTAATATAAAACGAGGAAGAATACAGTTGCCTTTGTCAACTCTTAGATACCCGTATGAACCCTTAGCATGCTCATAGCCTGTCACTCTGCTTATAATATTATTTTTTTAAATTTTTTAGTATTTTAAAATAATTTGGATGAATTTTATAATTTCTAAAAATATTGGTTGTACATATATTCAAACTATATACGTTATACATTCTTCAAAAGCAAATTCTAACCTTCCACTTATAACTTTTCCAAATATGCTATGTACCATTTAATACTAAGCGGCAAATGTATAATAATTTATACTAAGCATATGTATTATATATCATAAATTCATCAGTAACATATACGATATGTTAATAAACATGAGTTATAAAAGTATGTATACTAATATCATATAAATCTTCAAGCTATTTTTTCAAATTTTTCAATTCAACAATTTCAAATTATCGAGTAAAATAAAATGCAAACAAGGTAGAATGTAAATCAACGGCTTTTAAAAGCGCACATTTCCAAAAGACAAAAATTTGAAAATTTAAGAAGTTTTTTAGTAATAAGAAAAACTTTGAAAATAGGACTCTTCTGGAATTTTGAGAAGCTGTAAGTCCGGAACCTTATATAACTAAGAAAAACTGTTAATACCCGTATAAACATATTACTGGAGCTTCAATTTTCATGCCTTGCCGAAGAAAAATTTGTACAGGTGCTTAAGTTACAGATGCCTAAAAATAGCAAATTTTCAAATTTTCAGCCCTAATAGCTCTTAAACACAAAATTTCAGGTTTCTATCTAGAGGCGTGCCGGAGTTATGAAAAAAGAAATATCATGCAAAATGTAGTTTTCACATAACCGTAAATGTAAATAGTAAATAACCAAATATTGCATAATTTTGATATTGCTTTATGGGGATAACAAAATTTGCAGTCTTCTAGTGTTTTTAGATTGTAAAACTACTACGCAGAGCCTGAGATATATACATCCGAAAATAGTTCTTTTTTGCAATGTTGGGGGGCTGTAACTTTGGAACCCTATACAATTAAAAGAAACCTTTAACACACGTAAAAAAATATTACTAAAGCTTTAATTTTTATATCTGGCCGAAGTAAAATGTGTATAGGTGCCTAAGTTACAAGTGTTTAAAAATAAGTAATTTTTCAGTTTTTGATCCCATACAGCTGCGAAATGGGGGGCGATACAAAAATATTTTCTAAAGTGACTCATACTTATTTTCAAAGGCCTAACTTTTCTCAAAATTTCAAGTTTCTAACTTAAACCGTTTGAAAGATAAAAGAAGAATTTTGCAAAATTTAAGTTTCGCATAACGGTAAATTGAGACACCGTATACCACAAGTATATATTTATTGCATATATATATTTAAAGCTAATAAAAGCAGTAATCGTTTGGTGCTTTCAAATTGAAGATATACCCCATATAACTTCTGTTATAACAATTTATATATATGGAGCTTTTTAGAACTTTAAAGGGCTGTAACTCCGTAACGGGTGGGGCTACAGAAAAAAATTGTTAAAATAAAATTAATATTATTATGACATCTATCAGCAGTTAAAATTTTATGGCTTTATTTCAAAAAAAATGTGGGGATCTAAAAGTTAGGTGTTCGAGAGCTACCCGAAGTTTTGGTCGGATTTCAACCAAAAAAAATAGGGAACCTCAACTTCTGTCAAAAATTTCAAGTTTCCAACTTAAACCGTTTAGAAGATAAAAGGGTTAAAGTATTTTGCAAAATTTTAGTTTCGCATAACGGTAAATTAAGACACCGTATGCCACAAATATATATTTATTGTATATATACTTTTAAAGCTAATAAAAGTAGTAATCGTTTGGCGTTTTCAAAATGAAGATATACCTCATACAACTTGTGCTATAACAATTTAAATATAGAGCTTTTTTGAACCTTTTGGGGAGCTGTAGCTCCGTAACGGGTGGGGCTACAAAAAAAGTTATTAAAAATAAAATTAATATTTTTATGAGAACTATCAGTAGTTAAAATTTCATAGCTCTATTTCAAATAAAATGTGGGGATCTAAAAGTTAGGTGTTCGAGAGCTACCCTAAGTTTTGGTCCAAACTCAACCAAAAAAATAGGGAACCTACGAATTACTGCCAGAATATTTTGTGTAAATTTCAAGATTCTAGCTTTCTTAGTTTTTGAGTTAGCGTGCTGACGGACGGACGAACATGGCTCAATCGTCGTAGAATTTTTTTCTGATCCGATCCATACCTTTGAAGGTATATCTAGCTCGCTTATTTCGAGGTGTTACAAACGGAGGAGTAATTTTATTATACCCGATCCTATCGTACGGGTATAAAAAGGCACACCAGAAAAAATATACCCTTCCATCCACGCCCTGTATGAAAATACCGAATTCTCAGCAATACCCAAGGGGAAAATCAGCAATTCCTTTACCAAAACATCTTGCTTTAAGATTGCTCAAACATTTATAAGCCCTCAAGAAAGGTATAACTTGAGACCTTATAAATCAACTTGAAGAACTGAATTGAATTATCCATTATCCTTTAAAAAAAATAATTTAATATATGACCGTGAAACTTGGCTTACTATAGCAGCTTAAATCACAAGAAGCAAGTCTTCATTATAGTATCTTCATAATAATATGCCGAATAATATTCTGACCAAACTTAATATCGAATGAAGATCTCTGTATACTAACCGGTGAAGAACCCATAAACAATCAAATCAGATGCAGGAAATGGGAATGGATAGGCCATACGCTTAGAAAATAAAATACAAGTATAGCATAAACAGCCTTAAACTTAGGATTTCATTAACTGCTTTAAAACGTAACCTTTCTTTTTCGATTATTTACGTGCTCAATAAATATTTTATCAATTATAATCAATTAAAATGTTTTTAATTTCAATTTTAATTCAAAGTGTTTTAATTGTATGATAGCAAAGGAGCATTTTTTTTTTTAAATATGACAAATTCTAATATATCAAAAATTTAAAAAAAAAAAAAAAATAATTTGAAATTTATATAAAATAAAAATATTACCCAGCTTTGTTTGCGTAGCATAAAACCATTAGAAATTTTATATGTTTAGGAATCAGTTGGAATTGATATGTTTATAATTTAATTATTTTATGTCGATTTTAAAATCTAAAAAACAATATGATGGAAACGTTTATGCATCAAATCTAAAATATCATTGCTTGGTTGTATAGATTCAACATTTTCTATTATATCAAGAAATCCAGGTTATATTTAAAAAAAATAAAAAAAAGTTTTCTTTTTCAAAATTGCCGAGTTAATTTTAAATCATTTCAATTTAGTACACTTCTTTTGTTAAATAACAGATAGAATGCATTCAATGACAATAACATATTATTTGGAAAAGGTGATTATTTTGTAAGTTTTTCAAAATTAATAAAATTTATTACTTTAATATTTAGTTTTCTTTTTTAATTTAATAGTATACCTACTTATAATGTTTGTTAATTAAATATAGTATAATTAAAAGGAAAAATAAATAGAAGTTTAAAAAAACATGCATTTTAATAAATACAAGGAACTATACAGATACAGAAAACTGTTTTAATTGAACTGCTATACAGAAAGCCCTTTTAATCGAACTACTGTAATTTAAAAAATTTTGTTAGATTGATAAAGGTCTGTTCGCCTACTTTTATTTGCAAAAATCAAATGATAGGACAATTGGAATTTGAGAGAATAATTGAAAAAATTTACTTATTTTAAACCAATGCTCTTATTTAAAAAAAATCAGCTGTCTCCACAACAGGACGAACCGCCACTACACGAAAAGTACAATGCCAAAATTTATAGATTTTTTACATAATAATTTACATACATATATCAAAGCAAAATAACTTCTAATAATTTAACAACATGAAATCGTAAAAATATATGTACATTCATTCATACATCCATTTACATTATTATGTAACGTACATGATTTTTTTTTCATTCAAAAATATTAGAAGTAAAAAATAATAAAAACTGTAAACAAATACAAAATAAACATAAGATTAATATTGAATCTGCTAACAAAAATTTTACAGTTTTAATTTTATGTCATCAACAAAAGAATAATATGCATAGATATAAGTACATATGTATGTATGTATATAAATTAGAGTATAAAAAAAAAATTGTTGATGTAAATTCATAGTGTTATGTATGAAATTTGGACTTAGTTTGGAAAAGTTAAAGTTGGTCGGATCAAAAAATGTTCTATGGCAAAGTTGTTGCTCTTTACTTGTGTAACAACTTTTTCTTAATAATTTTTCTCATAAAATTTTTTTGTTACGTAATATTCGTAAAAAACTTAAAAACTACACTAGTGAACTACCACTTTCGGTTGTCCGATTTGCTCCAAAAGCTTATCAATCTGAGATATTTACGTTAAAACCTTAAATATGAAATTGTAAAAAATTACGGTCAGTCGTTTAAGCTGTACACGTGCCCACAAAAATACATACTCACACACACACACACACACACTACCCACAGCCAGATAACATGCTAAAAAATTTTTTACAGCCTTCTCCACACCGGAGTAGTGCATATTTGAAAAAAAATTAAATGATACTGTAGTTTTTCGTTTAACTTCGTCTTTTGTTTAATTTCATTTGTTTACTTTCCTTTATTTATTTTTTTGACATATGACAGTACAGTAAAAAAAGCAACAACAACAAAAAACAAACCTCAGTAAATTTTTATAAATTTTTTATTGTACCCTACACCTAAAGTATAGGGTATATTAACTTTGGTATGGTGTTTGTAACCACCAAAAGGAAGCGAGTTAGATATAGACATGTATATATATTCTGAATCAGGATCACCTCCTGAGTCGATTTAATGATGTCCGTCCGTCCGTTTACACGATAACTCAAAAACTAATGAAGCTATCTTGATGAAATTTATATAGTAGGTTACTAATTACGAAAGAAAGGCTAAGTTGGAATCTGGACAAAATCCGTCCATGGGTTCGGATTCTGGAAGCTTCCGAATGATTCCGGAGCAAACGAGATTATCTCCAAAACCAACAAAGATAGAACCTTTAAATTTTGTACAATGATGTTCCTTCCCGTTCGATTTATTTCTCTGAAATTTAAAAGGATTTGGTCCATGGGTTTGGATTTGGAAGCTTCCGAACGAGCACCAGAGCAAATGAGATTATCTCCAAAACCAACTAAGATATAACCTTTAAATTTTGTACAATGATGTTCCTTCCCGTTCGATTTATGTCTCTGAAATTTAAGAGGATTTGGTCCATTTTCCAGTTTGGATTTGGAAGCTTCCGAACGAGCACCAGAGCAAATGAGATTATCTCCAAAACCAACAAATATATAACCTTTAAATTTTGTACAATGATGTTCCTTCCCGTTCGATTTATGTCTCTGAAATTTAAGAGGATTTGGTCCATGGGTTTGGATTTGGAAGCTTCCGAACGAGCACCAGAGCAAATAAGATTATCTCCAAAACCAACAAAGATATAACCTTTAAATTTGGCAGAGTGGTGTTCTTTCATGTTTTATTTAAGTCTCTGAAATTTGAGAGGATTTGGTCCATGGGTTCGGATTTTGGAAACTTCCGAACGAGCACCAGAGCAAATAAGATTATCTCCAAAAACAACAAAGATATAACCTTTAAATTTTGTACAATGATGTTCCTTCCAGTTCGATTTATTTCTCTGAAATTTCAGAGGATTTGATCCATGGGTTTGGATTTGGAAGCTTCCGAACGAGCACCAGAGCAAATAAGATTATCTCCAAAAACAACAAAGATATAACCTTTAAATTTGGCCGAATGGTGTTTTTTCATGTTTGATTTAGGTCTCTGAAATTTGAGAGGATTTGGCCACGGGTTTCAATTTGAAAGGATTTGAACCGTGGATTCGGATTTTGGAAGCTTCCGAACGAGCCGCAGAGCTAATGAAATTATATCCAATACGAACAAAGGTAGAACCTTTGAATTTGGTACAGTGGTGTTCTTTCGTGTTTGATTTATGTCTCTGAAATTTAAGAGGATTTGGTCCGTGGGTTTGGTTTTGGAAGCTTCCGAACGAGCCCCAGAGCAAATGAAATTATCTCCAAAACCAATAAAGATATAACCTTTACTTTTGGCAGAATGGTGTTCTTTCATGTTTGATTTAGGTCTCTGAAAGAGAGGATTTGGTCCTTGGGTTCGGATTTTGAAAGCTTCCGAACGAGCCTCAGAGCAAATGATATTATCTCCAAATGCAACAAAGATATAACCTTTAAATTAGGCAGAATGGTGTTCCTTCATGTTTGATTTATGTTTCTGAAATTTGTGAGGATTTGGTCCATGGGTTCAAATCTTGGAAGCTTCCGAACGAGCCCCAGAGCAAACGAGTATATCTCCACAACCAACAAAGATAGAACTTTTATTTTTAGTACAAAGGTGTTCTGTTATGTTTCCTTTTCTGTAAAAAGGAAACATATTCGTATTTTGGAAACTTCCGGACTAGCGCAAGAGTAACGAGCATATCTCCAAAACCAACAAAAGTAGAACTTTTAAATTTAATAGAATGGTGTTCTGGCAAGTTTTCTTTATGTTCCTGAGATGGATTCGAAGAATTGGAGTGGCAATTCGGGTAGCTGACACGAACCTCCCAAGGACTACCAATCTTCGAAAATAATTAAGATAGAAACTTAAAATTTTATACAAGGGTGTCAAGCATATCCCAAGCGGATGCCTCTTTTACGTTCTTGAAATTCGAGTTGAATAAGACAGAAAAGGGAAGAAGTTCAAGCAGCTACCAAAAACACTTGTGGATTTTTAATTTAATTCGAATTATTCAGGTGTAGGGTATTAATAAGTCGGTTGCATCGACTTACTGTTACATTTACTTGTTTTTTTAATGCATTTCTCTACCACATATAAATGTGGACAGGACATTACACAGCCTTTCCTGTTTAGGCATGACTGTAAATGTGTGTGGGATTCGAACTTACACTCTCACGGTGTTTACAGCGTATTTTTTATGCTCTTGCCAACTAAACCTGGGCTCCTTTTTATAAATTTTCACAAAGTAGAGAGCTATCTACTTTTTTCTTCTCTTTTGAGTTTTTTTAAATAAAACTCAAATTCTGTCAGTACGCCAACACTTGTTTTGCGAAAATTTACTTTCATTTTCGAAAATTTATAATTATAAAATTTATAATTTATAATGATTCAATTTAGGGATATGAAATCTTAAAACTAAAATATAGTATGTGTATGCCGAAAGAATTTTTGTAATTCTCATTTGGTAATATAAATTAATATTCAAGATTCTAATACTTTCTTTAAAATATAATTCCAAATTAAACAAGGTAGAAGTTTTGAAAGCGCACGTTTTCCAAAAGACACAAAAACAGTTTAAAGTATGTGACTTGCTGTTAATTTTGTAAATTTTCTTAGAATTTCATATGGAAGAAAAAATATAATTAAAATTTATTTTAGAAGCACTATTTTCAACCCTATATAATTAAGGGACTGTTAACATAATATGTAAAATTATAATGTTGAAGCTTTATAGTTTGCATTTTAATTGGAAAATATTTATACAGTTCCCTAAGTTACACGTACATATGTCTAAAAATTGCGAATTTTCAATATTTTACCCGTAATAACTCTTAAACAGGATTAATAAGGTAACTTATGCTAAAAGAAAACTATTTCCAGTTTCTAAGGCAGCAAACTCTTATAAAATTAAGTGTCCACATAAAGGTAAATTTTAGTATATAGCAAAAAATTGTATAATTTTCATGCTGACTTATGAACCAATGTATGATTTATGTCCTGCTTTGGCGGTTTTAGATTGAAAAGTTATCAAACAGAACCTGAGATATAGGATATTTCCAAACATTGAGGAGCTATGTAACTGTTTAATAATTTGAAAAATATGCTTAGAACTTGGTCATACATAAAGACTTTATATATCTGTTAACGAAATATAGTTTATTTTTGATCACTCTTGTAATATTATTGTTCAAATTTTCCAGATGTTGGATGAAGGTTACATTATTTTGTTTTAGATTTTAAAACCTTTAATAATAAATATCGTTAATCAAGTAGTTATTTGTTTTACGTACTTTTGTTTGATATTCGATTTTTTATAAATTGTTTCAAAATGATTACGAGTGTAGTTTTTCTTTTCTTAGAACAAAACAACTACTTTACATGTCTGTTGTAGGAATAAGAACTTTTGTATTCAATAAAGTAGACTTAATTTGTTGTTTTTATTTAAAAAATAGATGTGGGGATTCTTTGATATAAATTAATATATTAACCTTTTAAGTTCAGTTTTGAATACATGTAAATTATTTACAAACTGCACGTTAATTTCACGTTTTTGAATTTCTCTACAGTTCTCTTCATTTTTTTTGTCCTTTTTTATGTGATCAGCGGATAAACCTTACAGTCTGCAGATTCAAAGTTAAAAAATTACAATTTAAGAATGGTTATAGTAAAAAAATAATATTTCACTTTTTTTTTAGATTGCATTTTAATTTTAAGAGAAAACTTTTAAAAAAATTTATGAATGAAAAAAATTAATTCCAATAAATAAAATGAATAAAAATCCTAAAGAACTTCTCTTTTACACAATTTTTTGATTTTTTCGTAGTCAGCCAGATCTCGAATTATTTATTTTTTGATAAATAAAATCATTCAGAAATATTATATTTTTCTAATAAATTACTGTAATACATAAAATACTTTTTATATAATTTATTTTATAGAATTTTAGAGCTTCAGTAATTTTTTAACATGACTGATTCTGGCCAAAAGTTAAAGGATGATAAAAATTCTCCAAAGTAAGTTTATAACGATCTTAAAGTATCTGTTTTTAATTAGTTTTTAAATAAGTGTAAATAAAATGAATTATATAAAATATATTGAGGCAGTCAAAACTCAATTATCAATCTCGGAGATTGAAACAATATTTTTAATCTAGTGTTTGCGTTATTATTCCATAGTCTCTATGTTCAGTTTTTGCAATTAGTACGCAATTATTCCTAAACAACTTAATGTACTTAGGTCAGAGTGCTTTTGAATTTATTCTTAATGGAATACACTGTTGAATTTCGATAGTCTAGGTAGACCCCTAGATATGTTTCGCTATTGGGAAACTCTAGTTGCTTCTTAACTATGTCCGATTCTTCAGGATATCTTACACCTCTCTTTAATGTTTGTTCAGAAACCAAGAAATAAATATAATATATACATTTTAAAAATAAATAAAAAAAAATAAAATCAGTTTCAAAATGAATTTACGGGTAATTTGCTCGTAAAACTTAAAGTAATCATAAATTCTGAAAAATCTCAAATACTTACAATAAGCTTAAACTCACAAATCGCACATTTGCATTCCGATTCTTAGAGTTTATAAGCAATTATAATATATTATTTTTAAAAAAAAATTTAAAACCACAAAAAATTTAATTATAGTTTACATCCCGACACGGAACTAAGAGTTCAACGAAAAGAAAGGTTTCTATTGCAAAGATTAAGTATATTTTTACTAGTTCATTGGAGGGGTTTTGTACTAATCTTATTTCCTTTAATATTTTTACCGATATTATTTGTAGAAACAACAGAAGTTAAGGTATGTTTACAGCAGTTACAGTTTAATAACATACATTTATTTTAATTTTATTTCAGGCATTTAGGTGTTTATACATTTTACTTCTGATGGCATGTTATTGGGTAACAGAAGCATTACCTTTACCAATTACAGCAATGATGCCAATTATATTCTTTCCTGTCGCAGGAATTATGGTACTTTTAAGTGGTAAAAGTGTATTTAATTATTAAAAAATATTTTTTGTTACAGTCAACAGAACAAACCTGTGCTTTATATTTCAAAGGTAAATTCTATAAACTTTACATTCAGGTATCTTACTTTGGAACAAATAAATATGTATTTGTATGAATAATTTAAAATTGCATATACCTTTTAATTTATAGAGACTATTGTTATGTTTATTTGTGGAATTATGATGGCCTTAGCTATAGAATATTGTAATTTACACAAAAGATTAGCTTTTAAAGTAATTCAAATAGTGGGTTGCAGACCCAGAAGGTAACAATTGTTTTAATGTTAAATAAATACTAGAAACTAATGTTTTTAAATGTCTGAATTGACTGCGCAAAAATGCATATTTTTCTTTATTTAAAATGTAATTTTTAAATAACAGAATTCAATCCATAAGATGATTGAATTAATCCGGCATTTGTGAACTTATATTTAAAAACAATACTATTGTTTCATACAACCGGCTTATAATTTTTGTGTCACAAATGGAGGAGTAAGAAAAAGTTTATGCAGAAATCAATAAATTTTTTCTGCTTTATAAACTTACCCAAGTATATAAGACTTAATAGTATAAATCAAAAATAAATTAGAATTATAGGATATAATAAATAAATCTGTTATTTTCAATTTTTTAACTATATGTAGATTACATTTAGGTTTTATTTTGGTAACTATGTTTATTTCATTATGGATGAGTAATTCTGCTACGACTGCATTGATGTGCCCAATTATTCAAGTTGTTATTGAACTGATGGAAGTGGTAAGCATAAAAAATTGTTTCACTTTCTCTCTGTACTTCACGAGATTATAATTTATTATATTTTAACCGTTTTTACAGCACGGTATGTGCAAATTAACCAGAAGTGATATTAAGATAGAAGAAGGGGAGTATGTTAAGCTTACAATTTTTACTTTAATTTATTTTAAAAACATAAATTTAAATTTCTAGACCGCCATATCCATCAAAAATAGTAATTTGTTTTTATATGGGTACTGCATATGCAGCTTCAATGGGCGGGTGTGGTACATTAATTGGAACGCCAACTAATTTAACTTTCAAAGGGATATATGATAGGTAAATAAAAAACGGAAATTTTAAAATTCTTAACATTTTATAGTAATGACTAAAGATTAAAATAAAAATATAAATTAATATTGTAAAAATTAATTTTGTTTAAATATTTACAATAGTTACTAAATCTTAAACCTATTTGTAGGTTTAAAAGCAAAACGAAAATATCATTCAATTAAACGAAAATGTTAACAGAGATCAAGCTTAAAGTCTTTTACAACTTCAAAAGTATAAAGACATTAATCTTTCAGGAAATATGTTTGATAATAAAGTGATAATAATTTGATATAAGCCAAAATTAAATATAATTTTGTTAGGCATAATACTGAAGCTTCAAATTACGAGTTGATAAAAAGAAAGTTATACTATTTTTTGTTGATGAATCTAAAACAAATATTGTGCTTTTTGACGGTTGAACGAAATTTATACAATTTTATACATTTGAGTTTATATAAAAATTAAAACGTGATTTTTGAACATAAAAATTATTTTGTATGCGATTGAATTAGCGTTCTTCTTTTTTTAACTTCGAATTTTCTCCAAATTATGGTTTTGTTATATGTATATTTTTCTAACTGGAGTTGAATGATATTTACTTTTGGTTTTTTTTTTGTAATAATTGTTTTGAAATTTTGTTTTTAATTATAAAATTAAAAATATACTAAAAACCTAATGGGAAGAAAATTTTTTAATATCGAAAAACTATCCAAACTTTACAATATCAATTAAATTTTATTAAATTTTATTTTGCGGTCTACTTTTGTATAAAGTAAAAATTCGTGTAAATTCACAGCAAATTTCCAAATGCAAAAGATCAAATAACCTTTGGAGAATTTTTTATGTATTCGGTTCCACCGATGATTATTTATACTTTATTAATGTGTTTGTATATGCAATGCACTTATATGGGCGTGTTTAGACCAAAAAGTAAAGAAGCAAAAGCGATTATTTACAATGATGATGTAATTAAAGTTGCTGAAAAAGTAATAGACGAAAAATATAAACAATTGGGATCAATGTCCTGTCATGAAATCAGTGTAATGCTATTATTTATTACAATGGTTTTATTATATTTCACCAGACACCCGGGGGGTATATTTACTGGTTGGAACAGTTTATTTGAATTGTAAGTTAACAATATAATTTGATGTTTTTTTGATATACATACATATATATAAAAGTTCTATCCTTGTAGAAATATTAAAAATGCTACACCAACTCTTTTGATTCTCTTTATATGCTTTTCCTTGCCACCTAATTATGCCTTCCTAAAATTTATTATTAGGAGATGTAAGTTGTGCTAAAAATTTATCTAATATGTAATAAAGATTTTTCATGATTAAAATTTTTGAAATTAAAATTTAAATAGCTGAAGTTCCAGATAAACCATCTAATGCCTTAATTACATGGAAATTTCTTCATGAACGTACTCCATGGGATTTAATTTTCTCATTTGGTAAAATGACTTATTTTGTCTTGAAATATATAATGTTTAATTTGTACAATTTAATTTATTAAAACTTTTTATTTTTCATATTTGTACATTACTTTTAAAGGTGGAGGATTTGCTTTATCTAAGGGAGCAGAAGTGAGTAAATTAGTATTTCTAGTTGGCAGTGGTTTGAAAAGTCTTAAGGTACTCCATCCATTAGTTATATTGTTTATTGTCATTGTATTTGCAGAATGTATAACTGAATTTTGTTCAAATGTTGCAATATGTAATATTATTATACCAGTTTTAATCGAAATGGTAATTATTCTTATATACCTACTACATAATATACATACATACATTTACGGTAAATAATATTTCTTTGTAATATAATATTTATATATATAATATTATGTATTTTTAGAGCGTAGCATTAGAAATTCATCCATTATATTTCGTATTACCAGCAGGACTAGCATGTAGTATGGCATTTCATCTACCAGTGGGAACAGCGACGAATGCGATAGTCTCGAGATTTGCACATATTAGAACTAAAGATATGGTAAAATTATATTATTGATTTTATTAACTATTGTTCCGTTAATCCAAATGAAATTTATAATATTTTAGATTATCTGTGGTATTGGTCCAACTTTAATTACAATTGCAGTTTTATTTTTATTGTGCCCAACTTGGGGATCTGTAATTTATCCAAATATAAATAAGGGTTTACCGCAATGAATAAATGACGGATAAAATATTTAAAATTAAACAAACTCAATTTTTACCTTGTGGTTCTTTTGGGGGTATTAAACATTTTTTTTTAAATAGAGTTAAATAGTTGTTTTTTTTTCTACACTGCGTATTTTATAAGAAAAAATAACCATTAATGTCTTCTAATATACAATTATTATTAGTGTAGAAACATTTTGTTGTACAATCGGAAAATATGTAAATCAAATTTAATCATAAATCATAAAATTCAAGATTAAACCATAAAATAATTTAAATTAATTATAAATTTAATGAAAGAAAAGAAAGGGCTGTATTTCTTTGCAAAAGATATTCAAAATTTCCAATTAAAAATATTTACTGATTAGTTGCAGTTTATCCGTCTGTTTATAAAACTTCTGCTCCGTTTAAGATTGAGCACTGAAATTTTACTCATACTTACATGCTTATAAAAATAATACATAATTATGTAATGTTTTCCAAAGCGAGAAAAATATAACTATTGTTAAAAGTTAGCGCGTTATCTGTACTGGAACACATGAAGATCTATTTCATCTAATATATAAGGAGGAAATTTGTTTGTTTGTGCCCGATTCACGTAAAAACCACCAATCCGATTGCAACCAAGTTCTGCAGGAACACTTCGACGAGCCCGAATAGTGTTATAAGTGTTACACTATATCGCGTTTCGCTTTATTAACCCATTACGACCGGAGAGTCTTTTAAAGCTTTTTGCTTATTTCGTTGTTCTGCCTAAACGGTTTAACTGATCGAGTTAAAAATTTGCATAAATGTTCTTCTTAGCTTTAGGGGTGTACCAAAGAAATTTGGTTGCAATATATTACCCAGATTCAGACCAGCAGGCTTCCAAAAAATTTTGTTTCCGATTTATATCCAATTTTGTATGGTGGTTTTATGGTCTAAAAAAAAGCCTGTGAGAATTTTTTTGAAATTCTGGTAGCCCGTTTGGGCTCGGGAGCCGAACTAAGTTCATTAAACTTTTTTGTTGTCCTGCTTAAACGGTTTAATCAATTGATTTCAAAATTCACAAAACTGTTGATGTTTAGCAAAAAAGCTCACCAGGTTAATTTGGTTACGATCCATTAACCCGTTTCGGTACCAGGGCTCAGCGAAGTTTTCTAATTTACTTTGTTGTCGCGCTTAAACGGTTTGACCAATTGAGTTGTAAATTTACAAAATTGTAGCTCTTTCCTCAGAAGCTGACTTAGTTGATTTGGTTACGATCCACTAACCTGTTCCGGTACCAGGGTTCAATAATATATTTCAATTCCTTTGTTGTCGCACTTAAACGGTTTGATTAATTGAGTTGAAAATTTACAAAAGTGTAGCTCTTGACCACACAAGCCCACTGAATTGATTTGGTTACCATCCATTAATCCTCAGGTATTAAGGGAGTATCAGGCCTCAATATTGTTGTGCTTAAACGGGTTGACTAATTGAACAAGTATTGCACTTTAAGACAGAAGTTCATTCAATTACATTAACCCATTTCAGCACGATAGACTGCCAAAAAAAATTTTGTTCCTAATTTTTGTCTAATTTGGCAGGATGAATTTACGGTTTTAAATAACGCCTGTGACAAATTTTTGTTAACGTTCGTTAACCCATTTCCGCACGAGTACTTACCTATTAAAAATATTCTGCCCAATTTTTTATTATATTATTAAAAAGATAATTCCAACACTCTTTACTTTCGTCTATACTGTTAATAGAAAGTTTTCAATGCAAATTTCTAATACATAATTGTAATTAAAATAACCTTATTAAGTATCTTAAGAATACTGTGCTTAAGTTTTAACAACATACCATTTTCGGTCGTTATTAAAGAACAAAAATAATCTCCTCTACACGACAATCATCATGTCATTATTCAGGAATTCATTATTAACATGTGGTCTACCTAAATACATGCGTCTGTATACAACATATTTCTCAAAAAATATCATCGAAATATGTACATAGTATATGTATAATGTACGTATGTTCAAAAATACTATAATCACAATCAATTAAATTAGAAAACATATTCACATTTCTGTACAGTATTTAATCAAAAATGAGTACATACATATTTAACAGAAACAATTTAAATTCAATTTTCAATTCAAAACTATCCTGTCTTTTTTATATTAAAATATGTTAAACAGAAGCTGAGATGTATGCATTTAAAAAGAAACTTTTTCAAATTTGAAGAGCTGTAAGTGCTGTAGGATCTTCAACGATGACGGTACGTAAAAAAGGCGTTCTACAACGTTGCTTTTTTAAAGAGACCTATGCATGGTTAATATTTCATTGCTCATATTGCATTGCATTTCATATTTTGTTGTGAAGACTCGCTTCATCCTAATAGTATACTCAATGGATTACTATTCCTTTAAAGATTTTTTGTAAAGGAATTGTCTAATTCTTCGCTTTATTTATTCAATTTGCTAAAAAAAAATTGAATGATATTAATGATCTCCTGAACGGATCGCCTAAAAGATAATTCAACGTATTATATATCAAATTAAAGCTTGAGAAGAGGGCTATTAGAATATTTTACCACCTTAAATTTTTTTTTAATTAAGTGACTGTCAAAATGGCATTTTTTTCTAAAAAAAATTTAAAAAATTTAAACTTTAGAACGTTTTAGGGCAAAACCTAAAAACGAGAGAGATTTAGGACCAATACATTTAAGAAAGTTACTAATAGTTCTAAAACTATTGGACCCATAACTTGGCGCTCATACAAAAATTTTATCCGGTACGGTATTTTCTGCAGGGTGGTATATGTCAAGACACTTTCTTGCGAATCAACCTGCACAATATATATATATACATATATGTAGAAATAAATTAAAAGAAAGAACACGACTATTCTCGTTCGGGCTTACATTCAGACTCCCTTATTTTATTTATACAATGAATTATGAACAATGAATAATATAATTCACCACACACTACATACATGAGAATGAGTATACAATATGTGTGAGACTGTGAGAATACAATTATATAATAATACAATGATTAGGGTTGCCACTCAGAAAAAAATTGGTTTGCCAAATTGGTTTTAAAATGTTACCAAATGGACAAAAAAGTTACCAAAATATTGGATATTGAAACACAATGGTTTTGCGTGATATTAAAATTTATTTATATTTTATATATTATAAAAATAAACAAAACAATTATTCATATATGCAACATAAAAAAACAAACAAAACAATTCATATACACAAAAACTAAAAAATAAAAAATAACAAATTCTGAAGAAACAAAAAATGTTAAAACTTAAACCACTTATCACCAAACAATATTAATTGTCAAGGAACATAAAATTTTTAAAGTAAAATATGTAAAACCTTTAGAACGCAAAAAATTATATATATATATATAACTTAAACTAAAATTGATTTTTGGCAGACCAAACTCTACAAGCCGATTTATTTCCTTTATCCAGTTCCTTAGCCACTTCCTTTCTTTTTTAGTCATGAACATTTCTCTGTCCACTGAAATTTCCTGTGATATTTTTCACGTTCACTACTTGCTGAACTTAAATTTAATTCTTCACAATCAAATTCATCTAATTTTCTCACAGTCACCGTACTAGATCCATTATTTTGTTCACCTTGCGAATGAGATTCATCTACATCCACAAGCCGAGCTTTTTTGTTCACAAGATATCTTTAGAAAGAAGTGTATTATGAATTATGTGTCTTAAATTCTTACGTAAAAAATTTAGATTTTAACAAAATTAAAAAATTTTGTTTTAAACAAACTTAAAATATTTCAATAAAGTTTTGTAATTACGTTAAAGGTATGTAATTATGTGGTGGCTAAACAATATTTTAACTTCAAAATGGATTTTTTTAAAAACTGGTCCTGATTTTAATTTTTGCTATTCTTCAAATTATCCGAAAAAATTACTAAATTATCAAAAAAATTACCAAAGTGGTAACCCTGACAATGATATAATAATACAATGATATAATTCACCACAATCGGCCATCGTGACAGTTGACAATATGCATAATTTTATACGTATATTGTTTTTATTGATTATTTATACGTATACTTGTTATAGGTATCCTTTTTTTTGTTTTTGTTGTTGCAAGACAACCCTACCTCAAGACAAAACCTGGGGTATTTTATTTATATAGTATTTATATAATTATATTTTAGCTTAAAATAATAATAATTATATTCAGTTTTTCAACTCAAACTAAAATTTATATACCTATACTAACAAAATATACTATTACTTCAAATTTAAACTTCTGAATATTTATATCTATCATATGTATGACAATTATTAATTAATATTTACTATTAATCCGTTTTACCCATAGATATATTAACTAATAGATGGGAAGTTAGGTATAGTCATTTCTTTTCTTCTTATGTGTTTTCCTATCTTAGGGTATTCAGTCAAAAAAATACATATGCATTTTATAATATATATACATTTCGTTCACTCAGCTGTTTATATTTATTAAAATAATACAAAGCAGTTTTTCATTGCCAGTTTCATTCAGAGATTTTAAGTTTTTATATTACTTAATAATTGATATATTTTGTTTTTAAAAGTAAAATTTAATTTAATTAACGTTATTCAAAATTTTAACTAATTGTAAAGTAACAAATTAAGTGATAAAATTCTTAAAAAAATTGAAATTATTTCACCTTTTAGAACCTATTTCTGAGGAAACTAAAGCAATACATACGCACGGTTCACTCAGCTGCTTCTCAAAATTGGCTGAAAATATTTTTTTCACTGCCTATCTATTAGTTAATATATCTATGGTTTTACCAAAAAAATGATCGTAATAGCTTAATTCAATATTTTAAATTCATTAGGAAAATAATATTCTTCAAAACATTTCAATATAAAACAAAATGATATCAACAAATAATAGCTAATTAATTAAATAAACTAATTAATTAGCTATTATAGTGAGAAACTATATTAAAATTACTATATTATAGGTATAAAATTAATAAACTATATTATTTTTAACAACTTTATAAATAAAAAATTTTAAATTTTCAGCTAAATATGAATAGAAACATTAATAAATTAGGTTATGTACATTTTTAACTGTCAGAGTGTTGCTGTAATATTTTGTAATAATATTTATTGTATTATTTATTATAAAATTTATATTTTTCTCCCTCTTTCCCAATGGTAGTACACTATATTTTTGTCTTTCTAAATTTGCGATAATATCCACGAAATTTCTCATGAAAACGGTTTAAAAAAAAGAATTTGATTTTAAAAACAGACAAAATTGGTTTTGAAAATTTGGACGGATTTGATTTTGAAAAAGGCAAATATAATGTTAAAAAGGACAAATTTGAAGTGAAGAGTATACACATATACATACATAGTTTTGTAAAATACATGCCTATCATTCAAAACGCAAACGCAATTGCGGCGGGAAAATATGTAAATTTTTGCTCAAAAGCTATTGAAAACGTTGCGGATAATTGCGGAGCGGTAATTTTTTTGAGGTGTGCTTCAAAACGTATTCTAATCGCGGAACATACATTTATATGAAAATTTTGATATTTTCTATGCGTAGTAATTTTATTGCGGATTCATACATTTTAGTGCTACTTTTTTTCAGTATTGCTGAGTTTAGGTTCAATTTAAAAAAAAATTAAAAATGTGTAAGTATTAAACAATTTTTTTAATAAATAAATTATTACAATTTTGAATTTTCTATAGAAAAAAGACAACAAATCCAGTTGATGTTTTTGCTTTCTTGTTGATATTTTGTACGAAGTAGGTATAAAATTTTTTTATACAAATTATTTCTACATACATAAGTATGTGCACATTTATCTCTATATAAACTTTTGATTTTTTGTTTGAAAATTTCCAAATGAAATCCTTTATTATTTTTTAATTTTTTATTTTTCAATTTTAATTTGAATTTGACACAAAACTGATTTAAATTTTTAAAAAACAACACAAAATTACTTTATACTAGTAAAATTTGTCAAATATCTTTACCGCTCCGTATTTGATTTACGTTTTGAAGAATAGGAAAATTATTATGGGGGGAATAGATGCGAATATGATTTATTCCCGCCGCAATTACATTTGCGTTTTCTGTAATAGGCATAAGAATTTGTTCCATTCATTACAACACTCATAATTAAAATCATTTTTTAAACGTTCATATAATTTATATTCTAAATCTTTTTCTGTACTAATTTTACTAAAATATTTAATAAATTTATTTTCTAAACTATCTAAATAATATCTACATAGCATTTTCAATTAAAATCCATTCGATTAAAATACATTTTTCATATTCAAATTTCAATAAACAATTTAAAAACACTTTCGATTATTACTTTTTTATTTAATTTCAAAAAATTCCAATTAACAATTTAAAATACTTTCAATTATTATTTTTTGCCACTATGTAAAAAATAAATAATAGCACTTTTAATTTTTTATTAAAAATAATATCTTTTATTAAAATTACTTTTTTATTTGTTTTATAATTTCAGTATTATTATTTTTTTTTTTTTATTACTTTAAATGGGTATATTAATAAACCCATAAAGGGTGGGCACTTTTCCTTTCGGATGTGGGCCATCTGGTCAGTATTATTTAAATTAATTTTTATAATAACGATGTTTGTTCTTTTACAAATCAAAACTAAAAACTGTTTTTTACAAAAATCTTCTATTTAAAATATCTAAAATAATCGAACTCAATATCGATTTGGAAATCACGGAAATAAATCAGTAAACCACTAAAATATTTTAAAACAACAACAAAAAAAATGCAATAGCATAAGAAATTAATTTTAGTTCAATATGTTGCACTAGTGAAGTAAATATTACGAAATATGAGTTTTTTATAAATTCAAATTATTTAAAAGGTTATTGAAATTTATTAGGGTTTTTACTTTTTTAGTAAAAACCGAAAATAAAAATTAACAGATAAGCATTTTATGTGAAAGTAATACAATATGTGAAAAAAATTCTAAATGTATATTTAGAATTTGGAAATTTTGTTTTTTGTAATATGATCTAGTGTTTTATTTATAGGGTAGATAACTCTCCATCCTTAAGATCATTGTCCTCCTGGACATTAGTTTTACTGTTATTTTTTTTTTATTATTGTAAGTGTCTAATTTCCTCTTTTTGATTTCATTTTTATTATTACAAAAATTATTAAAATTAATATAAAGATTATGATAAATATTGTATTAGAAAAAATTATAACATTATTTATTTTCTTTTCAAATGTCAATTCTTGAATTTCTTCATTATTTTTCATTTGTTTAAATTCTAAGTCTTTTAAATTTAAAGTATTATTTATTTTTTTTTAAATGTCATAATTAGGTAATATAAAATTATGGTTAAATTCTTTTTGTTTATTAAAAATATTTATCACAATATGTATTGAAATTTTAAATAATGATGAATGATATTGATCTGATATTAATAATCAATATGTATCTAAGTATGTACATGTATGATCAGCCGGCAGAGTCTCTTTAAAATTCAAATATATAATTGTTTTGGTTTTGTACTTTTCTATTAAATTGTTGCATTTATGTATGAATATTTGTATATTATTTGAAGCGATTAGAAAACTTTTCTAATTGTATTTCTTCTCATATAAGTACTTAAATTTTAGTATACAGGAGTTCTTACAACCAAAATTAAATTTGAATAATTTTTTATTTTTAAATATTTTGTATGTCAATTTCATGCAGGGTTACCATCTGTATGTGGTAATATTTGTACGGTTTTCTCGCCCTCTGTAGCATGTACAATCTTATACGGTCTTTTCAGTTTTTAAATTTTTTACATTAGGGCAAGGTAAAACAAACAACTGTAATATTGTTACAGGCAACGTGGCTTATAAAAAAATTTAACTGAATTTTGCTCCAAACTTTATTTGTGCATTTTACGAATGTTTTACGAATACCTATTATGTTTTCCCCACGTACCTAAAACATTTATTTCGAACTCGATAAATAAATAGACATAATAGTCCTCACTCACAATACCAAATAATCTAAATATACGTACACCAACTACAGGCTCTTTATACAATTTAATTCTGTTTTGACGTTATTTTAAAAATAATTTCAGTTAGTGTTTTGACATTTGGTTTTGCTTTTTCGTTTTTTACGGATTGTACTTTTTCCATAAATTCTATTTTTCTAAACTACAACTGTCTATTATATGAATTAGGATTTAACATAGAATTTGACTACACATTAACTGGGGCCCCTAGTTTATAATATAATACATAAGATGTTGCCGAAACCTTGCCAACATGTAAAAAAAAATAATTTATTTCTATAATAAACCACTCACACTGAATGTAAACTAAACTGGCAATGATGATATTGCTATCTGATATTTATTTAATATTTTAAAATTTAGTTATCAAAGACATAAATCTTTGACTAAAAGTTTATCAGAGACACAAAATTTTCATTAAAAGTAAGAATTTTAAGATTTTTTCTTTTTAAAAACCACTTTCGACACAAATTTAAAGCAAATTTTTAATTTTTAAATCTCACCGCCATAACCATTATGAACTGGTCGCAGCGGTAAATTAAAAATAAATTATTAATCTTCGGTTGGCAGTTTTCAAATGATTCTTTGTTTTGAAAAAAAAATAAAAAAAAAATACTCGTAATAAAATTAAAAGGCATGAAAGTCTCATATTTATAAGAAAAAAATAATAGGCCGATTTTATTCCTGATTTTGTTTTCACTATTATAAAAGCTGATAAACGTTTCGCAACAGACTTTAAAGTAGTTTTATTTATTTACGTTGAAATTTTGATTTTTAAGTTGAATTTTTGATATAACATAAAATATTCGAATTTTTTTTTATTAATATAAAATTCGGCAAACTTAGATAATTATATTTCATAACAGAAGTCAAAAACTTACTAAATATCATAGAAATCGATTTTTTCTTAAAAAAAAAAATGGGAAAAAATAAAATAGAAAATATCATTTTTGAACCCTTCTCTCAGAAAAGATTCATAATTTTGTGCTAATTTATTATTAGACCATTAATAATATTGTTAGCCATGGAAAAAAATAAGATTTATTAGATATCACCAGATCAGATATAGTTTTTGAAATTCTTTAGTATGTGTGAATTCTGTAACGGAAAAGATTTCACCGCCAGAGAGAAAGTCGCGACGGTTTTATAAGATTATAAAAAAAAGCGCCCGAAAATTTATGAAATTTCATTGTCAGAGACATGAATCTTTTATTAAATATACCAAAAACCTCTTCGAAAGTACATTTAAATAAAATAAATTCAGCAAAATTTTTTCATGCAAAAATAAACGTAAAAGACTTGGAAGTAGTTTTGTTAAATAAAGTTAAATATTTTGATACAATTATACAATGTAGAAAAATTAAAAACTTTATTTTAATATAAAATTCGGCATATGTAGATAAATATGTCATTACGAAAACACTAAGATTGATAGAAATATTTTTGCAAAAAAAAAATAATAACAGTAATTATTTAATAGGTGTGTCCAAGTGTCATATTAAATTTCGTGTAAATTTCCACATGGAAAACATAAAATTTCAGCTCGAGCTAAAAAATAAAAACACATTCAGGGCGGCGACCGATGGCGGTGGACGAATTTCGTGTCGAAAATTTTGAGGCGAAAGCAGCTGTTATTTATTGACATAAAAAATTTTTTTTAATACTAAAGAAAAATAGAGAGTAAAATTTTAAAACATATTAAAATTATTTCGATTATTAAAATTATTCGATTTTAACAAAAAAAAATGTAGCTGTTGGTGGGTGAATTCGAATTTCGGAACAACATGATTTCTTCGTAAAATATTATATGGAAATAAAAGAAAAGGATGAAGAACATTTTTGAAACTAACAAGAATAAATGTGTCTTCATTTTATTTACTATTTTAATCGAGGAAGTTAATTTTTCTTCAAATGACATATTATTATCTTAACCTATCTACAAATCGAATGTTAAAAAAAATGGCTTTAAAAATTTTTTTTAGATTTTAATGTCACAATAAACACTATATTGATTTCGCCGCTACAAAATTGTAAAATATAAATTTTTCAGCCGGTTTTTATTGTGCACAACAATTGTGTCAAATAAATTCTGACATATCACCACGAACTTTTACCCTGAATGTGTTTTTAGCTTGGACCATTTTTTCTCAATGATTAAAAAACTGTCAAAAATTACCGCCATGAAAAAACGGCGAGAAAAAATTAATAACCTGTACCTAGCTTTTTTATTTTATGTGTTTAGATTTGTTCTGGTTTTATTCATCACATAAGTGATTCCAACGTTTTTTTTAATGATGCTGATGTAAAAATGAAATTTTTTGGGAGTTTATTAAGGGAGTCAGTATGATAAAGTAAATGTTTTTGCATCTATAGAAATGGTGCAATTGCACAGAGGATTTTCTAGTATTATATATAATGGATAAGGAATATTGGAAGATGTTGGGAATATAATCTTATTATTTCCCAACTAATTAAATTTCATAATTACTTACATGAGACAGTATTAGTCCTTATTATCACGACTAGAATTTATTAAATTTATAATGGATATAATTCTGTTTGTTTTTATATTTTGATATTTCAGTTATTAGTTTCAGTTAGTTTTTCAGGTAAGTAGATCGGTATGTAGGGGCTGCAGATGCACACTTATATCAGTTTAGGCCTGTTGTAATACTCTGGATGAGTGTTACTCCTAATAAAGCTATTGAAAGCTTCTTACACAGCGGTGTAAATTTGTTAAGTCTACCTCCGAAAGTTCGGAAAGATTGTTTAACAAAAAGTTATTTATTTGAGTTGTAAGATATAATGAAATTTTGTTAGGTTATGTTTGGATATTTGAATATTAAAAATTTTAATACAAAAATTGTTTGTTAACATTAGGAATTAGGATATTTGATTATCTGTGAACTATAAGGTATATGTTAAAATTATTTGCTTAGATTTAATATTTTGTGTTTTTATTATTGATGTTATATAATGTATTAATCAGTATTGTTCGCCTTTAATTTAAACCCAATTGATTTGAAAACCATATAAAAATATATTTCACTTTTACTATAAGATTTAAAGCTGGCCTCTTCGAATTAAAGGTTGGCACTTTAAAAATAGTTATCATACAGCCATTATTGATTTCTTTTAATATGATTAAAATTTTTTTTTAGAGAAATATTTTTTTTTGCTTGGTTCTAATATGTCACACGCTTTTTATATAAAAGAAAAACACATATATAATACAGAAAAAAATATTTAAAACTGATGAGTTTTTCACGATTTGATTTATGACTGAAATAAAAATGTAAAATTTATTTATTCTTGTGCATTAAATGTGTGGTTTTTTAGTAAAAACTATATTTTAATTTATAACAAAAAAACTCTAACGTTTGTATAATATATATCTATATATAAAGAATTAAAACCAATGTTATCAACTGGGGCCGGATTCCTCAACGGTGCAAATAAGAAAATTTGACATTTCTCGTGCAAACTTTCAATTTGCACTGATTTTCAATTCCGTAAGAGTGCGAATGAAAAAATTTGACATTTAGTTTGCACGGTGCAAAGTTTTTTCACCAAGTATTTATCGGTGCAAATGCAAATGAGAATACAAACGAAAAAGACTAAAGACAGACAGTATTTTTATTATTTAAAAAAAATACGAAATTATATAGTTATATAGTTTATATAGTTTACTATATATAACATTAAATTGTTTTGTACAAATTTTATATATCTTTTTATTTTATATTTTGTATTGAAATGATAGTCAGCTCTGTTTATAATTCATTAAGTATATCAGTTTTCATTCATACTTGCGGAATTAAAATAATGGTGCAAATGCAAACTGTTGGTGAGAATGAAAAAAGTTTGCATTTCCACCAAAAAAGTTTGCACCGTTGCGGAATCCGGCCCCTGAATTCATATTTTCTGTATCAGTTTGAACAACAAACTTTTAACAGTATGATTACATGAAATTTATTTTATAGAGTTTTATGCAGAGAAAAGATGAAAAATATTTAATAAATGTGACGGTAATGTCAAATGAAAATATACAAATCAAAAGAGGAAAATATTCTACTTTTAATTCCTTTACTGTTTCCATTTTAAATTTCATCAAATTTTAAACAAAATGTGTTTTTATGTAAATATAATCAAAAAAGTATAAGTTTGAAAAATATTTTTTGTAATAAATTACATATACATATATAAGTATATATATTTTATTTAATTTTAGTTGGTGATCTTGTTATATATTTATTAACCTTTCTTTTTGCTTTATTTTTTCATAGGTTATAATTTTTTTATATTTCAAATAAAATATAGGTAACTGTTAATCAAACTTTATCAAATTGTGGTTTCAGTTGTCGAAGGCTTGCCAGAGAAAAAGTAAGAAAAGTAAAGGGAATGTGAAGATTACGGGTTTTATTTATTGCTTTTTTATGATTTAATTTTTCATTTTGTTTGTTTTAATTTTTGTTGTAGTATGACTTTTGAATGAAATCAAGTACTTTTATTTTATGTTTATTATATTTTGTTATTTTTTAATAAATTTAATAATTATGTAATTCTTTTTTAGAATTTAAATAGCAATATATACATATGTATTAAATAAAATAATAATTTTATATGAATAATAAATAATATTAAAAAAACATAAATATTTTTGTCTGCATAATTTAAAAACATTTCCAAATTTTTATTTTCGGTACATTAAAAAATTTTAGTTTTTGACTTGCTTTTGTATTGCTGCAACAATGTACCCAACTACTTAAATGCTTATAAAGTTATAATTTGTGTCAGAGGCCAGAGCTAATTTTGTATACAGATTGTATTAGTTTTTTATGTGTGTATAATATTATGTGCGTTAGTATTTTATTTGATACTATTCTAATTATTAGTTATTATTTAGTTTATTATAATATAAATCAATTCTAGTGTTCCTAAAATTTAATATTCAAAACCTAAAATTTGCACTAAGAAATTTGAATATATTTTTAAATTATGCAAGTAAAAATATTTATTTTTTTTCTGAATATTATTCATTATTCAGATAAAATTATTATTTTATTTTTTTTTTAAATTTCACAATTTTCTGAAATTCTTCCCATTTTTGGATGTTTTCCAATTAATTCCATTCAAATGTCAAATGACACTAAAAGAATTTGTTCTATGAGAACAGTTTTGATTTGGTTTTTGAAGAATTTGGTAATTTTATAATACCCAACATACCTAACGATCTAACATACTGCGATAACTGGAGAGGCAATACGCTGCTCAATTTAATATACATGATCTTAGCAACAATAATTCGAGGCATTATACAAGGAAAACTTGAGAATACGATTTGTGATGAACAAACTTGTTTTCGCCCACACAAGAGTTGAGCAAGCAAACATCCTTAGTATAATCGTCGATCGCATAATCGTCGTTGATTGAATATAGAACACCACTATACATAACCTTCATCGACTTCAAGAAATCCTTTGACACAATAAAAAGAAATGCAATCTGGAAAACACTAATAGAAAAAGGCACACCAGAAAAAATATACCGTCCCATCCACGGCCTGTATGAAAATACCAAATTCTCAGCATTACCCAAGGGCCAAGGGGCAAATCAGCAATTCCTTAACCAAAACATCTTCCTTTAAGATTTTTAAACTCATCAAAACATCTTGCTTTAAGATTGCTTAAACATTTATAAGCTCTCAAGAGAGGTATAACTTGAGGGCTTGTAAATCAACTTGAAGAACTGAATTATCCATTATCTTTTAAAAAAATAATTTAATATATGACCGTGAAACTTGGCTTACTATAGCAGCTTAAATCACAAGAAGCAAGTCTTCATTATAGTATCTTCATAATAATATGCCGAATAATATTCTGACCAAACTTAATATCGAATGAAGATCTCTGTATACTAACCGGTGAAGAACCCATAAACAATCAAATCAGATGCAGGAAATGGGCTTAGAAAATAAAATACAAATATAGAATAAACCTTAGACTTAGCCTTAGACTTAGGATTTCATTAACTACTTTAAAACGTAACCTTTCTTTTTAGATTATTTACGTGCTCAATAAATATTTTATCTTGCATATTACAATCAATTAAAATGTTTTTAATTTCAATTTTAATTCAAAGTGTTTTAATTGTATGATAGCAAAGGAGCATTTTTTTTTTTAAATATGACAAATTCTAATATATTAAAAATTAAAATAAAAAAGTAATTTGAAATTTATATAAAATAAAAATATTAACCAGCTTTGTTTGCGTACCATAAAACGATTAGAAATTTGATATTTTTAGGAATCAATTGGAATTGATGTGTTTATAATCTAATTATTTTATATCGTTTTTAAAATCTAAGAAACAATATGATGGAAACGTTTATGCATCAAATCTAAAATATCATTTCTTGGTTGTATAGATTCAACATTTTCTATTATATCAACAAATCCAGGTTATATTTTAAAATAATAAAAAGTTTTCTTTTTCAGAATGGCCGAGTTAATTTTAAATCATTGCAATTTGATGTTGTTGTTGTTTCTCAGGGGGGCATAAAATTGCCCTTACACCTAGGCTCTGCGGCCCGTTGTGCTCCCCTGCTGAAGGATCCGCTCGCTTTCTGCAGCGTCTCCTCGAGCCACTCAATTCCCTTTATGAAACGCACTATATCTCCTTGATTGAGTATTCTCACTTCTCAAGTTCCCCCATTGATCCACTCCCAAAGTTCTTCGCCTTTGGGTCCTCAAGTTTGGATATTGGCACAGAACGTGAAGTACTATTTCTGCCTCTTACCCACATTCCCTACATAGATTCAAATCCGTTATACCTATTCTTTCGGCGGGAGCCCTTAGCAACAGGTGTCCTGTGCTAATTCCCATGTATATTCTCAGATCGGTTCAATTTAGTTTTGGAATTTTCTGAGTCTTTTTACTGTTATATTCTCGCCAGAATTCTTTCGTACGTATTGAACGGACTGCCACCAACTTTCCTTAGCTCTGGCTTTTGCCCAGTAACTTGTTGCTAACTTTACCGCAGAATACGGCATACCTAGATCTTCTATATTCATTAGCTGTTTGTTCGTCCGTCCCGAAGTTGCCGTCTAACCTGAGATCTCCCGCAATCATACCAGCAGCTTCCGGGCCTACCCAGAAGTTGTGTATGTTTACGCCAGCATTCTCTACTATTCGTAGAATTTCCTTATGACCGGCCGAACTTGTGTCGTTGCACCAGTTGCCTGTCATGAAGAGCCTCATGACTGTATCCATGGATCTTCGTTGGATATGGATTTCTATCGGTTCTAGGTCCAGGATTGCTTCCATGGACTTCGTCGAGGTTGTTCTTGTCGAACCTGCTATACCAAGGCATCCCTGACGTTGTATTTGCGTTAGGATGTTTCGGTATCTATTCTTTTTAGTGGCTGTCCACCAGGCGAGTGAACCGTGTGTTATCATGGGTCGTATAACACACGTGTAAATCCAGTACATGATTCTTGGCGATAGGCCCATGTCTTACCTACTGCACTTCTACAGCCCCAGAGCGCTCTTATCGCTTTTTCCTTTTTCTCATTTACCTTTTTTAAAACCTTCTTCTATCGTGTGGATAACCTCGTGTAGAGCGGTGTCCACCGATCTCCCCTTAATATATACATGTTGGTAACACGATAACCTTGGGTTTAACTGGTTTCTTATCTCCAGTTCTATTATCCTTTCCAATCCTTTTAAGAGGAATGAAGTTAGGATTATCGGTCTGTAAGCGTTGGCTTTCCTATAGCACGTCTTGTTCGGTTTTGGGAGGAAAACCACTTTGAACTCCCTCCATATTTTCGGCATGTAGCCTAATCTAAGACAGGCTTTGTAAATAGCCTTTAGTCTTGGTCTTAGGATACCTCTTCTTGCAGTTGTTTCGGATAGACGTTATCAGGCCTTGGAGATTTATATGGTTTAAAAGAATTCAGAGCCCAGGATAACTTCTTATCCGTGACGATTTGATCGACTCTAGCCATCATCTCGTCTGTTCTTGCTAGACTTTGTTCTAAATCATCCCTTTCCCTAGGCCTTACAAGCGTATCGCTGGCGGGAAAGTTTTTAGACAATAATATTTCAAGAGATTCGTCCATGCTTATTGTCATGCTTCCATCTTCTCTCTCTAGTAGCTCTTGTTACGTATGCCCTTTAGAGAGGATCTTCCTCAATTTTGAGGCATCGCTAACTTTTTCTATTTGCTCTGTAAATTCCTTCCAGAGCCTCCTTTTTTCAGATCTGCACTCCTTTTTGAAATCTTTGAGTGCTTTCCTATATTCCGCCCATTGCGAATCTCGCCCACTTTGCTACCTTCTACCTCTCATTCCGTTAATATGGTGGTCGTATCCTTACTATTAAGCTGTGAAATGGAAATAGCTTTTAATACATTTCTGATTACAATACAAGTTCTAGGCCTGCCATTGTCGTAGCTATAGAAACACCTGAAATGTTTCCAATCCCAACCTGTTGCTTGGTCTTTCATTGTACTGGGCTCCTGAATTAGTGCCACAGTCATATTTTCCTTAAGCATTTTCTCCGCCACTGCCTCTGTGGCGGTGATACTTCTATGCGTATTTGCTTGGATTATTTTCATCACGAAGCGTATTCGAGGGTATGTTGGCTACTCGCCCTCGCTAGGTGCGGTGTTTATTTCACCCCTCCTGTCTTTGATTTTCCCTACCTCTGGAGTACCTGCATCTGTCGTACGAATCTCCTCCAGGCCCTCCATGATTGTCGGATCCATCTCGGCAAATGAGGATCCCTGCTTTGATGCTTCCGTGGAGTTCATCGAGTGGGTATCCTCAAGCTCTATTGCGTTGACTAGCGTTTTAGAGCTGAACTTTCGATCAATGGTGGTCAGCTCGGCTTCTATAGCCAATTTTGACAGTTGCTCAGTCACCTCACCACCTACTTCCTCTGGGGGAGGTTCTCCCCCCTTCCTTTTGATCAGGAAAATGCGCAGAGATCTACGTAAGTAGTATATCTGCCCGTTTACCTTCTCCAAATTGCGGTAATCAGCCTTTGGTACTCCGAAGAGTAGCCATTGGCCCTCGGATTTCCTCACATCTCTCTTCAACAACTTCCATTGGTTGGCATGTAACTCCAACGATTCATTTAAGATATCGATCATGTTAACCACCTCCTCCGGTTCGTCGAAGTCGTTACTCAGCCAGACATGAATTCTTTCAAGTCGTGGTATCCCAGACTTCTCTACACAGCATAAAATAGCCTCGGGCCACAGCTCAGCGTTGTTCATGACTGTCTGCTTAAACCAGGTTACAGTGCTATTGTCCGCACAAGTAATCTTGTAGATGTTTGCATCCCACAAACTCCACGAGAACTTGGGCGCAATAGCACTTTCTCCCTTCCTTCTCCTATTAGCCTCGTCTTTGATCCAATTATCGAGGCATTTAATGGGAAGGGTCCTGTGAGACTCTTCTCTTATCAGTCCGTCTAATTGTTCATATCGACTATAGCCAATTTCAAACGCTTATCCATAGCCATTTGGCTGTAGGTGAGGGTTTGTTTCTTACCCTACGGTATGACCTCCTCCGCTGACCTTGATCTTTTCATACCGCCTTGATTTCCCCCGCTATTTTTACGCGGATATGCATTTTCCGCCCTTGTTGGGACAGGGAGTTCACCTTTATCTAAGCTTCCAGGCCCTACCTGAGTTCCGGACAATTTCGAAGTGCCTTCTTGACCCCCCTCATGTTTTCTTTCTTCAAGAAGAGTGTTAATTGTTTCCTCCGAGTTCCCCTCCTGTTTCCACTGCAGCCGTAGTTTCCTCTCCCTTGAGTTCAGTTTTCGCTTAGCTCTCTGGCGGGAAACAACCTACTCCGCTTGCGACCTCTCCCCGTCACTGGAGCCAGGCCCGTCGGTGGTCGCAGCTCCCACCGACGTTTGCGGTAATATTCTACCACGCTTTTCATCCTTATTTTTCATCACTTCCTTAAAAGGGATGTGGCCCTTTTAGTTTTCCTTCCTCCCCTCACAGCCTTAACAGCATGGTTGCACCTGCCAGATTCCTAAGAAATCCGTTGATATAGCCTATGAGGATCAACGGTCGTACTTAATCCAACTCCACCGCGTCAAGGTGAGTCCCGTAGTAATCGGTCATTTCAATTTAGTACACTTCTTTTGTTAAATAACAGATAGAATGCATTCAATGACAATAACATATCATTTGGAAAAGATGATTATTTTGTAAGTTTTTCGAAATTAATAAAACTTATTACTTTAATATTTAGTTTTCTTTTTTAATTTAATAGTATAGGTACCTACTTATAATGTTTTTTAATTAAATATAGTATAATTAAAAGGAAAAATAAATAGAAGTTTAAAAAAACATGAACTGAATTTTAATACAAGCAACTATACAGATACAGAAATTAGAAAACTGTTTTAATCGAACTGCCGTAATTTAAAAAGTTTTGTTAGATCGATAAGGTCTGTTCGCGTACTTTTCTTTGCAAAAATCAAATGATAGGAATCAAAATTGGAATTTGAGAGAATAATTGAAAAAATTTACTCATTTTAAAGTTAAACAAATGCTCTTATATAAAAAAAAAAAAAAAAAACAGTACACTTTTTACAAAAATTTGCAAGATTTTAATAACTGTCATAAATTGTCATTGTGCTGGTTTTAGGTTTACCTACTTCAAAAGCGAATTAAACAAAAGAAATTAGAAAAACATTTTAAAATGTAACATTTTTGAAATATAAAAAATTGTAGGACGAAAATTTAATGTTATTAAATGATACTGTCGTTTTTCGTTTAACTTTTGTTTAATTTCGTTTGTTTACTTTCCTTTATTTATTTTTTTGACAAATGACAGTAAAAAAAGCAGCAACAACAAAAAATAAACTTCAGTAAATTTTTATAAATTTTTTATGTTTTTAATGCATTTCTCTGCCACATAAATGTGGACAGGAAATTACACGTCCTTACTCACTACACCACCGAGGCCCCTTTTTTTAAATTTGCATAAATAAAAATTTTATTTGTAAAACATTTAAAAAAGAGTGCCTTCTACTTTTTTCTTCTCTTTTGAGATTTTTAGCACATTTCCAAAAAAATTTTGAAAAAATGTGCTTATTAGTTTCATTTTGTCCGTCCGTCCGTTCGTCTGTTTACAAAACTTCTACATCGTTACAGATAGAGAAAAACAATTTTAACCATGGGTAGGGTCATAAAAAAATTTATTTTGTGGAATACCTTTTTTATGTAGCCCCATCCATTACGGAGCTATAGCCGCTCAAACTTTGAAAAGGCCCTATTTTTAAATGCATATACCTCATGTTCTGCTCAAGATTTTTTCAATCTGAAAACGTCATTTGGCAGGTACCTTTTTTAAATTTGTAAACTAATATCAAAATTATACAATTTTTTTAAATTTAGTATTTAAATTTACCGTTATGTGAAAACCGAATTTTGCATTATTTTTTTACCTTCATAACTCCGGAGCTATTTTAAATAGGGACTAGAAATTTTGAGAGCAGAAAGAACTTTTAGAATTAGTATAAGTTTGCTCAGAAAATTTTTTCGGACCATCCCTATTTATGAGCTATTAAAGCTCAAAAATTGAAAATTTGCTATTTTTAAACACCTTTAACTTAGGCACCTGTACACATTTTACTTCGGCAAGATATAAAAATTAAAGCTACAGTAATATATTTTTACGTGTGCTAAATTGTTTTAGTTGTATAGGGTTCCAGAGTTACAGCTCTTCAAAATTTCGAAAAAGCCCCATTTTCAGATGTATATATCTCCGCCTCTGCGTAATAGTTTTGTAATCTAAAACCGCCGGAAGACCGTACATTTTATTATCTACATAAAGCAATATCAAAATTATGCAATAATTTTGTAATTTACTATTTAAATTTACCGTTATGTAAAAACCACATTTTGCATGAAATTTTTTTTTTTCATAACTCCGGCACGGCTTTAGATAGGAACCTGAAATTTTGAAACAAGAAAGAACTTTTAGAATTAGTATAAGTTTGCTCAGAATATTTTTTTGCACCACCCCCTGTTTCAGAGATATTAGGGCTGAAAAATTGAAAATATCCTATTTTTAGACACATGTAACTTAAGCACCTGTACAAATTTTTCTTCGAAAAGACATATTTAAGACGGTTTTTCTTAGTTATATAGAGTTCCGGACTTACAGCCCCTCAAAATTCCAGAAAAGTCCTATTTTCACATATTTTCTTAAATTTTCAAATCTTTGTGCAAACCACAATTCTAAACAGTTTGTATTGTCTTTTGGAAATGTGCGCTTTTAAAAACCGTTGATTTACATTCTACCTTGTTTTAAATAAAACTCAAATTGTCTCAGTACGCCAACACTTGTTTTGCGAAAATTTACTTGGATTTTCGAAAATTTTTGTAAATTTTTTGTACGCAAAGGACCGTATCATTTTAGTGATATGAAATCTTAAAACTATAATGTAGTATGTGTATGGCGAAAGAATTTTTGAAATTCTCATTCGGTAATATAAATTAATATTCAAGATTCTAATACTTTCTTTAAAATATAATTCCAAATTAAACAAGGCAGAATATAAAACTAACAGTTTTAAAAGCGCACGTTTTCGAAAAGACACAAAACCAGTTTATAAAGTATGTGAGTTGCTGCCAATTTTGTAAATTTTCTTAGAATTTCATATGGAAGAAAAAATATAATTAAAATTTATTTTAGAAGCACTATTTTCAATTTTAAGATAACCCTATATAATTAAGGGACTGTTAACATATGTAAAATTATAATGTTGAAGCTTTATAGTTTGCATTTTAATTGGAAAATATTTATACAGTTCCCTAAGTTACACGTATATATGTCTAAAAATTGCGAATTTTCAATATTTTACCCGTAATAACTCTTAAACAGGATTAATAAGGTAACTTATGCTAAAAGAAAACTATTTCCAGTTTCTAAGGCAGCAAACTCTTGTAAAATTAAGTGTCCACATAAAGGTAAATTTTAGTATATAGCAAAAAATTGTATAATTTCCATGCTGACTTATGAACCAATGTATAATTTATGTCCTGCTTTGGCGGTTTTAGATTGAAAAGTTATCAAACAGAACCTGAGATATAGGATATTTCCAAACATTGAGGAGCTATGTAACTGTTTAATAATTTGAAAAATATGCTTAGAACTTGGTCATACATAAAGACTTTATATATCTGTTAACGAAATATAGTTTATTTTTGATCACTCTTGTAATATTATTGTTCAAATTTTCCAGATGTTGGATGAAGATTACATTATTTTGTTTTAGATTTTAAAACCTTTAATAATAAATATCGTTAATCAAGTAGTTATTTGTTTTACGTACTTTTGTTTGATATTCGCTTTTTTATAAATTGTTTCAAAATGATTGCGAGTGTAGTTTTTCTTTTCTTAGAACAAAACAACTACTTTACATGTCTGTTGTAGGAATAAGAACTTTTGTATTCAATAAAGTAGACTTAATTTGTTGTTTTTATTTAAAAAATAGATGTGGGGATTCTTTGATATAAATTAATATATTAACCTTTTAAGTTCAGTTTTGCAAAATTTGAATACATGTAAATTATTTACAAACTGCACGTTAATTTAACGTTTTTGAATTTCTCTACAGTTCTCTTCATTTTTTTTGTCCTTTTTTATGTGATCAGCGGATAAACCTTACAGTCTGCAGATTCAAAGTTAAAAAATTACAATTTAAGAATGGTTATATAGTAAAAAAATAATATTTCACTTTTTTTTTAGATTGCATTTTAATTTTATATAAGAGAAAACTTTTAAAAAAATTTATGAATGAAAAAAATTAATTCCAATAAATAAAATGAATAAAAATCATAAAGAACTTCTCTTTTACACAATTTTTTGATTTTTTCGTAGTCAGCCAGATCTCGAATTATTTATTTTTTGATAAATAAAATCATTCAGAAATATTATATTTTTCTAATAAATTACTGTAATACATAAAATACTTTTTATATAATTTATTTTATAGAATTTTAGAGCTTCAGTAATTTTTTAACATGACTGATTCTGGCCAAAAGTTAAAGGATGATAAAAATTCTCCAAAGTAAGTTTATAACGATCTTAAAGTATCTGTTTTTAATTAGTTTTTAAATAAGTGTAAATAAAATGAATTATATAAAATATATTGAGGCAGTCAAAACTCAATTATCAATCTCGGAGATTGAAACAATATTTTTAATCTAGTGTTTGCGTTATTATTCCATAGTCTCTATTATTCCATAGTTTTTGCAATTAGTACGCAATTATTCCTAAACAACTTAATGTACTTAGGTTAGAGTGCTTTTGAATTTATTCTTAATGGAATACACTGTTGAATTTCGATAGTCTAGGTAGACCGCTAAATATGTTTCGCTATTGGGAAACTCTATAGTTGCTTCTTAACTATGTCGGATTCTTCAGGATATCTTACACCTCTCTTCAATGTTTGTTCAGAAACCAAGAAATAAATATAATATATACATTTTAAAAATAAATAAAAAAAAATAAAACCAGTTTCAAAATGAATTTACGGGTAATTTGCTGGTAAAACTTAAAGTAATCATAAATTCTGAAAAATCTCAAATACTTACAATAAGGTTAAACTCACAATTCGCACGTTTGCATTCCGATTGTTAGAGCTTATAAGCAATTATTATTCCGACAAACGAGATTTGACTGTATAATATATTATATTTAAAAACAAATTTAAAACTACAAAAGATTTAATTATAGTTTACATCCCGACACGGAACTAAGAGTTCAACGAAAAGAAAGGTTTCTATTGCCAAGATTAATATTTTTACTAGTTCATTGGAGGGGTTTTGTACTAATCTTATTTCCTTTAATATTTTTACCGATATTATTTGTAGAAACAACAGAAGTTAAGGTATGTTTACAGCAGTTACAGTTTAATAACATACATTTATTTTAATTTTATTTTAGGCATTTAGGTGTTTATACATTTTACTTCTGATGGCATGTTATTGGGTAACAGAAGCATTACCTTTACCAATTACAGCAATGATGCCAATTATATTCTTTCCTGTCGCAGGAATTATGGTACTTTTAAGTGGTAAAAGTGTATTTAATTATTAAAAAATATTTTTTGTTTCAGTCAACAGAAGAAACCTGTGCTTTATATTTAAAAGGTAAATTCTATAAACTTTATATTCAGGTATCTTACTTTGGAACAAATAAATATGTATTTGTATGAATAATTTAAAACTACATATACCTTTTCATTTATAGAGACTGTTGTTATGTTTATTGGTGGAATCATGATGGCTTTAGCTGTAGAATATTGTAATTTACACAAAAGATTAGCTTTAAAAGTAATTCAAATAGTGGGTTGCAGGCCCAGAAGGTAACAAGATATTAATGTTTTTAAATGTTTACATTGACTGCGCAAAAATGCATATTTTTCTTTATTTAAAATTTAATTTTTAAATAACAGAATTCAATCCATAAGTTGATTGAATTAATCCGGCATTTGTGAACTTATATTTGAAAACAATACTATTGTTTCATAACGACCGGCTTATAATTGTTGTCACAAATGGAGGAGTAAGAAAAAAGTTTATGCAGAAACTAATCAATTTTTTCTGCTTTATAAACTTACCCAAGTATATAAGACTTAATAGTATAAATCAAAAATAAATAAGAATTATAGGATATAATAAATAAATCTGTTATTTTCAATTTTTTAACTATATGTAGATTACATTTAGGTTTTATTTTGGTAACTATGTTTATTTCATTATGGATGAGTAATTCTGCTACGACTGCATTGATGTGCCCAATTATTAAAGTTGTTCTTGAATTGATGGAAGTGGTAAGCATTATAAAAAATTGTTTCAATTTCTCTCTATACTTCACAAGATTATAATATATTATATTTTAACCGTTTTTTACAGCAAGGTATGTGCAAAGTAACCAGAAGTGATATTAAGATAGAAGAAGGGGAGTATGTTAAGCTTACAATTTTTACTTTAATTTATTTTAAAAACATAAATTTAAATTTCTAGACCGCCATATCCATCAAAAATAGTAATTTGTTTTTATATGGGTACTGCATATGCAGCTTCAATGGGCGGGTGTGGTACATTAATTGGAACCCCAACTAATTTAACTTTCAAAGGGATATATGATAGGTAAATAAAAAACGGAAATTTTAAAATTCTTAACATTTTATAGTAATGACTAAAGATTAAAATAAAAATATAAATTAATATTGTAAAAATTAATTTTGTTTAAATATTTACAATAGTTACTAAATCTTAAACCTATTTGTAGGTTTAAAAGCAAAACGAAAATATCATTCAATTAAACGAAAATGTTAACAGAGATCAAGCTTAAAGTCTTTTACAACTTCAAAAGTATAAAGACATTAATCTTTCAGGAAATATGTTTGATAATAAAGTGATAATAATTTGATATAAGCCAAAATTAAATATAATTTTGTTAGGCATAATACTGAAGCTTCAAATTACGAGTTGATAAAAAGAAAGTTATACTATTTTTTGTTGATGAATCTAAAAAAAATATTGTGCTTTTTTACGGTTGAACGAAATTTATACAATTTTATACATTTGAGTTTATATAAAAATTAAAACGTGATTTCTGAGCATAAAAATTATTTTCTATGCGATTGAATTAGCGTTCTTCTTTTTTTAACTTCGAATTTTCTCCAAATTATGGTTTTGTTATATGTATATTTTTCTAACTGGAGTTGAATGATATTTACTTTTGGTTTTTTTTTTGTAATAATTGTTTTGAAATTTTGTTTTTAATTATAAAATTAAAAATATACTAAAAACCTAATGGGAAGAAAATTTTTTAATATCGAAAAACTATCCAAACTTTACAATATCAATTAAATTTTATTAAATTTTATTTTGCGGTCTACTTTTGTATAAAGTAAAAATTCGTGTAAATTCACAGCAAATTTCCAAATGCAAAAGATCAAATAACCTTTGGAGAATTTTTTATGTATTCGGTTCCACCAATGATTATTTATACTTTATTAATGTGTTTGTATATGCAATGCACTTATATGGGCGTGTTTAGACCAAAAAGTAAAGAAGCAAAAGCGATTATTTACAATGATGATGCAATTAAACTTGCTGAAAAAGTAATAGATGAAAATTATAAACAATTGGGATCAATGTCCTGCCATGAAATCAGTGTAATGCTATTATTTATTACAATGGTTTTATTATATTTCACCAGATACCCGGGGGGTATGTTTACTGGTTGGAGCAGTTTATTTGAATTGTAAGTTAACAATATAATTTGATGTTTTTTTGATATACATACATATATATAAAAGTTCTATGCTTGTAGAGATATTAAAAATGCTTCAACAACTCTTTTGATTCTCTTTATATGCTTTTCCTTGCCACCTAATTATGCCTTCCTAAACTTTATTATTAGTGGATGTAAGTTGTGCTAAAAATTTATCTAATATGTAATAAAGATTTTTCATGATTAAAATTTTTTGAATTTAAAATTTAAATAGCTGAAGTTCCAGATAAACCATCTAATGCCTTAATTACATGGAAATTTCTTCAAGAACGTACTCCATGGGATTTAATTTTCTTATTTGGTAAAATTAGTTCTTTTGTCTTGAAATATATAATTTTTAATTTGTACAATTTAATTTATTAAAACCTTTTACTTTTCATATTTGTACAATATTTTTAAAGGTGGAGGTTTTGCTTTATCTAAGGGAGCAGAAGTAAGTAAATTAGCATTTCTAATTGGCAGTGGTTTGAAAAGTCTTAAGGTACTCCATCCATTAGTTATATTGTTTATTAGCATTGTATTTGCAGAATGTGCAACTGAATTTTGTTCAAATGTTGCAATATGTAATATTATTATGCCAGTTTTAATGGAAATGGTAATTATTCTTACCTATTACATAATATCATAAAGAAATCATATACATAAGAGTATTATTTATCCCGAACAAATTTTTTAATCCATTTCTGCACAAAATATAGAACCCCGAAATCTGTTTTGTTGCAGGCTAACATATTTTGAACAAAAAATTTATTTGCAGCTTATAAAAAAATGAAATGTATTGTTTTCTTATTTATACTATTTTATAATTTGTAGTGGTATGGTGTGGTAATATTTTTTTTTTATTCGTATTCATTCTTATTTGTTTGTACGCATGTTTATTAGATTAGAAATGATTAGAATTTGAATGTGTAATAATTTTTGGCTGGGATATATAAAGCGTATTAAAAAGCGTATATGTGTGTTTAGTAAAATTAAAAATAATTTTAGTATGCATGTATGAACATAACGTATTGAAGTGGGTAAATAAATAAAAAAATAAGATAAGTGATAGATAATAAGTGACTTTTATTAAATATTTTGTTTTAATAAATAAACTTAAGGTAATAAGGGAACAAATCAATGTTAAATTATAGATTCACTGAAATAAAAGTTTCTACTTAGAGTAAATACATATATAGACATGATATATCTAGTACTAATAAAATTAAATAATTTTATTTAACAATTTTCTTTTTAATATTAGTACCTAAATGGGGAATAGGAATATTTTATAGTATAGTAGAGTAATATAGGAAATCATAATATTGGTACAGTACCTAAATAGGGAATCAAAAAGTAACAAAAGCAAATAAAATTAATTAAAAAAAATATTTTATTGCTTAAAATTAAAGAATAGAAGGAGAACTTTAGAAAGGAAAAAGCCACATGGAAAATTCTAAAATATAGTCTGATAGTATTAATTTTCCAAATGGCATAAAAAACCCTTTTTATTAGCACATTTGCAAAAATATAGAAATTGAAAATTTATGTAAACAAATTTTACAAGAAAATATAAAAAACTATTTGCAAAATTATTTACAAAATTATAACTAAGCATAATAATAAACTATTTTAACATTTAAAAAAATTTAACATAAAAGCATAAATTATTTAAACAATATAATCATCTTAAATATATAGGGTATTAAACTTAAATTAATAATCTCATTGAACATATTGATTTTTAACAAAATTTTCATGGAAAAAAAAAATAAAAATTATTATTTGAGTCGGAACAATTTATTTTTCAAAAAAACTACAAGAATGACGCAGATATTTGTCCATTTAAAAGCTCCAACAGAAAATTTTTTTGAATTGACCCAATTTCAAATCAATATACATATGTATTTGATCACTTTTTTTGATCAAAACTTTCATCAAAATAACTTAAATATTAACCTATTAACTTAACCTATTAACTTTAAATACGAAATCAGCGGTTGGTTATCATGATTTCTTTATGATAATATACATACATACTTTTACGGTAAATAATATTTCTTTGTAATATAATATTATGTATTTTTAGAGCGTAGCATTAGATATTCATCCATTATATTTCGGATTACCAGCAGCGCTAGCATGTAGTATGGCATTTCATCTACCAGTGGCAACACCGCCGAATGCGGTAGTCTCGAGATTTGCACACATTAGAATTAAAGATATGGTAAAATTATTATATTATTGATTTTATTAACTATTGTTCCGTTAATCTAAATGAAATTTATAATATTTTAGATTATCTGTGGTACTGGTCCAACTTTAATTACAATTGCAGTTTTATTTTTAGTGTGTCCAACTTGGGGATCTGTAGTGTTTCCAAATATTAATAAGGGTTTACCGCAATGGATTACTGACGGGTAAAACATTTAAAATTAAACAAACTCAATTTGCATTTCTAAATCCAAAATGCTAAAAAGAACTCGTGGATATTCTGAAAAGCTCTTAATTGTCTAAAACCTTGTGGTTCTTTTGGGGTATTAAACATTTTTAAATAGAGTTAAATATTTAGTTTATTTTATTTTCTTTATAGCATGTGTTTTTTCTACACTGCGTAGTTTATAAGAAAATAACCATTAATGTCTTCTAATGTACTATTATTATTAGTGTATATGTGTGTTTAGTAAAAATATGTAAATCAAATTTAATCATAAATAATAAAATTCAAGATTAAATCATAAAATAATTTAAATTAATTATAAATTTAATGAAAGAAAAGAAAAAGCTGTGTTTTTTTACAAAAGATACTCTAAATTTCCAATTAAAAATTTTTGCTGACTAGTTGTAGTTTATTCGTCTGTTTATAAAACTTCTGCTCCGTTTAAGATTGAGCACTGAAATTTTACTCATACTTACATGCTTATAAAAATAATACATAATATATAATGCAAGAAAAATATAATTATTGTTAAAAGTAAGCGCGTTACGTGTACTGGAGCATATAAAGATCTATTTCATCTAATAATACTTTTTATAAGGAAGAAATTTTGTTTGTTTGTGCCCGATTCACGTAAAAACCACCAGTCCGATTGTAACCAAGTTTTGCAGGAACATTTTCACAAGCCCGAAAAGTGTTATAAGTGTTACGCTATATCGCGTTTCGGTTCATTAACTCATTACGACCGGAGAGTCTTTTAAAACTTTTTGCTTTTTTCGTTCTACCTAAACGGTTTGACCGATTGAGTTGAAAATTTGCATAAATGTTCTTCATAGCTTTAGGGGTGTACCAAAGAAATTTAGTTGCAATATATTACCCGGATTCAGCCCAGGAGGCTTCCAAGAAATTTTGTTTCCGATTTATGTCGGATTTTGTATGGTGGTTTTAGGGTCTGAAAAAAAGCCTGGACAAATTTTTATGAAATTCTGGTAACTCGTTTGGGCGTAAGTTCGTAAAACTGTTCGTAAAAATTTGTAAAACTGTTGCTCCTTAGCAAATTGATTGAGTTGAAAATTTACGAAAGTGTAGCTCTTGACCACAGAAGCCAACTGAATTGATTTGGTTATCATACATTAATCCATTTTAGCATCAGGCCTCAATATTGTCGCGCTTAAACGGGTTGACCAATTGAACAAGTATTACACTTTAAGACAGAAGCTCATTAAATTAATTTTGCCGTGATACGTTAACCCATTTCGGCACGATAGACTGTCAAAAAAAAAATTTGGTTCCTAATTTTTCTCTAATTTGGCAAGATGAATTTACGGTTCTAAATAACGCCTGTGACAAATTTTTGTTAACGTTCGTTAACCCATTTCCGCACGAGTACTTACCTATTAAAAATATTCTGCCCAATTTTTTATTATATTATTAAAAAGATATTTCCAACACTCTTTACTTTCGTCTATACTGTTAATAGAAAGTTTTCAATGCAAATTTCTAATACATAATTGTAATTAAAATAACCTTATTAAGTATCTTAAGAATACTGTGCTTAAGTTTTAACAACATACAATTTTCGGCCGTTATTAAAGAACAAAAATAATCTCCTCCACACGACAATCATCATGTCATCATTCAGAAATGCATTACTACCATGTGGTCTACCTAAATAAGATGCATGTGTACAACATATTTCTCAAAAAATATCATCGAAATATTATATAACATATATTATAATAATATATTATACAAAAAATGTCGTCGAAGTATTATACATATACGTACGTATGTTTAAAAATACTATAATCACAATCAATTAAATTAGAAAACATATTCACATTTCTATACAGTATTTAATCAAAAATGATTACATACATATTTAACAGAAACAATTTCAATTCAATTTTCAATTCAAAACTATCCTGTCTTTATACCCGTACGATAGGATCGTACGGGTATACCTTCAAATGTATGAATCGGATCAGAAAAAAATTCTAAGACTTTTGAGCCATGTCCGTCCGTCCGTCCGTCAGCACGCTAACTCAAAAACTAAGAAAGCTAGAACCTTGAAATTTACACAAAATATTCTGGGAGTAATTTGTAGGTTCCCTATTTTTTTTGGTTGAGTTTGGACCAAGCCTTAGGGTAGCTCTCGAACACCTAACTTTTAGATCCCCACATTTTTTTTGCAATAGAGCTATGAAATTTTAACTACTGGTAGATCTCACAAAAATATTAATTTTATTTTTAATAACTTTTTTTTGTAGCGCCACCCGTTACGGAGCTACAGACCCCCAAAGGTTCAAAAAAGCTCTATATTTAAATTGTTATAGCACAAGTTGTATAAGGTATATCTTCATTTTGAAAACGCCAAACGATTACTACTTTTATTAGCTTTAAAAGTATATATACAATAAATATATATTTGTGGCATACGGTATCTTAATTTACCGTTATGCGAAACTCAAATTTTGTAAAATCCTTTAACCCTTCTATCTTCTAAACGGTTTAAGTTGGAAACTTGAAATTTTGACAGAAGTTAGATCTTTGAAAATAAGTATGAGTCATTTTTTTTGTATCACCCCCCGTTTAGGAGCTGTAAGGGGTCAAAAACTGAAAATTTCCTATTTTTAAACACCTGTTAAAATTTTTTGTAATACACAAAAATTAAAGCTTCAACATTATACTCTTATTTCTGTTAACAACTTTTTTTAATAATGTAGGGTTACTTTATAATTGACGAAAGCGTTACTTGGTTTTTTAAAATTTTCTAACAAATTTCTTCAACAAATTTTTTGCATTTGTTTTACTCGATAATTTGAAATTGTTGCGGATATAATGCGTAGTACAAAAAAATGTAAATAAATAAACAACATAACGGTTGCTTGAAGAATTTTTATTTATATGATATTGATATAGGTACATACATACTTATATAATATCATGTTTATTTACATATCGTATATGTCACTAGTGAATGAATGATAAGAGTATAGATGTATATTATATTGCGCCGTATTTACATACATATATGTATTTTATTGTACTTATAAGAAATTATTCTGTCAATGGAATATTTAAATATAATATAATATAATATTTAAAATTATATTTACTATTTTGTACTAAGTAAATTTAATATACATTTACCGCTTAGTATTAAATGGTACTATAGAATATTTGAAAAAGTTTTGGATTGATAATCTTTATGTGGAAGGTTAGAATCTGCTTTTGAAGAATGTACATATAAACATATAGTTTGAATATATGTACAACCCATAGTTCTAGAAATTATAAAATTCACCCAAATTATTTTAAAATACTAAAATATTAAAAAAATAATATTGTAAGCAGAGTGACAGGCTGTGAACATACTAACGGTTCGTACGGGTATCTAAGAGTTGACAAAGGCAACTGTATTCTTCCTCGTTTTTATGTTAAAATATGTTAAACAGAACTTGAGATGTATATCGTATATCAAATTAAAGCTTGAGAAGAGGGCTATTAGAATATTTTACCACCCAAAATTTTTTTTTAATTAAGTGACTGTCAAAATGGCATTTTTTTCTAAAAAAAACTAAAAAATTTAAAATTTTTAACTTTATAACGTTTTAAGGAAAAACCTAAAAACGATAGAGATTTAAGACCAATATATTTAAGAAAATTACTAATAATTCTAAAACTATTGGACCCATAATTAGCCCTCATACAAAAATTTTATCCTCACGGTATTTTCTACAGGGTGGTATATGTCAAGACGCTTACTTGCGAATCAACCTATACTATATAATATTTTTAATTTAATTTTTTAATTTTAATTATATATTATAAAAAAAATCTATATTATTTTTTATTAATCTATATGACTCAGCCGGGGTATGAACTCGAGACCTTTCGAATAACAACCACTCGTACATCATTGGCTGGATACTTAAATAATGAATTTTGTTTCCTTACAACTCCCCAAGGGAGCATAGGGAATCCACTAAGCCTTTCCATATGTTTCTATTTTGTGCTATAATTTGTGACCCTGACTTGTTAATTTTGCCTATCTCTTTCAATATTATTCTTTTCCGTTTCTGATAACTTAAGTTAAATCATAGTACTAGGTGTCATATCTTGAAAATATCTTGAAAATATTATAAAATTTATTGTTATGCTATCCTATTGTAATAATAGAATTGATTTCAAAAATTATTTCCAGCAAAAAATAAAAAAGATCAAAATATTTAACTCGCCATCTAATGCATTTTACTGTTGCTTATTTTTTATATTTGTATTAAGTATACCTATAGTACACTATAGTTAGTATGTATATAACCTACATAATATACACATATCTACACAGTACACACATTATTAAAAACTAAAAAACAAAAAAAAATTCAATTTAGTAGGTAGGTTATAAGGATAAAATAAAAAATAATAAAAAAAATTTTAAAAAAACAGCTTTTTTTGAAATATATAAGTAGAAAATAAATTTTTAATTGCAAATTTTTCTTTAATTTTGTAAATTATATTGGTAGGATGGAAATTTGTTTAAAAAATTTATCTCAACAAAGCATTTATATATTATGAAGTATGTGTCATAAAGCGTGTGAAATTAAAACAAAGGCTGGAGGTAATATTTTCAAAATTTAAGTTTATAGTTATGCGTTTTTTCGCACGATAATTTTTAATAAATTTTAGGTTATGTTATAAGCCTTATTACACTTACACACCAATGTTTTCATCAAAGATTATCTATGACAATAAGATGGGCCACTCATGGGCCACTCTCACCACGTGAACAAAAATTTCTATGCTACTCGAAAAAAACAAAAAACAAAAAAACAACAAAATTGTAGAAATAGATAGTAATAAGATTTTATCATGGAAAAAGAAGACAAAAAACTAATATGAAACGATTTGGTATATGAAATCTCACTATACAGCAAAGTGTGTTGAAAGTGCAAAACGCAAAATAAATTTAAATAAATTGTAATTTTAGGATTTGAAAAAAAAATTTTGTTTCTGTTGTTTTAGAATATTTATATTTATATTTTACAAATGTTGAACACTTAACATTTTATGTCTTACATCAAATTCTTTAACATTTTTATTAAAGTTTTTATTAAATTATGAATTCCAACTCTAATACACTCTTTTCTCTTCAAATTTGTCTTTTTTAACATTATATTTGTCTTTTTTCAAAATCAAATTCGTCCAAATTTTCAAAATCAATTTCGTCTTTTTTCAAAATATTCAAGAAAGTAACTATAAATACATACATATCCACGAAGGTATGTTTTCTGAATATATTTTGCTATAAATATCGTGGATATTTTTAATACATATCCAAATAATATCTACATAACATTTTCAATTAAATCCATTCGATTAAAATACATTTTTCATATTCAAATTTCAATAAACAATTTAAAAACACTTTCGATTATTACTTTTTTATTTAATTTCAAAAAATTCCAATTAACAATTTAAAATACTTTCAATTATTATTTTTTGCCACTATGTAAAAATTAAATAATAACACTTTTAATTTTTTATGAAAAATAATATCTTTTATTAAAATTACTTTTTTATTTGTTTTATAATTTCAGTATTATTTAAATTAATTTTTATAAGAACGATGTTTGTTCTTTTACAAATCAAAACTAAAAACTGTTTTTTACAAAAATCTTCTATTTAAAATATCTAAAATAATCGAACTCAATATCGATTTGGAAATCACGGAAATAAATCAGTAAACCACTAAAATATTTTAAAACAACAACAAAAAAAATGCAATAGCATAAGAAATTAATTTTATATCAATATGTTGCACTAGTGCAGTGAAGTAAATATTACGAAATATGAGTTTTTTATAAATTCAAATTATTTAAAAGGTTATTGAAATTTATTAGGGTTTTTACTTTTTTAGTAAAAACCGAAATGAAAATTAACAGATAAGCATTTTATGTGAAAATAATACGAAAGAAATTCTAAATGTATATTTAGAATTTGGAAATTTGGTTTTTTTTGTAAATAAAACTACTCCCTCCGTTTGTAACACCTCGAAATAATCGAGCTAGATATACCTTCAAAGGTATGGATGGGATCACAATCAAATTCTCAGTCGATTAAGCCATGTCCGTCCGTCCGTCCGTCAGCACGCTAACTCAAAAACTAAGAAAGCTAGAATCTTGAAATTTACACAAAATATTCTGGGAGCAATTTTTAGGTTCCCAATTTTTTTTTGGTTGAGTTCCGATCAAAACTTCGGGTAGCTCCCGAACAACTAACTTTTAGATCACCACAATTTTTTTGAAATAGAGCCATGAAATTTTAACTGCTGATAGATATCATAAAAATATTAATTTTTCTGTAGCCCCACCCGTTAAGGAGCTACAGACCCCCCAAATTTCCAAAAATCTCTATATTTAAATTGTTATAACACAAGCTCTATAAGGTATATCTTCAATATGAAGATATCTGATTCCAAACGATAGGTGCTATTTTGAGCTTTACAAACATGTATATAATAAATATATACTTGTGCTATACGGTGTCTTAAGTTACCGTTATGCGAAACTGGATTATTTCAACATCCTTTAACGCTTCTATCTTCTAAACGGTTTAAGTTGGAAACTTGCAATTTTGACAGAAGTTAGATCTTTGAAAATAAGTATGAATCATTACAGAAATTTTTTTTGTATCACCCTCCGTTTAGGAACTTTAAAGGGTTAAAATCTGAAAATTTCCTATTTTTAAACACCTGTAACTGGAACACCTGTTAAAATTTTTTTTGAAGTTATACATAAAAATTGACGAGACGCTGTAGAAAGCGAGCGGATCGTTGAGCAGGGGAGTACAACGGGTCGCAGGCCCTAGGTGTAAGGGCAACTTCATGCTCCCCCTGAGAAACAACAACAACAACAATACATAAAAATTAAACAACATTATACTCTTATTTCTGTTAACAACTTTTTTTAATATTATAGGGTTACTTTATAATTGACGAAAGTGTTACTTGATTTTTTCAAATTTTCTAACAAATTTCTTTAACGAATTTTTTGCATGTTGTTTTACTCGATAATTTGAAATTGTTGAGGATATAATGCGTAGTACAAAAAAATGTAAATAAATAAACAACATAACGGTTGCTTGAAGAATTTTTATTTATATGATATTGATATAGGTACATACATACTTATATAATATCATGTTTATTTACATATCGTATATGTCAGTGATGAATGAATGATAAGAGTGTAGATGTATATTATATAGCGCCGTATTTACATACATATATGTATTTTATTGTACTTATAAGAAATTATTCTATGAATGGAAATATTTTTAAAGAAATATTGCAATGTATGGCGATATACTTATAACCATATAAATATACTATATGTGCATTAATATTATTTAAAATTATATTTACTATTTTGTAATTTAATATACATTTACCGCTTAGTATTAAATGGTACTATAGAATATTTGAAAAAGTTTTGGATTGATAATCGTTATGTGGAAGGTTAGAATCTGCTTTTGAAAAATATATAAAGATATGTATAGTTTGAATATATGTACAACCCATAGTTCTAGAAATTATAAAATTCACCCAAATTATTTTAAAATACAAAATATTAAAAATAAGCAGAGTGACAGGCTGTGAAGATACTAACTGTTCGTACGGGTATCTAAGAGTTGACAAAGGCAACTGTATTCTTTCTCGTTTTATTTGTGTTTTAAAGATTCTAATTGAATCAATTTGTTTGAGTTCAATTGGCAATTCATTAAATAATTTCAAACATTTATACAAACTATTATTATTCTGCTGATTTGTTTTAAATAATGAGAGGTAAAAATATGCTTTTTTCTGCGTGTTGTGGGTACATATGTATGTATGTCAATCATTCTATTTAATATGAAATTGTGTTTGATTCTATTATTGATAATTTTGAACGCAGTTAGGTATAATTCTTGTTTACAAACATTTGTGAAACTCAGATATCTATGTATCAGTATATAGTAAATTTGTACATATGGGGATAATGGTGAATTATTTTTATTGCTTTCTTTTGAATGATTTCAAGCTGATTTAATGTTCGCTGATTAGTGCCATTCCATATTGGATTTAGATAAGCAATATGTGACATTATAAATGAGGAATATATTGAATATAATGCATCCGTGGAGATGAGTTTTCGTAGTCTATGTAATAAAATCAGCCTGTTTGAATCTCTATCGATAAGAGATTCGATGACTTGTGTTTTGTAGTAGAAGTTTGATGAGCTATATGATTTGTTGCCTAACAAAAGGATCTTGGTTTTTTTATTATTTAAGCTTAATTTGTGGTTAGTAATCCAGAGTTCAACTGCATTTAAATCATTCTCAATATACCTTCTCAATTCAATTTCAGTAGTTGTAGAATATTTTATAACTGCATCATCAGCATACAGTTGAATTGAGCCTTTAAGATTTAACCGGGATATGTCATTGATGTAGATTTTAAAAAGGTCCGGCCCTAGGATAGACCATTGCGGGACACCTTTTTTAATTTTAAGATAATCGCTAAGAGAATTTCCTATTTTGACTCTTTGTGTATCCTATCAGTTAAATAAGATTTGAAAAAACTTAAGTCCGTCGGAGTGAAGCCAAAATTTATCATTTTTAAAATGAGAATCTTGTGGTCAACACAGTCAAAAGCTTTTTGTAAATCTAGGAATATGCATGCTACAAATTTACCATTGTCAATGCTATTTGTTATAAAGTTCGTTAAACTAAGACATGCTGCTGAAGTATTGGAGTTGTTCTCAAAAGCATATTGTTCTTCATGCAAAATGCTATTATTCATAAAGAAGTGGTTTAGCCGGCGTTTAATTATAATTTCAAATATTTTAGATAGAGCATTTAACACCGAAATCGGACGGTAATTAGACGGGTTTGTGGTTTTATCTGATTTGTATATGAGGGTTACTATTGCTTTTTTGAAAAACTGAGTTTTGTATTGCGTTGTTTGTTAATATCGCTAATATTGGAGATAACTGAGCTGAAAATTTGTTAATAAATTTGGTAGAGATGTTGTCATACCCCATGACTGCTGCCGGTTTAGGTAGGTAGGTGACCTTCACGATGCTACGTGAAGGCCTCAATTAGCACTAGATTGCGCTATTTTGATACCACTGCACTGACGTGACCTGTGTTTTTAGATTGTTTGCGATTTTATATCCAACCCGAGCAGTTCAGATACGAAATCAGTTCTTTGATTTTGTGTTCAGAGAGCTCGCTGAGGCTGTGGTAGAACGGTTTACCGAGAAAGAGAAGTCTGGCTCTAGCTAGGGCCGGACATCTGCAAAGAAAGTGCTCTAGATTTTCACTTTCGTTTGCTTCTTTGCAACTCCTGCAAGAGGCCAGTGATCTGTGATGATTGTCACCAGTCTGGCGATATCTATGCGAGATTTGGATATCAAATCGTTTGATCTTCTTTTGTTGTATGTAGGCCACAATGTTCTAGATATCGTGCAATTACTCATATTACTCAACCTATGTTGCGATTTCGCTATATACGACGGTTTAAATTCAGCAATTATTTCGATGACTTCTTCTTCATTTGTCAAATAAAGACAAAAATTGTTGTTGATAGTTCTTCTTGTACTATTTATATATGTTAGATTTATTGGAAGAGGTGAGATATCTATTTCATCCGTTACATTTACAAAGAACGGATTTATATTTTTGGCTATGTTGTTTCCATTGCTAATAGTTTCATTATTGTTTTGTAAGGACTTGATAATTGTGTTTGTACTACAGGAATCAGTGTTAAACATTATTTTTTTGTAAAATTTCCACAAGTTTTTAGAATTAGATATTTTAGAGTCAATGTCTTTTGAAAAATATTTTTTTTTAGCTTGTAAGATCATTTAGCTAACTTGGAGTCTCATTTTCTTATATAGGTTTAGAACCCTAGTGACTTGACTAAATATTTGTAGAACGAGCCTCTTATTTTTATTTTATTTAGTAACTCCTTCGTCCTTCATTTTTAGCACATTTCTAACAAAAATTTTAAAAAATGTGCCTATTAGTTTCACTCTGTCTGTCTGTCCTTCTGTTTACAAAACTTCTACACAGTTAAAGATAGACAAAAAAAATTTTAACCATGGGTAGGTCTCATAAAAAATTTAATTTTGTGGAACAACTTTTTAATGTAGCCCCATCCATCAGGGAATTACAATCCCTTAAACTTTGAAAAAGCCCTATTTATTTTTAAACGCGTATATTTCATGTTTCGCTTAACATTTTTTACATCTGAAAACGCCATTCGACAAGAATTTTATTTATCTTTATAAATCAATATCAATATTATGTGTTTTTTTTAAATTTAGTATTTAAATTTACCGTTATGTGAAAACCAAATTTTGCATGTATAGGGTTCCAAAGTTGCAGCCCCCCAAAATTGCAAAAAAGCTCTGTTTTCAGATGTATATATCTCAGGCTCTGCGTAGTAGTTTTACAATCTAAAAACATTAAAAGACCGAACATTTTCTTATCTCTATAAAACAATATCAAAATTATGCAATATTTTGTAATTTACTATTTAAATTTACCGTTATGTTAAAACCAAATCTTGCATGATATTTCTTTTTTCATAACTCCGGCACGCTTTGAGATAGGAACCTGAATTGAGACAAGAAAGAACTTTTAGAATTAGTATAAGTTTCCTCAGAAAATTTTTTGGTAGCACCCCCCCCATTAAGAGTTATTACGCCTTAAAAATTGAAATTTTGCTATTTTTAGACACCTGCAGCTTAGGCACCTGTAAAAATTTTTCTTCGGCAAGACATGAAAATTAAAGGATCAATAATATATTTTTACGTGTATTAACGGATTTTCTTAGTTATATAGGGTTCAGGATTTACAGTCCCTCAAAATTGCAAAAAAGTCATATTTTCACACTTTTTCTTACATGAAATTTTCAAATTTTTGTACAAGTCACAGTTTTTGTGCTAAACAGTTTGTATTGTCGTTTGGAAATGTGCGCTTTTAAAAACCGTTGGTTTACATTCTACCTTGTTTTTTTATTTTCTCCCGTTTTAACCGCGAAAGTTTTTATATTCTTTATTATGATATGACCCAAATCAGCGACAAAGTGATCAAATTCGTCATACGAATCTAGATTTGACCAAAAACTATCGAGTTTGATTTTATCATAGTCTAAGACAGTTTTCTCTACCGTTTTTTCTTTTATTAAGGTTTCGAGATTTATGTTAATGAGAAACATATCGTGATCAGAAAGAGCAGTACCATTAATCACGAAATTACATTTGTATTTAACCAAGTCGGTAACAAAGTGGTCAATAAATCTTGTTGAATTGAAAATTCTGGTGGCAAATTCAGGAGCTATTTTATTATATATTAGGAAGCCATTACTTAGCAGGGTAATTGTATATGTTAACATATAACCTAATCTATGGAGTTTTTATAACAGGCTATTATTTGATGTAACTTAACAATAAAGTCTGCTACACGCGTCTCGTGCGATCTATAAATATCAATAATGTGAATGTTATGGCTGGTTAATTTTATAGTTAAGATATTTGTTTAATAAAATTCCTTCACTTATAAAAATGGAATTAATATTTTCTCTAGCATATATGGCAACACCGCAATACGGCTCCTGCCTATTTGAAAAGTACGGCACGAATCCATTTATATTAAAGAATGCATTCTCTTTTTTAATAAGCCATATTATAATAAGCCAGAACGATTATGTGGATGTCAAAGTCAAATGAATAAATCAAAGATTCCAAATTGTATAATTTATTTCGAAGACTAATTTATTAGACGAAGACGAAAAGTGAAAAAGTTGACCATGTGCCTTTATTTTTTTAATATGAGCTAATGCATAGAAAGAAAAAAAAAATAAGAGAAATTTAGCGTATGATTTTACTGTTAAAGTAGAAACATAATTTCTTTTAGATAAGAATGAATGAGATAATTTGTCTAGTAAAAATTTCAGTAGTATATTGATTTTCGTCATTTCGTGCGCGGGTTTAAATATACATATAAATTTAAAATTAGTTGTAGATTTTTGAAATTTAATTTAAGAATGTTCGAAAAGTGAATATAAAATAAAAATATAATAAGTGTTAATAAAATATGAATATTTTCCTATGATTGTACGCTGTAAATAATCAAAATTTTTAAAATAAAAGTGGTAATCTAAAATATTAGTTGAGTTTTTAAGTGTAGTTATAGTGCCAAAAATTACATAATTATTATAAATATAATATATTGTAATGATAAAAAATTTTTATTATTGTGGTATAATAAATTAATAAGAAATAATAATACAAATTAATATGAGCATGCTTTGACACATATTTATTCATGTATATACACACATGTACAAACAAACATATGTGCCTATGCATACGCATATAAAATACTATTGTTAATTTGTTAAATGCAATGAACAGTTTTATACCTAGTATTATAGTTTTACTAATGGCATCAGCAATAAAATCAACATTTCTTTGACGAAAGTATATAGAACCAGTCGATGTCTTTTAAAAAATGGTTCAGGCCATCGCAATTGTGTATTTTTCTGGATTTGTGGATTTAGAAATAAGTCCAGAAGATATTGATTATGGCCATTGCGATCTGGAATCCTCATTGGGTTCCTAACAAGTTGAGAAAGTTGGAAGAGATTTTAAAATAGTTCAACTTGCCTACCTTCTGGTGAATTGCGACTAGAGTAATGGAGCCAGTTTGTGTTGCACCAGGACTGAGTTGATGTTATCCGTTAAGTCCTTAATAGCAATAGCTGTTTCAACCTCACCTGCTTATGAAGATCTGTATAAAAAATAGAAAAATATTGTAGACTTTTTAAAACGTGGTTTAATTCATATATAATGAAAAATATGGTTGGAGCCTTTTAAGTTTTGCATAGTGCTAACAACGCTGGCCTTTAATAAGTGTGCCTCTACGGCGCAAGAGTTTGATGCGAGACCACGAATATTGCAAAAATTAATAGAAAAGTTGGCCATCATGATAATACAATATTGCAACGGAAAATAAAATTAATATTATACAATTCAATTAAAAAATTTACACAAAAATGAATTATAATATGTATATTATTCCTTTTTGAAAGAAAAAACAATTATAACATATTATAAAAGAAAAATAATACAAAATAATCAAAAAGTAAATAAATCAGAAACGTATTTCGTCATATACCGTAAATTAGAATTGGATACAAGAAAAACACTAATTGTACATGACAGTTTATAATACCTTATCATATACAAGCAATATTTCATTTATAATATGAAAAATTGTTTTCTTGAGTAAACTAATAACTTTTGTTTACATTTTTCGTAGCCTCTACGGCGGCCATTTAAAAAAGTCAATGTTTCAGCTTGTCAATATATAGGTGGCTTTGACTCTACTCAGAGTAAAAGAAGAAACACTATCGTGCTCATCTAGGCTGTCTTGGCAAATTTTAGAAGTAATATTTGTGTTCTGTTTTAAGTTTAATATAAGTTTTATTTTTGTTTCTCCCTATTGTGGATTGTAATATTGATATACATACATACATATATTTGTTTATAATAATATTCTTTATTAGTTCAAACTTTTTATATGATGTTTAAAAATAGCTAAGTATATTTTTAGGAAAAAAGACAAGTTTTAGAAAATTAGTTTTTTTAGTTTTAAGAATAAAATTATGTTATTACCATAGACATAATAGTACTATTATATCTATGGTTATTACCATCTAATACCAGCTCTAGCTGTTTGGTTGGTAAGCAGAGGTTTATGGTGTATCATATATTTAAAAAAAAACGAAGAATAAACAACAAGATTTAGAGGACCAACACCATTCATTTTATATAAATTATATTGTAAATTGAATATGCAATAAGCTTAAATGTATTAGTTTGTATTTGGTTTGTTGAAAAATAAAATTCAAAGGTTTTTTATGCTAAATGGACTACTTCGAGATTTTATATGTTCAAATCAATGATAATTACTGTTCATATATCTTGACATTTTGGAATAATAAACTGAATAATAAACAGCTAGCTAGCATTAGACCAACTTAACTCATCTTGACATGTTGGAAGATATTTCGAAATGAGTATGCGTGAACTTATACTTTATATTATGTGAAAAATTGTATGTATTCCACTTGCTTGTTCCCTTGTTGAAAATTAAACTAAAGATAAAAAAAAATATTTATATTGTTGAAATATTATCAATGAATAAATTTTGGACATTATAACAATAAATCAATAAATTTTTTTAGTTTTATTTCAAAAAGTGAAAAAATTTAATTTCTTCGTTAAAAGACGCGTATTAGGTACATACTAAGAATTTTTTCTAAGTATGTAAAGTTATTATCAAAAATATGTTACTTTAAAATTTTATTAATTTTTTAGCCCATTACAAATATTATAATTTTTTGAATTAATTAAACATTATTTTAAAGTTTTATATAATTTTTTAATTGGATTAAAATTGCTTTTATGTTAATCAAGTTCAATCAAGTTACACAAAATCACAACACAACCCTTGTTTTTTAACGTACATATATAAATTTTGAAATGTCATGTCATTTATGTGGCAATCAAAATTTTCTAAACGCTTTTAATAACAAAATTAACAAGCTATCATATAAAGTTTATTCTCATTTAAAACAAATTTTATTATTGAATTAAAACCTTTTTGATTTTCCAAATTTATTTTAAAAATTTATTTAATAAAAAAAATCGTGTCTATATTTAAAAAAACGGGTCAAATTTATACATTTCTTTCATAAAATATTTTTAAGTTCATCAGGAAAGAGTATAATATGCCCGAGGATATCTCAAAGGAAACGTTTATTAAAAAGGAACAAGGACACGAGTTAAAATTATCTTTTATTTCGAGTGTTATTGATTCAAATTCTTGTATTAAACCGGAAAAAAAGGTAAAATATAATTAAAAGAAATTAAAGAGATCAAAAAAATGGAAAATTGCAAAATTGTTAAAACAGTTTTCAAAAAAGTTTTTTTCTATTTTAATATTTGAAAGTACAGAAAGCCATAAAATTTTTATTACTTTCTAAATGATGTCACCATTGATAATAAAATCTGTATTCTAATTAATTTAATGTAATGTATTGATTAATAATATTTTTAGAAACAAAATCATTTACAAAAGGACCTGTCTTTTACTAAGTTTTTTCGATAAGTGGAACTTTTAAATAAAAATTTATTTTGAAAATTGATGATAAGTATTGAAGTTATAAACATTGGAAAGATAAACCTGTTGATATTGTTTCTAAAAAATTTAAGAAATTGGTATTAAATATACATATAGAATTTATTATAAGCATTTGCAACAAGATACTGACATACACATATGTCTATTTATACAACGACATTAGTATTATCTTGTAAAATGAAAAAAAATAATGCAGAATATAAAATACATATTATGTATATAAAAATAAAATTAAAAAAAGTTCTGAACAATCTAAACAAATTTAATACTTGACATATGTTATTCCACTATATTCAATAATTATTAATGTACTATCTGGTACTATCTTCAGAATGTTCTGTTAAATCTGAAAAACACATTGTTTTTTAACAGATTTTTGTAGTAAACATTTGAAGCTGTTTATTATTCAAAGAAAATATGAAACATTTACAAAAACATTATTGCTTTTATCATTAATTTTTTTACGTGAAAACATAAAAATACAGAATAACACATACTTTAATCAATCAAAAAATATCAGTGAATACAATATATTATGTACTAGTTTATGTTAATGTTAGTCTACAATTGTATTTAATTAAGAATGCTTTTTATTTAAACAAAGAATGTTTATCTTTCATATTAATTACCTAGTTTAAAATTTATTCTTCCTTTTAGAGTTTATTAAATTGCTGAATAAATATTTTTTGCATGTTTACAATTAATTTTGTTTTTAATATAAATTTTTATGTTATGTTTTGTTAAGATTTAATTTTTATTCTATTTTTTGTTTTTCTTTTAGTTAATTTTATTTTATTAAGTTCATAGCAAAAAAAAAAAAGTGACAAAAAAAAGTTTCTTTTTATAAAATGACAAATTCTAAGGTAATTTTTTTTTTTTATCAAAAATATGTGTTGTGCCAAATATTTAAGATAAATTATTTTGAAATTTATGTAAAATAAAAAATATTCAACAGCTTTGGTTCCGTGGTGTAAGACCATCAAAATTCCGGCATGTATATGGATTACCATCTAGAAAAGAATCTTGCTATACTGATGTTAATGTTCTACGAAATACAAACGATGGGCACGTTTGTGCAGCAAATCCAAAATTCCTTGCCTTGGCTGTAGATTCAACATTTGCTATTATATCAACAAATCAGGTAAAAAATAATATAACTTTTTCATTTGAATTAATAAAAAAGTTTAATTATTATATATTTCTGTCTTAGACTGGGCGGATTGATTTTCAATCTTGTAAAGTTATCGGGCATTTTGGCCAAATAACAGATCTTAAATGGAATCCATTCAATGATAATATCATTGCATCTGCAGCAGATGATTGTTCTGTACGTTTTTTAAAATAAATAACGTATGTGAATACACTAAACAACACTTTCAAATTAACATTTTTATAGATTAAAATCTGGGAAATTCCTGAAAAAGGATTGTTATCTAATTTGGATGAATTTCAAGCTGAGCTACTTTCACATAAACGAAAAGTTTTGCAAATTGAATGGCATCCGACAGTTGAAAATGTATTAGTATCTGTCGGTTTCGATAATTTGGTAAGATAAAAGAAAAACATTTTAAACGAAAATTGAATTGTTTCTTTTGTATTCAAGGTATTAATTTGGGATATAACAAAACCTAATGAAGCTTTAAATACTATTAACTGCCATAATGATACTATATACTCAATGGCAATTAACCGGGATGGATCTTTTATAGCTACAACTTCAAAAGATAAAAAACTACGGATAATAGAACCAAGAAGTGCTATTGTAGTTTCTGTAAGTAAATTTCTTTTAAAACTTGTTTTTTTCTAATACTTGAAATATAAACTTAGGAAGGAATTTGCCATGCAAGTACTAAGTGCACAAAAGTGGTATTCCTTGATTATGGAAAAGTTTTAACAACAGGTTTCTCTCGGCATTCAGATCGTCAATATGCTTTATGGGACCAACATGATTTAAAAAATCCACTTGTTCAAGAAGTTGTAGATAGTTCATCTGGCGTCATTACTCCATTTTATGATTACGATACGAAAATGGTAAAATTATATTACTTATTAAATATGATAAATAATATTTTAAAATTATTAAATTTTAGTTATATTTAGCTGGAAAAGGTGATGGCAATATAAGATATTATGAAATTGTTGACGAATCACCATATATTCATTATTTAAATCAATTTTTATCCGGTCAACCACAGAAAGCATTAGCTGTTCTGCCGAAAAGAGGGTTAAATATTCATCAATGCGAAATATTTCGCTTTTATAAAATATATGCAACTGGAAATATTTGTGAACCAATATCAATGATTGTTCCAAGAAAAGCAGCTGGTTTTCAAAATGATTTATATCCAGATGCATTGGCAATGAAGCCGGCAACAACAGTTACAGAATGGCTTTCCGGTAGAAATATTCAGCCAATTACAATGTCTTTGGCCTATGGTTAGTTAAAATTTCTAATAAAAAAAGAAATTCAATAAGTGCAACAAAAAATTATGTTATAAAATTATATAAAATGTATAAAAAATATTTTCAATTTTAGAATATGATGGCCATGATACAAATGGTGTAAACAATGGCAATGATGAAAAAAGTTATAAGAAAAAAATTGATAAATATGAGAATGAAAAATTCCAAAATAAAAAAGTTGACAATAATTCAAAGAAATTTGCATTTTTATCACGGGAAACAGTTCCAGATTATCGTCCCAATGTAAAATAATTAAATGAAAAACTTTATTGCAATTTAATATTTGATCCTATTTTAGCAATTTGACAAAATTTTAAAAACTACAACAAACGAAAGCACAAAGTTTAATAAATTACAAGGAGTTTTTAATCATCAGACTACAAAAGAAATTTCTAATTATCAAAATGCATTGATAAGTTCAAAAGATAATAATTCATGCGAAAGTATGACTTTAAGTTTATCTGAAAAAGAGGTAATTTTTTTTTTAAATATTAAAAAAATTTATAATAATTTTTGTTGTAGTTACGCAAAGCTTATGCAAATCAAACAGAAGAAATAAAAAATTTAAAAAATCAACTTTTATTTTCTGAAAAACGTATTCAAGAATTAGAATTGGAAATAAAACATCTTACATCAGCTGCTAAATAAAAGTTAAAAAATTTCAAATTATTTTTACAATATAAGAAAAAAAATTTTTAGAAAATTTTTTTTATTGTAAAATTAATTTTTCATTTTGCCCATTTTTAAATTGCTACTAAATATTAATATATAAATCCATTAGAATAAAAAAAAAAAAAAATGATTTATTTTGTAATAATTTAAAAAATTTAAAAAAAAAATTTGCTATATAAAAATATATACATACATATAATATTTAATGTGATGAATTTTTTATACAAATCTATTTTGTAAAAATGCATATAAAAAATTAAATTGTGATGGCTTTGTTTGATTTTATTGATTTATATGGATTTAGATTAGAAGTAATTTTCGTATTGAAAAAAAAATTATTTTTTCTAAAAATGGATGGGTTGCTATTGCTATATTAATTTTACTTTGGTCAGCATTAAAATGAAAAAAATAGATTTAAATTCTTTTTAGAAGAATTAAAACCATTAACATATTACAATTTTAATATTTATTATATTTTATGATATTTTTTTTTAATATTATATTTTAATTATTTTTATTAACTATTTTAATTATAAATTATTATTTATAATTTGATTCAAATTATTACAGGTTTTAAAAATTATTTTTCCAAATATTAAATACAATAAGTTTGTTTTTTTTTCTTTTTTTTTAAGAATTAAGTAAATTAAAAGTAAACAAATAAACATTTTATATAAAAAAAAAAGAACAATAAAAAATTAAGCTAGAAAATTAAAAAAAAAAATTTATTAAAAGTATATATGCAAAAATTTTAGCCTTATAAAATTAAACGCTCCATAGCTAGTAGTAATGTTTAAATTTTCTAATAAGAAATTGGCTTAGTTACAATAACAAAAAAGAAAAAATATTTTTATTTAAACTTTGTTCTTATTATTAGTTTTTTGTTAGTACATCTTGTAGACCAAAGATTTCACACGAAGAACTACTTGTGTTACCGGTTACCGATAAATGTTTTAAATTTTAGGATTTAGCAAACACATACTAGATTTGAAAAGTTATTATTTCTATGCATTAAATTTCAAGGATTTTTTGTAACAATGTATGTTAAATGTAAAAATACTCAATAGATATTAATATTAAATAGTAAGTAACTATAATTAAAAAAAGTATAAATACAGGTCCCATCTACCATATGTTAAAATAATTTGCATTTAAAAAGTGCATTTATAGAATTTGTTTTTGTACTTAGCGCTCAAAAGGGTTTTGTTTTTTTTCTCTAGTAACGTGAAAACCACTAATTTTAATATAAAAAAAATTGATGTAAACTAACAAATATTTACAAAGCATTTATTTAAAAAATGTCTAATATAAACTTTTGAACAATAACAGTATTTAAAACTAATAATAAAGCAGAAAATTTTAAGTACATTTTATAAAGTCAGCTTAAAGGTCACTTAAATTTTGCTCAAATCTAAAAACAGAATTAAGTTAAAGAAAAAGATAAAAAAAACAATTCAGTATTTTTTTTTTAATATATACATATACATATTTAAAAACAAAAAAAGTAAATAATTTTTCAATAGCTTTTTGTATTATATATCAATATAAACGTATATGTATTATGTAATAAGAAATGAATGAAATTATGTATTTTAAAAAAAAATTATTTTCATACGAATTTATTATTTAATAATTATTATGTAGTTCCATGGCATTTTAACGTTGATGTGAATTTATTACCAATTTTCCAATAAATAAAGCTTTCGCTTAAAATCGTTTGTTTTTTTAATAAATAAATATTGTTAGCAAAGCTACTATATGTGCAAACATTACTCCTAATATCTATTAACTGATAAACAACCTCGATCTGTCAACAGCAAGTTAAAAAATTTTGTAAAATAAACGAGTATAAAGAAATTTATTTTCTTCAAACATTTTATTTAAAAAATTTTAATGTTTGTACAATTTTTGTTTTTAATATAAAAATGGACGGTTTCATACAAGCGTTTTATATACAATTTATATAAAATTTTAACTTTTTTTAACATTTTTTTTAAATATACATATTTGTAAATTTTTAGTAAAAAAGGAATGACTACTTTCTCTTAATACTATAAATAATTTGAGTTGGCCATTTATTTAAAAATTATTAAAATTGTTAGGAATCCAATAGTCTTTAAATGTGGTTGTATTGTCCATGAATTATTGCATCCATCTGTACCACATGTAAATATGCAAGAACGGTATTCCATTGTATCTCCACGTTGTTTAACGTAATCACAATAATTTCCTAAATCTTTCGATGAACAATATCTTTTAGCTCCTATACCACCTATTTACGAACAAAATTTCTTTTTTATTTTATTTTTATAATAATAGTTATTGGTGCAACAATTTTGTAGTGCAATATTGCTTAGAAATTTTTCTAGTACTACATAGAAGTGCTTATAAATAAGAAAAAATGGAAATTAAAGAATTTACAGTAGATTAGAGTACAAAAAAACAAGTCTGATTGTATAGGAAGATTTTAAAGAAAAGAAAAACTTTAATTATCTACTACCATCTATTAACATATGAAAAGATGATTTTGTTTTTTTTTTTGTTAGCCAAACGTTCTCTAGCAGATAACATTGAAAATCAAACAAAAAGTTTTAAATAATAACCATTTAAAGCTGTTGATTTTATGCAATATTGAGCGTCGATTACATGATCACAAGGTTTAGGTTTTAATGGCGAATCAGGCATATTAATAATCAAATCAGAACAGCTCATTGTATCTGCTGATGAACATTGATAACAATCGATGGAGTATACTAGAATTTTTTCAAAATATGAAATTTACAATAAAAAAAATTTTCTTTTTTTTTTGTTAATATTGTTATTTAGGGTTAGTATAAAATAAATTAAAAGTTTTATTTATAAACATGAAATTTATGATTAAATGTAACGTGAAACAACCTTCGAGTTATTTATGAGTTAAAAGTGTTAAAAATGTTAATGATTGTTTTGTATATTTCCATTCCCATTGTCAGCTTTGTTTTCAAAAATTGTTTAAATACCTTCAAAACGTCCGATATGTTTAATACAATATTGAGCTCCATGAACTCCAGAACAATCTTGAGGTTGAATATCTGGATGATCAAATCTTTCAAACCATTCTCCACATTGAAATGGAGTTGTTGAATCAGTAGTATTACATATATAACATCTTATTGAATATGCTAATTATGTTATAATTAAATATTTTTAATTTTAAAACAAAAATTATTCGTAAAAAAACATGTTTTCAAAATTAATATTTCCATTAGATTAAATAAATTATATTTTTTGTTTTTGAAAATAATTTTCACTTTTAGTTTTCTTACCTGTTTTTATAAAAATACATAAAAATAATTGTATGATGAATGTTTTCTTCATATTGATCGTTGTACTAAGTATTGAGTTCGTAGAGGGCGTGACCTGATTTTTGCTACTATTTTTAATCCGTTTCAATCGGTATATTAATTATATTAATATTAATTTCAACTTAATTTCAGAAATTTTCTTTCGTTTTTATTAATATTTGTATTATTTTTTGTTAATAAAAAACAGAAATTATTTAAATTAATATTTTTTTAAGAGACGTAAACAAAACATTGCATTAATAAAATAAATTGTGATTTGTGAAGTTAAAAACTGACATTTGACATTAACATTTCAAAACAACATTATTAAACCAAACCACAAGGAAAAAAATTTTTAAATTTCTCTTCCCAGGTAGCCAAAATAGACAGCTTTTATCATAGATATATTACTAATAGATAGGCAGTGAAGAAAATATTTTCAGCCAATTATGAGAAGCAGCTGAGTGAACCGTGCATATGTATTGCTTTAGTTTCCTCAGAAAAGGTGAAATAAATTCATTTCTAATTTTTTTTAAGGATTTTATGACTTATTTTGTTACTTTACAAGTAGTTAAAATTTTGAATAACTTAATTAAATTAAATTTTAATTTTAAAACAAAATATATCAATTATTAAGTAATATAAAAGCTTAAAATCTCTGAATGAAACTGGTTATGAAAAACTGCTTTACATAACTTTAATAAATATAAACAGCTGAGTGAACGAAATGTATACATATTATAAAATGCATATGTATTTTTTTGACTGAATACCTTAAGATAGCAAAACACTTAAGAAGAAAAGAAACGACTATACCTAACTTCCCATCTATTAGTTAATATATCTATGGCTTTTATTTACCCCATATTTTTGGGTAATTGGGTTGGTTTAAACAACAATTATAAGGTCTGTTCGAATACATTTTTTTGCATAAATTTACAAATGCAACCCTTGAGCAGAAAATTCTGCTTTTGATTTATTGTTTCAGTTTTGTATGAGATAGATTGGTTGTTTTTTCCTATAAAAAATGTCAATCAATGAAATTTGAAAATCACAGGCTAGCACCGCAACAATACAACGGTTACGATTAGCCTGTGTCACACCTAAGCATCTTGTAGGTGCAGTACCTTGAATTTATAGGATAGTAGTATGGTATAAATGCACAGATTTTTTGAAACAAAAATTTAGCTGATTCACGTAATGCTTTTACCAATAATATTAAAAAAATTAATTTTTATTTTGTTGTTTTATTATGGGCTTGCTTTAGCAAGGTAGGGAAAAAAATGTTATATGTATGTACCTATAAATTATTGTTATAATAAATTAATAATATACTTTATATACTAGTTTTTAAATAGAATATTAGAATACATACATTTTTTTTACTTATAAAACGTAAGTAACTCAAAAAATAAGTACACATTTTATGTTATATTTTGAAAAGCACTAAACTAAAGTCCAAATTCCAATATAAAAATGCAAAGATTTATGTTTATTGTACATATTTTCAATTTTGATAACTATGCATATATTGATGCATTGGTGCATAATAATTCTTACGTGCTGCTCCTTGTCAGTTTGATACACTCTGATACATAGTGTGAAACACTCTGATGTTACAACAAAAAAATCAAGTTGCGCGATGCTGAAGTGTGAAACGCCCCTATGTAAACAAGAAAGAAGAAAATTTTTATTTTAAATACAATTAAGAAAGACTAAAGGCAATAAATAAGTTTAATGGAAACAGAAACAAAGGTACTAATTGTTTTATAATTATTATAAGAACATAAGTTACTATTTATTTTATAAACAAGGCGGAAAAATATGGCAGAAAAACAATATATGTATATCATTTTAAGGCACGGATTAGAACCAATACTTTGGCACTAGTCAGAGCGTATTGATTGTTGGAAAAATGTATTCTTTTTTATTTATTATCTTTCGGAAATGCAAAAAAAAACTTGCCCCATCACCTTTTGTAGAAGTGCAATTATGAACACCACATCGAAATCTATTTAATTCACTCATATCTATTATGTATATTAAAAGAAATTGAGAACAATAAAAAATGGTACACTTATTAACTTACTTTTAAATATTTTTTGCATTCATTTTATATTTAATTCTGATTAATATTTTAATTTATTTAAATCTTTAAATCTTTACCTTTTACTGTTTTAGATCCCTGCTTTCGGTAATGTAAAATGACGATCAGTCAAATGATGTTTGATTCGATTTTGATTCAAATCTCAAATTCAAGCAGACTTTTGCAAATTTTTGACGCGACGTCAAGCAAGTGGTACTTACCAACAAAAACGAAATATTTTTGTTTAGGTGCGCTTTAGTATAATTTTATATTTTTGGTTGTTCTGAAATTATAAGTAGGAAAAATGAAAAATTTTGATAGAATAATTTAGATTAATACATGTTTTAAAAGCTATAGAATAATATTTTTTGGAAATTATAATTTCTTTTACTCACCAATCTAATCTATACATTAAATATGTCGCAAGTACAGTACGAATCAGAGAATCTAGGTGATTTCCTATTAGACCATACCGGCCATTCTGGAGATACTACCAAAGGATACCAACCCTGACCGACTGCACTGTTCCCAAACTAAATTGCGGAAACAATTTAGTCGTACAGTTTTCGACTACTTAGAGCGGAATGAAGGGGCGGCGATGTAATAAAGAACTACGATGTAACTATCTTCATCGACCGATCCCAGATGAAGGAAGGAGTCGGTGCTGGTATTTTCTCGGAGAAACTCGTTATTTAAAAATCCTACAGACTCCCTGACACAGCGAGCATCTTTCAAGCGGAGATACTGTGTGGACAGTCAATTCACTATTTAGACTTTTAATGCGAGCATTACAACCTCAAAGCGTATTGGACAGTGTCAAGAAGAACTTGCCATAATAAAGGAAAAGCTAAACAAAACATATGTACGTGCGGATGCCAGGGCATAGCAATATTGAAAAAAACTAAAAAGCAGATGAACTAGCATAGAAAGAAGTCACTTTGAATACTACCTCTCTTGAAAGAGTCAGTTGTCTAATAAGTGCCTTAAAGGAAAGGATCTTATCTTTGTATATAGCGAAATTACAACAGAGGTGGAGTAATCTGAACAATAGCACCATGTCTAGAACTTTGATATCCAAATCACGAATCAAATGAGTTGATATCCAAATCACGAATGGACATCGCCAAGTTAGTGGCAATCATTACAATCTGGAAATCCTCACAAGAGTTGGATATAAAACCGAAAATAACAACAAAACATAGATCACGTGTGTGCAGTGGGATCAAAATGGCGCAACCTAATGCTAATTGAGGTCTTCACGCAGCATGTGAAGGTCATCACCTTACTGACCTAACTACCTTACTTTATTAACAATTTTAGTCTCCGATATTAACTTTACTGTTTGAATTTCGAAATAATAGTGGTCTTGGTCTCATTTTCAAAACTCTAATAATTTTGTTTCCAAAATTGCATATCAAAAGTCCCTACCACAGTCCAGAAAATTAGTTTATAGGCAAGAAGGAATGAAAAGAAAGAAAAAAAATTGGCCTAATTGACAATTTAATTTTCATATACGGAATATAAATTTGTTTCGTGAACAGACGTATTTGGTTTGGTCATAATTTTATTTAAAAAGCAAGGTGTATCTACATCGCCATTCACCTGAGCTTTAGCTTAGCCTAAACGTTAAGGAAGAAACAATAGGATTATTTTTTTACGTCAAATTGTCTACAAAAAGTCAACAGATTAATTTTTTTTTGCCTTGGAACGTTTGACGATATTTTGACATTAAATATGTCACCTTTTGTTTATATTTATCAAACTAATTCAATTTATATACGATTTATGAACTACGAAGTACACAATTTATACATTATACATTATACATGATTATACATTAACATATGATCAGAATCAGCCATAGGTAGGTATCAGTTCAGGCATAGTTCAGGTGCTCAGGTTGCGGTTTGGTATATGTATTATATTTTATATAATAAAAAATTAATATTTCATTATATTTAAAAATAAATAAAAAAATTATTGCGTCAATGGCCCAAGAATTCTTCAAAATCGATGGAAGTGTTCTAGAAGGAGTATGTATTAAAAAATTTTAAAATCTACATATAAAATTATAAAAAACAATTGAATTTTTAAGGGAGGACAAATTTTAAGAAATGCATTAAGTTTAAGCTGCATATTAAGAATACCAATTCACATAAATAATATTCGTGCTGGACGTTCAAAGCCAGGATTAGCTGCACAACATTTGAATGGTGTTCAGTTGGTTAAACAAATATGCAATGCTCAAGTGCAAGGAGATTTTCTTGGATCTACAGAACTTAAATTTTCACCACAAAAAATTAAATCTGGAAAGTATTACATTGATATTGGAACAGCGGGGTAAATTAAATTATTCTACAAATTCTTATAAACTTTTCGAATATTAATTTTAGGAGTATTGCTTTACTAGTACAAGTAGCGCTACCGGTTTTATATTTTGCGGATGGTGAAACGACATTAGATTTAAAAGGTGGAACGAATGCTGCTATGGCACCTCAAATTGATTATATTACAGAAATTTTTCGTTTTAATTTAGAAAAATTTCGAGCAACTTTTGATTTTGATCTTTTAAGAAGAGGGTATGTCCAAAAGTGAAATAAATTACAATGTTTATATGTCATCTAAATATCTTTTAGATATTTTCCTAAAGGAGGTGGTCATTGCAAAATTAATATTAAACCAATTAGAAAGTTAAATCCATGTGTACTTGAAGATTTTGGTGAAATTAAAAAGTTTTTTGGTTGGAGTTTTGTAGCTGGAGTACTTCCTATTAAAGTGGCTAATGAAATGACTGCCGGTGCTAAACAAGTTTTTTCTAACTATTCAAAGCAAATAGAAATAGAGAGTTATAAGGAAGATTCTAAAATAGCAGATGGCAATTGTTCTGGAATAGTGTAATTAATAAATGTAAATAGTAAAAGAAAAATGAGGTTTAATGATTTTTATAGTCTAGCTTGTGAAACAACAAAAGGATGTATTATTGGAGGATCTGGTTTAGGAAATCGACAAGAAAAACCTCATGATACGGGACATAAAGCTGCCACTGAAATAGAACAATGCTTAAAGTTACGTGCATGTATTGATTCTTTTACTCAAGACCAGTTAATTATATTTATGGCACTTGCTAACGGTATCAGTAAAGTCAAAACAGTGCCATTAACTTTACACACTAAAACTTCAATTTTCATTGCAGAATCTTTAACAAAAGTATTTATTTTTATTAAATTTTGAAATTGCAATATTTTAATGATTTTTAATTTAGGTTAAATTTCATATATCAGAAAATAGTGATGGTTCTTGTATAATTGAATGCAATGGAATTGGATTTGAAAATAGAACAATTCAATAGATATAATTATTTCAAAATAATTTGTTTAAATCCAAAAATAATATTTTATATAATAAGTAAAATTTCTTATTTATTAATGTTATTTAATAAAAATGTTCCCCGCTTTATTTTTAATTATTATTTCTGTTTTTTAGTTTTAAATACAATTTTGAACTTTTATTTATGAATTGTTTTTTTGGTACCTCTTGAATTTGATAAATTTCAAATTTTTAAAAAACAAAAATGCACGAAACGTTAAATAAATTTTAAACGAAACGAATAAGAAATGTATTAACAAATTTACCAAATAAGGGACAAAAGCATTAAAAAATTCTGAAACTAGATGGATATAGGATCTAATATGAAATGAAAGTTTAAAAAATTAATGAATTTTTAAAATCAAAGTCATCATCATTTATATACGATGTTTTGCGTCCGTCCAAATGAAAAATGAATGAAATTTCTTTCGACACAATCATTCGAAAGCAAGAAGGAAGTGTTACTTAGTGCAAAAAAATTTTTTTTTCAAAGAAAAAAAGTAAAGACAATTTTTGTTTTGTTAAGGTTTTTTTTAAAGTTATAAATATCTATATTTTTTTAAAATCAGTGCATTTAAAATCAGTTCAATGTAAAAAATAGTTTTAGTAATTTTTTTTCCAAATGTACATTGCAAATCTTTTGAAATTTGCGTTTCTTCATTTTTCAATTATTCTAAATCCGATACAAAACTCATCATCGATTTATAAAAATCATTTTAAACGTTTACCTTTGAAAGTTTTCTTTTATACTTAACAAACGCAAAAAAAATATCTACCAAAAATACTATATACAAAAAATATATCACGAAAAATACATATAACATACATATATGACGTTGACATGTGCAAAAATTGTTTGCAGCCGAATGGACTTCAGCATACCAATTTTTTCCAATGCGGAACAGACTTTTCCATCCGTACGACTTTTAGTACATTTCCAAAAAAATTTTGAAAAAATGTGCTTATTAGTTTCACTCTGTCCGTCCGTCCATCCGTCCGTCTGTTTACAAAACTTCTAAACCGTTAAAGATAGAGAAAAAAAATTTTAACCATTGGTAGGTCTCACAAAAAAAAATAATTTTGTGGAGCAACTTGTCCATGTAGCCCCATTCATTACGGAGCTACAGCCCCTCAAACTTTGAAAAAGCCCTATTTTTAAATGCATATATCTTTTATGTTATGCTTAAGATTTTTTTAATCGGAAAACGTCATTCGACAGGTATTTTTTTTAACTTTGTAAATTAATATCAAAATTATACAATTTTTTTAAATTTAGTATTTAAATTTACCGTTATGTGAAAACCAAATTTTGAATGATTTTTCTACTTTCATAACTCCGGCACGCTTTTAGATAGAGGCTTGAAATTTTGAGGGAAGAAAGAACTTTTAAAATTAGTATAAGTTTGCTCAGAAATTTTTTTTGGGCCACCCCCTTTAAATTTGAATTTGAGGTATTTATATTGGTTTCATTTGAATAGTTTACAACCCACACTCTGTCAGTTGAAACACCAGATCTGGAACTATAATAATCTAATAAAATATATAAATTTAGTTTATCAACATTTATAAGTCACATAAAAATTTTAAACCTAATTAAGGGTTTATTAAGAAACGTATAAAATAAAAAATAAAAAATAAAACTAAAATATTTGCTTAAAAAACATTTAATTTTAAATTGATTTTATATAAAAATATGTATAGAAATTAAAGAAAAAGTATTTAAAAATGTCAATAATTTTAAATTCAGTCAATAAATTTTACTCATTGAATTGCTTTTTTGGTCATTTTCGTAGAAGGATACTTCTTTATTCTTTTATTTTATTTTTTTTATTATTAATAATTTGTATTTGAGTGAGAAGGCCTACTTCCGAAAGGAAAAGGGTCTCAACATTTTGTTTATATATGTACATTAATTGGGATGACAAAAAAAAAAACAAATTTATATTTGAATATTTCTAGTAATGAAATCAATTTTTTTCTCTATATTTAATTTAAATTTATAATATTTTTATATTAATTATTTTTGTGTTTTTATTTAAAAAAATCAAAACAGGTTGTACTTGCTGTCATTTTGAGTATTGTAAATGGACAAGATAGTTCTGCTATAACAACAAAATTACAAAATATTGTTAATGAGCTATTAGGGCTCAAAAATTGAAAATGTTCTATTTTTAAACATCTATAACTTAGGTATCTGTACACATTTTATTTCGGAAAGATATAAAAATTATATTTTAAGTGTGTAAAAGGTTTATTTTAGTTATATAGGGTTCCAGAGTTACAGCTTTTCAAAATTGCGGAATAGCCCTATTTTCAGATGTATATAGCTCAGGCTCTCCGTAATAGTTTTGCAATCTAAAACTGCCAGAAGACCGGAAATTTTATTATCTATATAAAACAATATCAAAATTATTTTGTAATTTACTATTTAAATTTAGCGTTATGTGAAAACCATATTTTGCATGAAATTTCTTTTTTCATAACTCCGGCACGCCTTTAGATAGAAACCTGAAATTTTGAGACAAGAAAAAACTTTTAGAATTAGTATATGTTTCCTTAGAAATTTTTTTTGCACCGCCCCCTGTTTAAGAGGTATTAGGGCTGAAAAATTGAAAATTGACTATTTTTAGGCACCTGTACAAATTTTTCGTCGGCAAGACATAAAAATTAAGGCTCCAGTAATATATTTTTACGTATGCTAACGGTTTTTCTTACTTATATAGGGTTGCAGACTTACAGCCCCTCAAAATTCCAAAAAAGTCCTATTTTCACATATTTTCTTATTACAAAAAATTTCTTAAATTTTATTTTTTTAAATTTTCAAATTTTTGTGCAAGTCACAATTCGAAACAGTTTGTATTGTGTTTTGGAAATGTGTGCTTTTAAGAACCGTTGGGTTACATTCTACTTTGTTTAACTGCACTTCAGCATAACCATATTGTTAGAACAAAAAAAAAAAAAAAAACTTCAAGATATAGAACCGAATTACTTCAAATATTCTGAAAATTTTAAGACAAAATAAAATAAATGCTGAAGCAGTTAATCCGACTTTTAAAAATTTATTGACATATTAAAACAACATAAATTTAAATTGTTGTCATTTTTTAAAATTATAAATGAAGTATTTACACTTTTATTGTTCTTATATAGACTTTCAAGGAAGTTTTCTAAAAAATTTAAAAAATACAAATGGAAATGAATTTAAAACTAAAAATTTTGTTTTTGTTAATATTTTATTTTTTGTCCAAATGAAACCAAAATATATACAAAATTCATTTATATTATATGTATGTACTAGATGTACTGAAATTACATAAATAAATTCATTAAAACAATAAAAAAAAAAAAAAAATTTATAATAACAATAATAATACAAAACAAACTTAAATTTAAAATTTTTAATAATAATTACATATTATATAATTTATTTATTTATTTATTTTTTTTTTTTTATAAATTTGTGATTATTTCGCGTTTTATAGTACCTATACAAATAGTTTAATTTTCGTTTTCTACTAAAAGAGATTTTCTACTAAAGACGTTTTTGATTTTTTAATAATAATAATTTTTTTTTTTTGTATTTAAATTTATTTTTTTATTTTTTTTTATTTTTTGGCAAACAATGAGCTTAAATAGTAAATATATAATAATATTTTACATTTTGTAAAATATAGAACAGTATAAATTAATAAAAAAAAAAAAAAAATCGTAATAATAAATATGTATGTATTTGATATAGTACATTGTAATTGCTTTTTGCATTTTGCATTTTTAAGTTTTAGTTTTGTTTTTTTTTTTTTTTTGGTTTTAATTTAAATAATAATTAAAAAAAAATTATATTATATTATTATTAATAAAACAAAAAAAAAAAAAAAAAAGTCCTAAAATTCAGACTTGCTATTGTAATTCAAGTTCACTGTTATGTTGTTAAGCGCATTAAATAAATCGAAGATTTTAAGTCACTTATATTATAATCAAACAGAATTATAATATTATTAACTTTTGTGTTTTTTTTTTTTTTTTTTTTAGACTGTAAAAAGCAAAGTTATATTTAGAATTCAGATTTTATTATATTTGCTTATTAAATTAACATTTGATTGCCCACAATGATTTGTAGAGTGCATTTTATATTTTCGAATCGAATCGAATTGTTGTTTCTTTAGAAATTGCATTACATATAATGTCTATTTATAATATTATGTTACCTTAACTAATTGTGTTAAAATGTTTCAGTTCTTTTTTATACACTTTCTGAATTCTGCATATTTATATATAGTTACACCTCATATTGTTGGCAATTCAGGAGCGGTTAGAAGAATTCAAGTATGTAAAATATTATTTTTTTAAATGATACCATCTTAAAAAAAAAAATTTGAATTGTATTATTTCTCTTACCAGTAAACTATTTTAGTTACCCAATGTTAAAGTGTTATAATGTTACCAGCTAAATGTTCTATTTAATTTTTAATCTAAAAAATTTCAATTTGTATAACTGACTGGTTTTATTTTTTTAGTTACAACATCATTTTATTTAAATATTTTTAAATTTATAAAAGCAAACAATTCTATTTTTTTTTTGGTATTTTTCGTTTTGTATCATATTTTTAGATTTTTTATCTTTTTCATATTTATTTTTTTTTTTTTTTAATAAATTCATTTTAATGTATAATTAAAAAAAAAAAAAAAGAAAAAAATTAAATAAATTTTAAGTAAATAAGCAGAACACCACTATGTTATTAAAGAAAAAAAAAAAACAAAAAAAAAAAAAAAATGTTAAAGTTAAACTAAAATTTAAAAAATATATAAGAAATATTATATTATATAATATTATAAGATTCGATTTTTATTTTTTTTTTTCTGTTTTGTTCTAAAATAATCATTATTTCATATTTTTATTTATTAATTTTATTAATTATATAAAGGTTATTCATAATAATATATATATTATTATTATATTATAGTTAATGATTCGAAAATGCAGAACCTGCCGCATTATTTTTTTTTTTTTGTTTTTGTTTGTTTGTATTATTTGTTTGTAATTTCTAAAGATTTTATTTTTTTTTTATATTATATTATGATGGATAATGTATTTTATTTATATACTTGTGTCTGTGTGTGTGTGTATGTTTTTTTTTTTATATATTAATTATTTTGTAATTCATTTTTTATGTTATATAATGAAATTTGTTGTATATTGTATTTGAGTATATGTCTCAAAATTAAATTAAACAAGAGAAAAATTTTATATATACGTTTATAAACTAAATAAAATTTACAAAAGTTTTTTTTAATTATTTTTATATTATTATTTTTATATATTTGTTATCATTCGTTAATATTTCAATATACAATATAGTAAAATTGGAAAATTTTAAAATTAAAAATTTTCGTTATAATAAATTTAAATTTTTTTGCAAATTTTGATTTGAAACAACACTTTATTAAAATACATAAATGAATTTTTATGCAAAAAGAAAATTATTTTTTTTTTTAATTTTATTTACATAATATAAATGTTATAAAAAAAAAAAAACATATTATGCTTAAAAGAATTAAGAGCTCTAACTGCATAGTCTTTGGCTCGTTTTTTTTTTTTTTTAAATTTAATATAATATATTGAATGAAAATGAATGTATGCAGTGCTGGATTAATCATAAGCAAACTGAGAATTCGTTTAGGGCATCATGATAATTGGGGCACTACAGAAATTTTGCAATATCGAACAGCATCATTTTCTTTTTTCTAATGTAAAAAAATTTCATACAAAAATATTTTACTCAGGTTGTTCAGTTGTACACACTGCAGGCTTTAGCATATTGCAAGCAACCCTAGTATTCTTGTTTTCTTGTACTCCGACTTCTGATTCCCAAGATATTGGGACTTCTTAGACTATATGGTATTGCATAGTCATAGGTTGTTTATAAAAATGCTTGTAATCGTATAAATGTAAATACAATTTAGATGGCATTTTGATGATTAGTGTAAATAATTTTACATCGGTAAATATCAAGAGTGGTGCGTTCACAATGGTTAATGTAAAATTTTGTTAATTTTTTTTTTTTGATTGCTTAGGGCATTTATGGATCCTTTGTTAATTTCTTTTTTTAAGTGTTTAGGACATCTACGGGTTCTAATACGGCTCTGAATGTATGTACGTATGTACACATATAGATGAATACACTTGAATGATAGATGAGTTTATACAAAAAAATATACAAAAATCGATTTTATTTTTAGATGTAGTTTAAGGGAAAGATTTTTAAACTACATCTGTAATTTTTTTATTTGTTAAAATATTCAATACAATATTCAAGAAAAAAAAAATGTCAATTTAATATAAATAAATAGGTATATATATTTTATTGAATTTATTGAGACTGTTATTATATAACTACCATTATGTATTAAATCTTTTCATAAAGGCGATTATGACCCTTATTTGAATGTATTTAAATAAAAAGTATGATTAATATATAATCATCCATATCATGTTAGACTTGTTATACAAAATTTGACATCAAACAAAAGCTTGAACTATAGAACTTTTAGTTTTATTTTGGCACAATAAACCATTTATAATAGTTATATAGGATTTTGTCTCCAAATAAAATTGAAAGTTACATGGCTCGACCCCGAATTCTGTGACAGATTTTGGTGATAGGTATCACAAGTTTAACATGATATGGGTAAATAAGAAATTTCGAAGAAAAACCATAATAATTTTACAAATATATTATATATCCAGAAAAAAGCAGGACATATGAACTTCTTCTGTCAGAGCAGTTAATTCTTCTATAGTTATACTATATAGACCTATCTAGAGTCTTTATAGATTACGAATACATTAGTTACTTTTCATCAAATTGTACTTTATTATAATCCTTTTTATTATGAATTGTTTTAAGTTTTATATATTTAAAAATATTTTTTTTTTTTTTAAATCGGTGTATTGTTCAGCGTAATATAATAATGAGTAATTTTGTTTCCAAATGCAAATTCTTTGCGTTTTCAATTCTTCATTTTCCAATTGTGCTTGCAACAGAATGAACTTTAGTATAGCAATTTTTTCGAATAGGGAACGGGCATTTTTATTCGAACGATTAAGCATCACCATATAAAAGTACATATGTATATGTATATAATATGATTATTTATAAGGTTGTTATATGATAAGTTATTATTAAAACATTAATTTTTTTTTTTTTTTTGAAATATATATATATGTTATTTTACATAATGTTATTAAAAAATAAATTTCTTCTCTTGTTTAATTTTTTGAGAAAAGATACCAAACTGTTTATGGATTTGTTCATTTGTTTTTGTTTTTTTTTTTTTGAATTTTTTCTTTTGTTTCAAAAACCTAATAATAATATTTTAATATTTATATAATATATTTTTATTCAATAAATAGTTGCACATTAATTATTACATTAAAACTAAAATTTTTTTTTTCCCTTAATTTAATTTGTTTGTTTTATTTTGTTATATCTGATTTGAAATGATTTAATTTTTTTGTTTTTTTTTTAATTCACTAATTAATTCTTTTTAAATTGGTTTTTAAATTTTTTTTCCTTAATAACTATTGTAAGATTGTTTAAATATTTTCTTATATAATTTTTTTTTTCTTCTTAATGTTTTCAAAATTTTTTACTTAATTTCTATTACACAAATAAACATTTACTTCATCAATTTATTTATTTTTGATTTTTTTTTTTTTAAGTATTTTGTATAATTTATATTTATTATTATTTTTTTGTTTTTTTAAGATTAAGATTAATTTTGGTTTTAATTATTCAAAAAAAAAAAAAAAAAAAAAATCATTTAATATATTTTTTTTTTAATTATTTTATAATTTTACATATACAATATGTATATTTATGTGATTTTTCTTTTTTTTTTTTTATATAATATTTTATATATAACAATTTGCTTCACTTGTGTTTTTAATTTTTTTTTTTTTGTTTTGATATAATTTAATTAGTATATGTTGTATTTTTTTATATATTTAATAAATCAGTTCATTTTTTTTTTTTTTTTTAAATATTTATAATCCAAAATATATCAAGAATATTTGGTAACTAAAACACTTTTCATAATATTAAATGTGGTTAAATGTTAAAACGTATTAAATTATTTTAAAATTTGAATGAGTTGAAATATTAAAATAAAAATTTAATTCTTCTTTTTAATTTTATAAAATTTTTTATAATGTGTAACAGTTCTTTTTGTCTATTAATTTAATTAAATCTGGTTTGAAAAAATTCTTATTTCTTTAACAATCAGTTATTATTTTATAAGAGTATAAATTTGTACACCAATATGTGCTAAATCAAAAATGGTTTCGTATCTCATGGTTAATATCAATCTTTTGAAAATTAGAGATTCATATTTTTGTACTTCTAAAATGAATAGTAAAAAAAAATTGTCTTTTAATAACATAATGAATAAATTATAATATATTATGTAATATAATTTCTTTTATATTTTTAATATAGTTTGTTTCCGCCTAAATGTATGCAAAATTTGCTTTGCAAAATAATGTTAGAAAAAGAACATTATGTACCTATTAATAAAAAAAAAAAAAAAAAATGTACCTTCTACTTTTTTTAATTAAAAATGTAATGCTTGTGTTTATAATTTAACTAATTAAAATTTTATATTAAAGTAATGCAAAAAAAAAAAAAAAAATTGTGCTAAAATATTCTATCTGTTAAAATTTTTATTGCGATTTTTACCAGAAAAATTACCAGATTTGTATAATAGTTACATATATTCGTTTATAATAAACACCGATTTTAAAACATATCGTAATTAATATTAGTAGACCAAAAATACTAGAAATAATATGTGTAAAATTTTTTGAAAAAAATTTAATCTTTCCCAAGTAATTTATGAATTATTTTACGTAAAGAAAAAAACAATATCGAAATATTTTTTTTAAATTTAAGTTTTTATCTAATAAATGTACTTAGAAGATATGAAATATTAAATTTTGGCAATAATATATTATTTTAGTGTTCATAAAATTTGGCTTCCTATACTCGTATATATACACAATTAAATTAATCATATTTAAAATATTTTTGCCATAAGAGTTTAACACTTCTTTGATTCAATGTATAAAAAATTAATTTATTTTATAATATATTATGTAATATAATTTCTTTTATATTTTTAATATAGTTTATTTCCGTCTAAATGCATTTAGAAACATATAGCATATTTCCGCATTTTGTTTATTGTTTATATAAATTGAAAAGAAATAAATGTAAATTTACGAAATTTACTAAATTGTTATGTTTTTATTTTATAATAAAACATTTTTTTTTATTTATTTATTATAAAAAAAATTTTTACGAGTCAAATTTACTTTATTTTACAAAACAATAATCGAAAAAGGAATTAATTAAAAAAAAGATTTTAATTTACATTATATTTAATAAAAAAAAAATTATTTTTTATTATATTTAGAAAAAAATGTTTTATACTTTTCGAAGAAATATCCAAATTTTTAACTTTAAACCTTTAAGAATTTCCACTTTTTTTTAAAGATCAAATTAAAAATTCAAATTTTTAAGAATAGCTGGTTAGTTTGTGTTGCTGGTGTTTAAACAAAAAAAAAAAAAAAAAAATTCAAATTTGATAATTTTGGATTATAAATTCTGTTTTTTGTTTTTTTTTTGTCAAATATTAAATTTTCATTGAATTATATTATATAATTAATTTTAATAATAACCTAATATTTTATTAATATATTTTTAATTTATATATTTTCACTCAGTCCTTTTGCCATTTTTTTTTTTGTTTCTTATTTTTTTCTTTTTCTACAATTATATGTATATTTTAATATTTTATAGAAAAAAAAAAAAAACATTTTTATTTTAATTTATATTAAAAAAAAATATTTCATTATGAAAAAATTTTCTACAAAAAAATATCAAAAAAAAAAAAAAAACATTGAATAATAATTTTTGTGGTCATAATTTATGCTTAATAATAAAATTTTTTTTTTTAATAATTTCTAATTCATTTTTATTTTAAATTTAAAATATAAATTTTCTAATAATTAAGTAAAAAAATTGAAAAAAAAAACAAACAAACCAAAAGAAAAAAACAAAATCATGATATTTTTTTAATAAAAATATTTTGGAAGCACTAAATTTAATTATATAATTAAATTAATTTATATAAGAAATTTTTTTTTTTTTTTTTTTTTACGCAACGCAAAATTAAAAATTTATATGTAAGTGTTATCAAACCTTTGTTGTTAAGTTTAAAAATTATATCAAAGTATTTTTTCTAAATTATTTTTTTTTTTAATAAATATCGTTTCTTTTTGACTTTTTTTTTTTGTTTTTTATAAATAATTACAGTACAAATAAATAATTTAATCTATTTTATCCTATCTACTCCTTCATTATGTATTTTCATATTTTTAACAATAATTTTACCAATGAATTTAGTTTTTTTTTTTAAGTATTTATCTAAATAGAAATTATTGAGTTTTCCAAAAAAAATTATTTTACATTATCTTATAGTTTTATAAGTTATTGGCTCAATCATTTCAGGATTGAATTCGAGTTTAATAGTTTTTTTTTTCTTTTTCCATTTTGTTGTTGTTTCGAAGCATGAGTGTGTGGCTGTCCATACACTAAGGCCCTACAATCTGTTGTGCTCCCCTGCTGAATGGTCCTCTCGCCTCCTATAACCTTCATGATACCCATTTATGTATCTCTATTAGCCAATCTATAACCTTCATGATACCTATTATGTCTCCCTGATTCAGCATACTCATTTCAGAGAATGTTTCCCACCAAGGTTCCTCCACCAAAGTTCTTCGTTTCTGGGATATTAAGTTCGGGCATTGGTACAGCATGTGAAGTACTGTTTCTTTTCTGCCTCTTACTCGCATATCCTGCATAGATTTGTTTCAACTATGCCTATCTTTTTGGGATGAGCTGTTAGCATCAAATGGCCTGTGCTTATTCCCGTAAAAAATCTCAGATCCAAATTTTATAATTTTCGTTGTCTTTTTACTGTTTGTTTCACTCCAGAATTCTTTCGTGTGTATTGATTCTGGGAATCAGAACCAACTTTCCTCGCACTGGTTTTTGTCCAGTTATTGGTTGGGCATTATAATATATTGACAAAAATTTACAATAGAATTTGAAATCTATTTTGAAGTCTTCTATTATCTATAAGAGTCTAATTATCGAATATTTTTGAAATTATGTTTAATATAATACTTAGGTATAGAAACTGATAGTAATTAATAAGTTACATAATATCTAGACTGGATAGGGAAATTTCTTTTAAAATTTATTTTATTAACGAGACTAAATATTTAACATAATTTAATAATACATTAACTAACTAACGACTGTATAAGTCACAGAAGTTATAGTCACAGAAATAATATTAGACAGTTTAAAGGGTTTAATTTAATCATAAAAAGGAGTTTTTCTATAGGCTACATTATAGAAAGGTGACATTCTCTTTATAAATTTTTAATTTTGGCTTTTGTTTTTTATTTTTTTTTAAACAATTTTTGTATAATTTATAAAATTTTATATATTTATTTTATAAAATTTATATATGTAATAAAAAAAAATTCGGGTTGTTAAGAAATAAAAACAAAAAAAATAAAAATAAAAAGGATATCCTTTGAACATGACTTAATTTCTACCAATTTTAATTTAAATTGAAATCATATTAAAAATGTTAGAAGAGTAAACAAAAAAAAAAAGTTATTAAATTAAAAAAAAGATAAAATTGTTAATTTTTGTATATATATATTGACTGCCATAATTTACCTATATACAGGTAATATAGTTATTATTATTAAAAGATTTTTTGATTTTATTTTATTTATACTTTATTAACAAATAATTCTGTTTTTAATTTAAATTTATTTTACTTTGAGAGTCGATTCAATAAGTCGAATTCATAAAACTGAGGTCACTCCAATCTCACATTTTCATGCAAAAACTTTCAGTTAAGGTGTAGATTTTGTTTGAAAAATTGAAATTTGTGTTCAACCTCAGTTTTATTGAGGTTGAATTCAAGTCTAAGTTTTACAAATAAAAACTATTCTTGAACTTGTAGATTTTGTTTGTAGAAATTAGATTTGAGTTCAAGCTTCCAGTTGTATGCATTCGATCCAAAATGTTACAATTTGTTTTTATATAATAATAAAATTAAGTTAGTTAACATCCTCGAAAAAAAGGTTATTTACTTCACTCAAAACAGGTAAGTAATTATTTGATTTGATACGATAAATTTTATAATTTTCGATAAGTCATATAGAAATTTTAATTAGTGCCTAAAATTATTATAAAGAAAAAATTTTTATTTAATTTTAATTTTAGTTAACTTCAAGAAACTTCTTTTCCTGGGTTTTTTTGCCTACATATTATTACTATAATGACCACTTTGAACATTAAACCGAATTTCTTTAATTTTGAAATATTTTTAGACATTTCTGTACCTTTTTTCAATTATTTTAGTCAGTAAAATTAAAGATCATTTATTTTTAAGAAAAATTAATACATACATATATAAAAAAACAAAAAAAATTGACAAAAATGAATTAAAGTAATTTATAGGTAAAATTTGTTTTGGCCGATATTAGGAGTAAATCAGAAAAAATAAAACATTAACTTTAGATAAGGTTTTATCGGGTTGGGTACGAAATCCCAAATCGCAAAGTCCCAACCACAAAGTCCCAAACAGAAAATTCCAAATTACAAAATCTCAAATTGCAAAATCCCAAAAAATTTTCAACTTATAAAATCCCAAAAAGCGAAATCTTATTCGGGTTGGGTACGAAATTCCAAAAAATCATTCCAAAAACAAAAAATCCAAAAACAGCGGGTGGACTCACGGTTAAACACGGTCAAAACAAATATCTTTCTTCACTTTCTATCCGTGGCCGTTCTATCAAAGGTGGAAAGACTTAACCTCATGATTTCTGCAAGAAAATTCAAATTTTAAGATCCAAACTTTCAAAATCCAAATGCATCAAAATCCGAACTTTTAAAATCCAAACATGTACAATCAAAATAATAGACAATCAATAAATTCGGAAATGCATCAGCATCAGCATCACGCATCACAAAAGTATCAAGTTCTAAAATGTATCTACAAAATATTACCGAAAGCATCAAGTTTTTTTTCGTAACACTACCGATTTTGATGCGCAGTTTTTGAGCAAACTTCGCATCATATAATTTTATGATACTTTCGTTGATACTCTTCTAACATGAGGTTTACATTGGATAGTATTATAATAATAAAAATGGTAGATGGTAGCATTCGGAAATTGTGTTCGAAATATATCTTTGGGAAATTCTTCAATTATTTTAAAATAATTTTTTGCTTTGGGTATAACTTTAATTTTTTTTTCAATAAAAGAGCAAAAACATTTCTCTTTTTTTCTGTTTTTTTACAAAATTTTTATATGGTAGAGGTGTATCATATTCTGATGGTTCGCAGTTGTCCAAAAACGTGTTTAAACCTATATTAAATAAAATCTTATTCATCTTTTTAACTCTAATTAAAAATTAAAATTAAAAATATTCAAACGTCAAAGGCATCAATTGTGAAAATATGAATGTTCTAAAATGTCACAATTGTATCAGCAACATTATTGCATCGCATCATGAATTTTGTAGTAATACAGTAGTGATACAGTATCAATACCGCATCATTACTAAAAATGATGCATTTCCGAATTTACCCAATTATGATATAAAAATTCGGATATATATACATATACTCTGGAAAAACGGCCAACACTGATTTTGTAACCAACACTAAAAACTCTCTTAATTCCATTTCGCATACGCAAGTACATATATAAAAACTCTGGAAAAGGGCGCAACCCTGATTTTTTAAGCAACTCTAAAATCCCTCCTAAATCAAAATCTATCATACACTAATATATAAATCCTCTGAAAAAAGCGGCAACTTTCTGATTTTAAAACCAACTATAAAATCCTTCCTAATTCGGAATCTTGCATACACGAGTTTTTAAATACTCTGTAAAAGGAGGCAACCCTGATTTTGAATCATACTTTAAAATCAATACTTATAGTATGCCCATACGTATACCAATTTCATAACAAAATTTAATTTTCCTATTTTCATATATGAAATATAATTAATTTAGAAGGAATGGTGGCTGCCACCACCAAACCCCCTCTAATAAAATTATTGGAACCCTGATTTGGAATCCAACTCTAAAATCAGTACAAAAATATGCCAATGCATTCAGGTTTTCATACAAAAATATTAAATTTTGACATTTCTCTATGAAAAATAGTAATTTTGGGATTTTGTGTTTGGGTTTTTGAAATTTGGAATTATGTGATTTGGAATTATGTGATTTGGAATTTTGTAACTTTAAGGTTTTGAAATTTTGGGATTTTGATACTTTGAGATTTTGTTATTTGGGATTTCGTAACGTTCCCGGTTTCATCAGACAAGAAAAAAAAAATCCTGGTAGAAGAAATTTCTGACTAAAAAATACTTGTTTCAATCAAATGTTATAAGATAATATATAGCGAATACATTTATTGGGAGCATCTCTTACAAATTTTTCGCTTCTATACTATAACATAACAAAAAAAAAAAAACAAAAACAAAAGATAATTAGTTTAAAACTAATATATGGTATAATGTAAAATAAAATTTCAAAATAAAAGTAAAAACTTATAGATAAATTGAAAAAAAACATTTTGGTAATTTTTCTTCTGTTCCTATACTATAATGGAAGTCAATAATTTTAAAGAGCACTCATTAAATAATCTTTTCGAAGTAACAACAGGATCCGAAAATTTATAGTTAGTCTTGTGAGATGAAATATATAAAAGTCTATGAGTTCGTATATATCACATAATGGTGCATATATATTGTATACAAATTTAAAATAAGAGGGAAATTTATTCTAGCTGATAATATATCAACTGAGGCTGAAACTGAGGCTGAGAGGGAAAATTTTCAATTTTTGGTTTTATTTTGTTAAATACATTTATACATTAATTTTTGTGGCGAAAGTATTTCTTCTATATCGTATATAAAAACAGAATTTAAATGTTTAGATATTTTAATTAAAAATTAGTGTTCATAAATAAAATTTTTTAATGAAATAAACTTGTAAGAGAACATAAAAAAAAAATTATTTTATATAAAATTTATATAAATATTCGTTTATATTGAATTTATGGTTTTTTTTTTTTTGCCTTCTTAATAATAAAATAATTTTATGATTATATAATTTAAAATCTATATTCTCACTGGTATTTTTTTTTTTTTTAATAAATAAATAATAAATATTCCTTTTTATTATTTTTCAATATGATTGTTTTTTTTTTTTTGTTTTTTCTTTTTGTTTAGAAAGAATTTAAATGTATTCATTCCTTGATTTACACAGTTTTCAAATTTTTGTTCAACTTTATTTCACCTTTTTGTATTGTGTATATAGTAAAAATATCCTGACCCTGGGGGTAGAATGTATATAAATCCATGTAAATCGAGAAATAAATATTTAGATTTATGAGAGTTAACTATTTAGATGGAACCATGGAACCCTTAATAATAAAAAATTTTGATTTGGCAGTCAATTTAATAATATTTTTTTTTTTTTTTTATCTTTCGAAACAAAATAATGTTTTTTTTTTAAAGATAATTAATTGTCTTATTAACAACATTGTATTTTGAAAAATTGTAATTATACATTTGTATAATAGTTATGTAGTAATTCCTTTAATCATTTGAAACATTCCGTTTTTTTTTCTTTTTTTAAAGCTAAATTTTATTTTTTGAATTTATATGTATATTTAATTTTTTTTTTTTGTGGCAAAAATTAATTTATCAATTTTAATTTGATTTTTTAATAATTAATTTTAATTTCAAATTTAATATATTTTTTGTTGTATCATTTTAATTTAGTTTTGTTTTGTTTAATTTTATTATTATTTATATAAATTTACTTATTTTGTTTTTTAAATGATTAATTTTGAATTGTTTTTTTTTTTTGTTTTTTAACTAAACACACAAATGAAACCAGACCAGCTGGCTCATGTTTTTTTTTGTTGTAATTTTATTGTATTTAAATCTAAATTGTTTTTTTTTTTTTTTCTCTCATTTTTTAAATATATATTTTTTTTTTTGTTTGTAAATTGGATATTCACAGGGAATTTTTAAATAAAAACTTTTAAAAATTTAAAACACGAAAAATAATTAACGAAAAATAAATTATTTTGTTTAAAAATAAAAGTATATGTATAAATTATAAATCGATTAGTCATGAACTACACTAGTTTTCTAAATCAAAAGTATAACACCGAATAAAAAAATATAATTATTAAATTTATTATGTTTTGGATTGAAACAATTTCCAAAAAAGGATCAATTTTCTGATAAATTAAAATAATAGTCCTAAAAGTATGCAAAAACAAAGATAAAACTTTATGGTTTTTTTTTTTTTTTTTTAGAGTAACAATATTGGTAGCAATTTATGAAATTTATTAATATAATTTAACTATTTAGACGAGTATTAAAATATGAGTGAGCAATATTATAAAAAATATTAAATATAGGTAGGTATACAATTATAAGTTTTAAGTTAAACTTTTACCAGATAAGATAAAATTCTACGTTTTTAAATTCAATGCATTTTTCACAATGGAATTATTTCTATTTCAATTATTGAATTTTTTTTATTTTTTTTTAAAAGGTATGTTGGTATTTTTTAAATATTTTCTAAAATTTCTATAAAAATTTGTTTTTGGTAGTATTTTTTAATAAGAAAAGATTATCATTCATTATTGTTATGAAAGGATTTTAATAATTTATTTCAGGATTTTATTGAATGTTTTTCATTACTCTATTGAGTAATTTTTAATTATAATTCCGATCAAATATTATTATAGATGCAGTAAAGCCTCAAGCTAGGCCATCTTTTAATAAAAATAAATAAATATAATTTAAAATGAAAAATATTTTTAAATTTATAATTAAATAAATAAATATTAGAGCAAAAATTAAATAAAATATCATGGTACTCTCTTTTTTTTTTTCTCTGTTTTTTTACAGAACATCGAAATATTCATTTTACAATTTGCTCACTCATTTTATATTTTTCTATTAGTTGTACCAAGAATATATGAATTTAATTTCAATTTTCAGTTGAAATACAATTCAAATAGAATCAATTATCACGTTTTTAATTACTTAAACATATTTAAAAAATATTTTAAGAAATTTTTGTTGTTTTTTTTAGAATTAAAATAAATATGAAAATTTCACAATTTTCTAAATATTTTGATTTACAACACACATTGAACCTGTGAATACCCTTAAAATTTATTTAACATTGTTTACTTTAATTTTTCTTTTTCATTTGATTACTTTTTAATTTTTTACGTTGTTTTAATTAATTAAGTTCTAAATTTTTGTTTTTTAAGATTAAAATTCTAAAACATTAATTTTTATTATGAAAAATCTACATATTTATATTAATATATAGTATATAGCGCACTAAATCTCCATAGTACATGTATTTAACATGTTGGTCCAATAAATGAATTTTTTGTATAATTTAATTGTTATTTTAAAATAAATTTTTCCTTTGTTTTTTTTTTTTTTTTTTTTGGTTGTAAAAAGAGAAAAACGAAAAATACAACTATGTATATAGCATTCGTTTATTATATTTTAAAAATTTTGTTTTTCCATTTTTTAAGTAGAAAATCTGTGGTCCATATATTTTTTATTTTTTTTTTTTGTTTTTTTTTGAAAATTTTTGAGAAAAGTGAAAATTTTGAAAGAAATGTGTAAATTGTAGTAGCAATTTTATTCATTTTGATTTTAATAATTTTGTTGTTTTTTTTGTGGACTTCAGGTTTATGTTTTAGTTAAATAACTGAATAAAATTTTAAAAATGGTTTTCAATCAGTGATTTAAATGATTTTTGTAAATTTTATTAAATTTAACTGGATATATGAGAGTTTTATTTTAATACAAAAAAAACTTTTATGAATTTTAGAATTATTATGTTATTTGTTTAAGTAAATTCAGTAAATTGCAAATTATTATTTTTTTGCTAATTGAAATTACATAAAATAGAAAGTCACGTACTTTTGATAAAATTTTAAAGTAAAATGTAAAAAGAGCAAAAGAAAATTTTATATGAATTTTAATTGAGAGGTTTTATTTTTGTAAGAAAATTTTACTAAATAATTTTTTAGATAACGTGAATAGAAGATATAAGAATAAATAAAGCTAAATAAGAATACATAAAGCAGAATAATAAAGCTAAAATGTTATATTTATCGGGGTAAATTTGAAAAAGGAATTAATTTTATAGAAGGTATAAATAAAATAAATACGCCAAAAAGTATGCAATTTTTTTTCTTCATTTATTTAGTTTTTATATTGACCAAAATGATCTCGGTGGTTCAATGGTTAAGCAAATGACTTACAAATGGAGGAACTGTTAGAGGTTAAAATCTTGCACAGATAATTAAGTTTTTTATTTGGAAAGAAAATTACAGAAAATCAATTTTTCTTAAAAAGTTGCTCTTGCCACCCAAATAAATAAATAAAGATATTTTTTCGGAAGCAAAATTATTTGTTAACTGTGACCAACGAGAATTATAAATTCTTATAATTTATTTAAATCAAAACACTAACAAAAAAAAATTTTATAAGAAGAAAATAAAACTAAAGGATTTTAATATGTACAAGAAGAATTTTTTTAAAAACTTTTTAACTTGTAGATAAAATTTATTTTTTATCAAAGTACGTACTTTTTATTTTTTATCTATCGTAAATTTTTTTTTTTAAATTTTGTTAAAAGGTATAGCAAAATATTTGTTTTTTCTTTTGCTTGATTTTAAATTTAAATTTTTTATTTTCGATATTCTGGTAAGAAGTATTAAGTTTACTGCATTTTTGTTTAGATTTTTAATTTATTACATAAAAGCTTTTGTAATTTATATCAAACAAAGAAAACTAAAAAAAGGACTTGCAATAATACAAAATATATAAAAAAAAAAAAAAAAAAAGTGTATTGGTCTTTACTTATTCAATTTGAAAAAATAAAATAGATATTGGTTCCATTTTAAAATTGTACATTTTAAATATATATATATATATATATATTAACATTTTATGTTTAATGTTTTGTTTCTTTTATTTTTTTTTTTATTAAAACAAACAAAAAAACTATTCTCATTATTTAATTATAATTATACATAATATATATTTAAGTATTTCTTTCTTTTTCATTTGTAATTTGGTTTCATCTGTTTTTTGTTTAATATTTATTTTGATTTGTAATTGATAATGTCTTAAATTTTTGTTCTATTTTATTGAAATTTTTTTTTTTTTTTTTTTTTAAAATAAATAAATTTGTTAAAATTATTAATAAGGATGACAATTTTTAAAAAAATATATTTGTGAACAATGTATTTTCTTAAAATATGTCAAAAATGAATTAATTTTTAATTATATTTTATTATAAGCATCTGATATTTTTGTGACTTATTATGTTAACAAATCTATTATACTATTTTTTTTTTTTTTGTTGATCATTATACAAATTAAATTAACATTATCAATTATATTTATATTATTGGTTTTTAAATTGTTTTAAGCTCCGGTATTTAAAAATAATACCATTTATTTTAAAAAATTTATGATTAATTATTTTACACTCAGAATATAATTTTTTTTGACATGCATTTATTTAAAATTATAATGTAGTTTGTATGACATAAATTAAGATAAAATAAATTATAATAAATTGTAATAAATTGTAATATATGATCACATAATAAAGAAATATTAATAATCCTTTTCTTAAATTTTTATTTTTTTTTTTTATACAAGAATAAACAATTAATTATATATATTCATTCCATGATTTAAACAATGACCTTTATATAACCAATATTTTTATGTTTTAATTTGATAAAAGTATATTTTTGATCTTCATGAATCATTTATTAATAATATTTTTATACCATTCTATTAATCTCATCAGTATCATCATCATAAAAAAAAATACTTACTATTAAATTAAACTATTAAATTCAATATGAAGTTAATATATGAAGAAAGAGTATAAACTCTATTCATTTAATTTGTATTTGTGACTTTATTATGCGATAACATAAAACCAATACCAATACGGTAAGAAAAAAAAAAAAAAAAAACAAAATTCTCAATTTTATATAAAATTCAAAAGTTAAAAATTTATAATGAATTAATTGTTAATTATTTGCCTATTAAGTTTTAATTTAATTTTTTTTAATTTTTTTAACTTTAAGACCATAAATTTTATGTAAAACCAATCTCTTTATCCTTTTTTATTCGTTTCATGTTTTACTTTTATTTTTCATCATCGTTATGAATATCTGTACAAATTGTATCAAGTGTTTAAATCAAGGTTTGAAATTCATTATAAGTGTTAAGAAAGATTAAATTAAATTTGATATTTAATTTGTTGTTTTTATGTAACTTCATAAAATAGGATATTTTTCAGTTACATGTAGAAAAATATTCCAATATTGTACCTAATCCTTAATCTATAAGAAGTGTCAGTAAAAAAAAAAAAAAGAATTGAAAAAATTAAATAAAATGACAGAAAAAGTTTGTAAAAAAATTACTTGATTCTAGGTTAAAATTTAGAATTTTTTTTTATATTATTTAACTAACTTTATTAATTATTGATTATTATCTAAACTAAGCTCATATATCATCAGGTGGTAAAATTATAGAAAATATTCTTGAGTGCAAAAAAAATTAAAATAAAATATATCTTAAGAATATTACACAATTCCTTTTGTAGAAATAATTATCAAAAAAAAAAAAAAAAAAATTAAATATATTGGTTCTGTTTTTTATTCAAATTTTATTTAAATGAATTTAAAAAAAAAAAAGGGAAATTTTAAGAATAAGTTTTACTTTTTATTTTGTCTATTTGATTTTTGTTCTATTATTACTTTTTTTCTTACATGAGAATTTATTTAAATTGTAAATTATAATCCTTAATTTTAAGGATTTTAATTTTTCTTTTTTGTTTTTATAAGTTGGTTTTTGTATAACAGTTTTTTTTTTTTTCTTTTTAAATAAATTTAAAAGCTTTATTGTTGTTACTTTTAATTTTGATTCTTTTAAGATTTCATACTATGTATTTTTGATTTGAAATTATTTTTATAATATATAATATAGTTTTTTTTTTTCTATCATTTTAAACGTTTTTAATTTTATTATTAATTAATTTATTTATTTGTTTTTTTTTTTTTTTTTTTTTAAATTATTTTTACATTTTATTTAAATTGTTTTCTACATAAATTTGAGACCAGCCCAAAAATTTACAAAAATTTTTCTTAAAATTTTAACATTTTAAATATTATATTATAATTTTAATACTTCTAAAATGTAATTTTAATTTATTTATCATATTAAATTCAAAAAAAAAAAAAAAAAATAAATAAAATAAAAAATGTCTATATTTTAAATGAAATGAATATGATGTTTTTTTTTTATTTTTTTTTCAATCGAAGTAATTTCAAGTTTTTGCTTATGTTTATTCCATAAAATTTTTGTTTTAAAAATTTTCTAAAAAACGCAAAATATGGAAATTTTTATTTTATTTGTTTTTTTTTTTTTTTTGCTTTTTTTTTTTTTTTTAGAAATAATGATAATTAATGATTTATATAAATAATTAAAGTTATAAGTCCAGTCATTTATTTTGTTATAATTTGTTTTTGTTTTTTTTTTTTTTGTATTTTTGTTTTTTGTTTTATATTTTAAGTATCCAGATTGATTCACTATGTATAATGCGGTTGTTTCCCTAATTAAATTTAATGACGTAACGTTCCTAAAAATAAATAGTAAAGAAAAATTATGTTGTTGTTATAAATATTAATTAAAAAGTGGAAAAAAAAAAAAATAAAATTTTCCACATTCCATTTTAAAACTACTCCTTTTTTTTTTTTTTCTTTTTTAATTCAATTTTTGTTAAATTTATATTAAATTTAAATGGGATTTTTTTTTACTGCCTAAAAATGGGATGTTTATTTTACTGCTGAAAAATAGCAAATAAAAGATATCAGTTTCAAAGTGTACGATTTTATGAATTCATTTGTTAAAAATCCTGTATAGGTTATATACATATGTAAATGTTCCATTTCTGTAATTTTATTTAAAACAGTTTATATTTTTGCTACCTGTAAATTAAGAACGTTAATGGAAAATGAGTTATAATGAGCGATTACTTCATATGACGAAATGACGGCTGTGATGTAAACAATTATACATATTATAACACATTTCACACTTAAAGTAATGCATATAGAGTTGTACATCTAAGGTTCTTTTATAGATCTAAGGAGTGATAGATTTGAAAATCCTTAAAGTGATTGAATAAATTCCAAATTCTTAAAAAATAAATGTTATATAGAATAGGTTGAATTGATATTCTTAAGGGGTTTCTTATTTTTAATCATTGGGAATCAGAATTAATTTCAAATGACACAAAATTAAAGGTATATAATATTACTAATGTGTGAGTAAATGAAAACTTTGTAATAATAGAATTACATTAATTGATACAATAGAAAACAAAAAAACTAAATAGCTTAATTATTTTCACACGTTTTCAAACTTTATTGATTATTTAGAAACGATTTCAAAACTTTTTGAAAATTTGTTTTTACCTGAATGGCATATTGCTAAAACTTCTACTGGCAATGATCCTCGTCTACGATTTAATATCGATTCTACATCGGATTTTTGTCGTTTAAAACGGTACCATGCTTGAGAAGTACTACTGGTACTACTTTCAGGATCTGGTTCCGCCATTATTGGGCTTAAAATTTCAGCACCACCTGATGATCTTCTTCTTAAAAGTTTTTTACGATTTCTAGGCTTACCATTAAAATTATTTGCACGATTTACTGATGAACTATGATCAAATGGGATGGAGCCACGTCTTTGAAATGTTGATGGATTTAAAAGGAGACTTTCATTATCACGAGTTGTTTCTATTGTTAAATGAAAATAATTAATATAAATAAATTTAATTAAATAATATTTTAATTAGTACCTATATGAATAGCATCAACTGGCATTGAACCTCTTCGAATAAATTTATCACATGTTCTAACAATTAAATTATATTGATCTGTTTCAGATGATTTCGATGTTGATCCAGTAATGGTTGTTGTAGTTGCTGTTATTGTTGTGCATAATATATCAACAGGTGCAGAACCTCGTCGTTTAATTTGCCCTAATTTAACTTGGGATGGGTCTACATTTTCTTTTTGACTGGGTATAGATAATTTTGCCATTTTATGGGATTTCATTTCAATTTGATATGATCCATTGCCAAGTGTTGCTTCACGTTTGAAACTATCCTTTTTGGATTTCTTTTTAGAGTCTTGATAAGTCAAAGGTTCAGTAGATTGTCCAATTTGAGAGCTATTTGAGCTACTAGATTCAACAACACAACCTGTCATTTCAGCACCAGCTGACATATAACGTGCTCGTATATATGGTTGTAATGGTGGAAACGTTTGCTGACGAATTAATTGTTTGGAAACATTATTTGTTGTTAACATATTTGCACTTAGAGAATTAAAGCCACCATGCATAACTATGTTCAAACGATCAGCGCAATCACTTTTACTCATTGTTGCAATATTTAATTCTGGCAAAAGAGTTTCTGCACTTAATGGGCGTTCTCGTTCACCAAAACTACCAGCAGATGATTTTCTGAAACAATTCTCACTATCTGATGAAAGAATTGAAAATGAATCATCAAATTTACTTTCAAAGTCTTCTCGAATAGTTGATGTATGTTGGCCATGTTCAGTTCCGCTACCGCAACTAGACACAAGTTTTTCGCGGGGTTCTTTTGGCGGAAGAATAATTTTCGGTGGGTTAACTGGTACAGAATGCCTCCGATCAAAATGACTTTTACCGAATTTCGGTACCTGAAGAGAACTACGTCTTGGTAATTTTATATCAGGTAATAAAACTTCAGAACTGTCAGATAACTCAAGACATATATCTGCCGCTTCTCCAATATCATCTTCATTATCATTATCAGCATTTTCAATGTTATTATCACCATCATCAATATAATCTTCATCTAAAAAATCATCATCAGATATTTCAGTTTTCGTTTCTTCAGCTTGTTCAGCAGCAACACGATTTGACCATTGTACTTCATTATCTTTTAAATATTTCATCATCCTTGTTGATAATTTTGTATTTAAAAATTTATGCCATTCAATAAATAATGGTGTTACAACAAATTTAAAAAATCCAACTTGAATTTTTGGCACAGAATTTGTAAAACGGTCACATAATGATGTCACTGGAAGATTTAACTGTCTTTCGAAATCACCTTGTCTGAAAAATTCTTCACAAACCTTTTGACTCCATTTTTTACTAATATCCCATGGCCTGCATGGATTTGATATATCAGCACATTTTAATGCTATTTGTAATATAAAATGACGATTCTCTGGAATTGTCATATCTAATGTATTCGTATCTAAATATTTACGAAATGTTTCTAAAAATTCGGTTTGTCTTGTTATATCTGTTGCTAATATTAATGAAGCTATTTGTTTTTCAACAATTGGTCTTATATCCTGAATTTGTTCAGCAACACCAGATTCTAATAAACAACCAACAGCTGAACGCCAATGATGATTTTCTAGTACAGATGTATTTTCATAGAGAGCAGCTAAATGATTTGATGTTGCTATTAAAAATGGTTGATTAACACCTGGATGATCTAAATCATGTGTTACAGCACCAAGTAATGAAGCTAATATTTCAATTGGTTTTAAATTTTCATAAATTTTACGTTCTTGTAAAAAACAATGCATTGCTTGTGTTACATCAGTCGCATGTATAGAATTATGATACGGATTCGTGCTATGATATCCCTCTTCGATGAGGGTAAATAATTTCCATAATCTAACTACATCTAAATTAAAATGGTCCAAAAGGCCGTACCAATGGAACAAGTGAACACATATAACAGGCAGTGAACGTCCTTATTAAATTAAAACAAAAAAAAGCAAATAAATAAAAGTTATATTTTTTTTAAATAATAATTATTATAAATATAAATATATTACCTCCAGTTACAGTTTCTAATGTAAATGCATTAAATCGCCAGTCACCAACACGATTTAATATGCATTGAACTTGCCCATGGAGAACATCATCTAATATAGCTGAGTCTTGATTTAAAGAACGTGTTGTTAACTTCTTGCGACGTCTTTTATGCATTGTTAAAAATCTTCCATTACTTAAATGACGGCGTCTAGCATTTTCATGTTTTTCTTCATCTAATAATGCCTCTAATAATGGTCTATCAGATTCTGATACTCTTCTTCTCCAATCATCACGTTCAGTAGTATCAATTGAACCAAGTTTTTGTTGATGAGAAGCTGTAAAATAAATATTTATTACTGTTTTTTATGTAAATTATTTCTTGTTTAACTATTAAAAGATATAAATTTAATGTATCAATAGTTTCAACTAACTAGCCAGAAACAAAATACCGCAGGAATCAAGACATAAATTAAAAACAATGTTGCAAATAAAATAAGTCGTTAAAAGTTAAAGATTTATGTATTATAAATAATGGTTAACAACGGATTAAGACTATATTAACAAATGTTACACAATTTGTCGAACTACGGTTTCGAACTTACGGTTTTACGAAAGCAAAAATGAATATCGAAGTTAGTGAGATCGATTGTCATCTGAGGCGTGGAAATGTGCGGGATCCACATTTAAAAGAAAAATAATGCATGTATTTATGGTTCATTTAATTGACAATATGGTACAATTAACAATTATACTAAAAAGAAACGTAGATAATGTATTAGAATTCCAAGATACTCATAAGTAACTATAGTTTTACACTTAAAATATATGAGTGCTTAAAATCAGAATGATATCGTCCACTTGCAGATGAAAAGTTTGATGAGATTAACAATTAAAACAAATCATAAAACTTATAATTGGAAATTTAAAACAAAATCTCAAGGCAATATATTATAATGTTTAATAACTCAATAATTACGTTTAGGTTTCACTTACAATAATTGACTGGAATCGATTTTATTAACATGCTAATTTTTTTTTGTTTTTTTGGGGATATTTATATTTTTGTAAAATTTTGAAAAAGGGCTGATAGATGAAAAGCATTAAATTAAGTTAATATCAATAGGTAGTGGCATGATGTTTCCAAAGTAATATAATTGGTCTATCTTCATATTTTATTTTTTTTTTAAAATAGAAGAAAACGTATAAAAGTTTTAATTAAAATCAAAATAATATACGAGGGGTCTCAGAAAAAATTTTAAAGGGGAAAAGCAAATGATGAAAGTGTAAAAGAAATTTTACGATTAAAAATTTAGAATCACTTTTTTAAAAGTTGAGTAAAGAATTCACTGGTTAGACTTAGAAATAAGAAAAAAAGGAATAAATATTTTTATAGAAAATATAAGACTGAATGCATATGCAAAGAAAGGCTGATTGTCCTAAATGCACTAGGGTCGTCACTGATAAAGACCTCGCATGGTAATGTGATGGAAACTGCAACAAGTGATACCACTTGATATAAGTAAAGTAGTGTATAAGAAAATGGTGGAAGTCGCTACGTACGTCATGTGGATGTGTGATATGAGTGTAAACCATTCCTAAGTAATCCATTCCTAAAGAATGTAACCAATTTCTTAGAATCAACTGGCACAAAATATCGATAAAATTCTAATGAACACCAATTCCATTAACAATAAGAAGCAAAGAAGTATATTTGCAATAATTGGAACGAATTCAAATAACTACACGTAATCCATCAAAATAGGACAACACTATATGATTTATATTTTGGTCAACACCAAACGACAACTCAACACGCATATTTTTGACAACATTAACCAGAAAATAACAACAAGATGACAACATTCCTCCCAGTATACCATCTATTTAGCTTAAGGGGACCTTTATATTAAGAGAAACAAATTTTAATACATGTTTATTTATTGCATAAACAAATAAAATAAAATTAATTAATTAATTAACTTTGTTCAACAAAATACTTTAGTAAAAGTATAGTAATCTAGTAAAAGTTTAATTTTAGTGCTTACGACATTTTGAATGGTTTATCAGCCGAAAATATAATTAACAAAATTGCTTGTTATAGTTCATATGCTGGAGTAATAAATAGTATGACAGATAAAACTTTTAAAGTAGAAACAAATTATGCTTAGAGCATATACAAAACAGATACGCAATGCAAACACAAATGTGTGCAGATAATGTAGCCTGCTGTTAGGAGATGCAAACGATATTACACGTCATTTGCCAATCTCTGACTTTAGAATATCAAAAAAAAAAAATTCTATATAGAATTTTTTCGGACCAGAGGAATTTAAAATATTCTACTCTCAAAGAGGAGAAGAAAAGGTAGAAAAGTATTTTTCTAACGATTCCAGGTTAGAATCGTTCGTTTCTTTAGAACTGGCTCGACAGTCTCAATTTGATGCTATGAATTTCAAGAGAGCGTATCATTTAATAGAGGGGTGCACAGGTCCTATGTGAAGCCTAACCGACAAAAAAATTTGACTATTCTTCATATCAAGCAAGCAAAACAATATGATTTAATTATTGATTTATAGATGTCAATTTCGAAACATTTCAAGCAGTTCTCGTAACAAAATTAAAAGAATAGAAATGGATTGTCTTTAATGATATTTTTAAGATTCAATTTCTTTCAAAAACAAAATAAAAATTTATTTATGTGAAAATAATATTTTTACATAAATAGATATGTGTATGTATATTTTTGAAAATATACATACGTTGTTACGTATTGTTAATATATGTATATGTATAAACATTAATATATTCTTGCATGTATCATAAAAATTTTCTTATACAATTTAATAAAGTCATGTTTTTTTTTTTTTTTATTGTAAAATTTTATGATTATTTTCCAGGAAATTTTTAAGATAATAAAAAAAAAAAAACATTTTAATTTTTAGAGAACTTCAGGTATATAATAAGTGAAAGAAAAACGAAATAATATAATTTTAAAATGATGAGAAAACTGGAATACCTAAAAAATAAACGAGATCAAAAATGTTATACATGCATACATATATATTGTTTTTCCCTATTAATATTTATATACATTTTTGGCTATAAAAAAAAAAAATAAATGAAATACTCTGTATATGAAAATCAATATATTGTTTTTTTTTTTTTTTTTAATGACTTGTCATTTTATTTCATTCAAATTAAAGTACATACTTGACATGACTTTTACGATAGATAATTCTGGTTATATATTGAAATTTTAGAATCTTATTTATTATAAATATATATATATGTTTTTTATTACTTGTTTTTTTTTTTTTTTTTGTTTTAAAAGAATTTTAAAGTATATTCAAAATTAATAATTTTGTATAAAATACTTTAGAATAAAAAATTCACAAAAATTTAATTGATTATTGGTGTTTGTTAAAGCCTATGTAGTACTCGATAAATGACTTATATGAAGACTTTTAAAAGATTTTTAATAATTAATTGATTTCTTTATCTATTATTTATTTATATTTGATAATAGTTTCTTTAAAATTGGTTAAGGCATTTCGTGTCAGATATCTAAAAATGTGGTACAAGCTTCCATCTAATTTGTTCTCATTCTGTCGGTAACGTTTAATTTTACAATTTGAAATTATTTAAAAGAAACCTTTTTAAAAGTTCGTTGCCAATTTCTCTTCCAACTACCTCTTATTATAATGATTTCCTCCCCCATTTTGACAACTTTGTATAAAACAATCTTTCCTAAAGTTTGGCTAGCGAACTTTAATAATTATATCAATTAATTAACCTAACATTAAATATAGGACTTAAACTACTTACTTATTTTATTAAGAGGATTTGAAAATCTTTTTAGTTCATCTAATAGTTATAATTTCTGAAATGTTCTTTTATATTTATTAGATTAGAAGGCTTGGAACATTTACAATACAGAGCAAATAAGTTTTAACTTCTTTTTAAAAAATAAGTTTTCAATGTTCATATTTAACTTTTACCAAAACCTGCGACTAAGATTAGATAACAAAATAAATTGTATCAAGCTTACATATTTCTCCAAAAACCTCTAGTTTGGTGATATTACTATGAAGTGTTGAATATATATATAAATAAATCTGCATATGAGACTCTCATTTCTAATACGATTGAATATATTTAAAGGAAAACAATTTTTTGTTTGGTAAATTTTAGGAATTATATCATTAAGGTTAATACCTTTACTACTCCTTAACAATAAAACTATTTTTAATGCATTGAAAACATTGCATTTAATAAATTTGATTTATAAAAATTATATTTTAATTAATACAAAGTATGAAAAGTATTGAAATGAAAGTTTTGTATTAAAATTATTGCAAAAATTGCCGATGTTGCTGTTCTAGCACAACACTATTTCAAATTATTTGATCTATCTCTGTAACATTATATTGTATATTAACACTGAGATCTTGATTTAATTTGTAAACATATTATTAATAAGTTGTTAAGGAAAAAAATTAATCTACTCGACAAATTATCTTTCCTTATTGCAAGAGATTTATTAATTATGAAATTTTTCTTAATAAATATTTTACTATTTTTCACCAATTGTAAGTTCATGAATAATAAGACATAAATATGTATAGCATAGTGTCTGTCATACATATATGTAATGATGTGTGATTTTATTTTTGACATAGAATCGAATACAGAATTCAATAACATGATTTTAATTTTATTAATTTTTTCTATTTTTATTTAAAAGCACTTTAAAAAAAAAAAAATCTAAACATTTATAACCAAATCTAAAAATCAAAGAATTTTATTTAAATTATCCTTTTTAACACAGAGATTATCTTTCTGTATATATACTAATCGAATAATTTAGTTTTAAAGTACAAAAACTATTACAACTATGTATTACAAAGTACACAAAACTTAACTGATTAAGAAATTTACACAATTTTTGAGATATATACGAAATTTTCTATTTTAAATTTATAGCAAAAAACCAATATTATACTTTGAAAATAGAAAATGAGTACAGTATAAATTATTTTTTGGGAAATGTGTTTTTGAATTTTAAATATATATTAAAATTGAATAATTTTGATAATGATAACTAATAACACGGTTTCCAGTTTTGGAAATTAAAAAAAAAAACCTTTTGTCAATTGAGTGTAACAAATATTATTTTAAAAGAATATAAACTTTTTTAAATGTACTCTTTCCTAAAAATATGCAAACATTTGCAAACATTTTTTTTTGTAGATTATGTCTCATCTAACAGAGCTTCGGTGGTCTAGTGGTTATTAAAATCTTGCACAGGTAGCACAAGTTTTTTTTTTAATGGGTATGAACATTACTGTAATAAATCCTCCAAATATAGTGCATATTTTAATACATATAATGTTAAGTATAAAAAACCTATAATGGCCTTAGTATAGCCGATGGTTCAATAGTATTGCATTACATTTATGTATGTAATATTAATATAAATAAATAAATAAATAAAATGTTAATTATATATTATTATATTACTGCCATAATAGCTGGTCTTTTTAATTTATTTATGGTTTGGTTAGGTTAATTATTGCCTACATCGCATAATAATTAAAACCAGGGGTTTAGTAGGTAAGAGCGTATAAAATACCCTGTAAATACACACACCAAAAATTCCTGATTACGATATTTAGAGCCATGCAAAATTCCTACTTACGATATTTAGAGGCACACCTGGGAAAAAAAGGCTTTGTAATTTTTTTTTACGATTAATGTATCAGGGAAATAAACTAAAAACAAAAAAATTTAAACCTCCTGAAAGAGGTTCTCTAATAGTTGAAAACTGTAAAAGATTTCTAATTACAAAAAGTTTTGGAAATCTAAAATTTGATTAAAATTTTATATTTTTTCTTTTCTTTTGTTAACTAAAATTGGTCGCATTAAAAACTAGTGAATCATATTAGATTAATGATTCATAAAAATACCTTAATATCAGAAAAATGTTAATAATAACGTAATATAGTTTAGATAGATGGTTATATAAAAAATGTATACTTAGTATTATCTATTAAAATGATATCAATATTTATGATAAGGTAACAAAAAAAAAAAAAAAAAAAAATTAAAAAAATTACATGATAAAATTCAAAACAATGACAACAGTATAATGTGATTTTCTCTAGTACACCTTTTTTTTTTGTTAAATGCGTATATTTTTATATTGTACATAGCCAAATATAATTTTAAATTAAATATATTTTTTTTCAACCTTACTTAATATTAGTATAATTAATAGCCTTACGGTTATCAGAAACATAATATTGGAAATTAATGTTGATTGAATTAATGAATAAAATGAAAACTGCTTCAAGTAATGAATTTTTCAAATAAAAGTCATACTAATAAGGATGGCAGGATGATTTTTCTTTACAACTGCATCATTTTTCAGAATGTATATAAAAGTACAGGCAAAGGGTACATTATAAGATAAACAATAAATCTGTTACAAGTGTAAGGATAATAATAATGAGACACTTTTTTAGCTAGCAACCCTCCAGAAAACTGCGGGCGTCGCATCCAAATGATCTGTGCAAAAATTGTTTAAACAAAAAAGTGAACAATTTTCGCGAACTGAAACTTTATTTACACTACAATTATTCAAATTTTGATCATTATATTATTTAATGCAAAGATAAAAAGGAATCAATCTTTCACCTGCTGTGTTCGGCTCTTACTCTAAAAAAAAGAAAATTTCTAAGGAAATCTTTCTTAAACAACCTTTTCGAAAACAAATTTAAATCGCTTTGTAAGAAGCTCCCAATGGTTTAATTAGGAGAAATACTGATCCAGGATATCACAACGGGCCTAAACTGATCTAAGTGTGCATCTGCAGCTCTCACCTACTAACCTACCTACTCATCTATAATATTTAATATTGAGAATATCATAGTTCTTTTAAGCCGTATAGCCTATTTATTAATTGAACTATTTTTTTGTTTAAAAAAAAACTGTCTTATCCAATAAAACTGGAACTAAAATATAATTCAGTCATCTAAGTAATTTAATTTTAAAACTTACATTTTATTTTGAGAAGGGTTTAACAATTAAATTATTTCATTTTCTTTTTTGCGTTTTATTCTATTTTTTAATTTATAAAATAACAATTACTGATATAAATTCTTTTCAAAGTCTAGAATAAATGAAAATTTTATTTATTCAGTTGGTATTTTTAATTGTGATTAATTTAAGTCTTTTATTATGTCTCTTTAAATTATATTTAGCTTTATTAATCAAATTATTTATGTATAAACTTACATAATTTGTACTAATATTTATTGACATATGTTCCTATATATATATATTTTAATTTTATATTAATATTTTAATTGATTATGTTCAATAACAAATCAGTGTTAAAAATTTACTATTTTATTTTAGCATAAAATAGTTAATTAAAAGATTCTTTGTAGTGGTTTAATATTTAATTAAAGTTTACATTATTTTAATGTTAATTAAATTGTTGGGATAATGTATATATATATATATATATATATATATATATATGTACATTTATATGTTATTTACTTTTCTTTATGTATGATTAAATAAAAAAATTTATTTCTTAGCTCATTGATTTTTGACTTTATTGAAATGGTATAAAAAACATCGAAGCAGTATCTAAAAAGAAAAAAAATTTAAAGGGGCACATTTTTCAAAAGATAATAACAGTTTAGAATTCTGTGTTTTCAGCCCAAAATTGTAAATTCTCTTAGATTTTAATATATAAAAAAAATTGTGAAAAATCAATTATTTCACGAGATACTTTTCTCAATTTGAACAAAAGTCTATACAATTAAGAAAAGTTCTTAACATGTGTAAAATTATAATATTTGAAGCTTTAAAATTTGTATTTTGCTTTCAAAAAATGTGTGCAGATGTTTAAAAACTAAGTTCAAATTTTCTGCCCATTTTACTATTAAAACATGAGGAGGCACAAAAATATTTTCTGGTATTTTCTTAAAAAACTTATGCTAATTCTGAAAAAATTTTCTTCTCTCAAAACTTAAATAAAGGCGTCCCGGAAGGAACGAAATGAAGAAAGCTAAATCTTTTGTCAAATTTTGTTTTAACTACTAAATTGCATAAATTTGTATTATTTTTATACAAATTTGAAAAAAATGTTTTTTCCAACTTTGTTCCAGGTTGTTATCCATATTGGATGGCACTACATAAAGTACTTAGTTGTTCCACAACATTAATTATCTTATTATTTTTTTTTAAAGAGATCTGTGACATCCAAATTTCATAAAAAAAACGTTTGGATGCACTACAAATGCACATAAAGTTTTTTAATGCATTGTAAAACCGATGTTTCGCGTCTAAATGCAATGTAAATGTAATACAATCGTAGGCAGTGTACAAACTGTCATAATGCAATTTGGATCATGATACTTTGTAAAAAGCTTATGTTTTACAATTTGGATCATAATACTTTGCATCGGACGCTTTTTTTATGCAATTTGGATGTCACGAGATATATCCATCATCAAAATGTGATTGTTTTATCTAAAACTGTTTAGAAGTTTTGTAAACAAACGGATAGATAGTCTCTGACAGAGTGAAACTAATAAATACGTTTTTTAACAAAATTTTTCTTGGAAAATTTGCTAAAAAGAATTATGCTATTAAGAATGAATCATTAAGATATAAGGAGCATAAGTTTTGGTAGTAGAAAATATATTTTAGTAATTTTTAAGATTTAATTTCAAAGAAAAATTTAAAATATTTATTTTCAGATTTTCTCTTTTAGAGGTCATTTTACTAAATTATATTTACTTCTAATTTTAGTTATCGGATACTGCATTTCTTAGTATAAAATTTATATTCTGCTATTTTACACATTTTTGATTTAAATTAGTTTTCGTTTCCATTCAAAAAGAGTTACTCACTCGTATCAGCAGGAGTTATAAGTCTAAGAAATTTTACTCTCCGATGACTTTATTATTATATTGTTTTTCTATTTAATTTTCCCTCGAGTAGATTATCCTGTTTTAGACCAAAGTATTTAAGTAAATAAAATATGTGTTTACCGTAGAATATTAATTACGTTTTTTTTAACTGCACGAAAGCAGGTTAATTATATTTTAGTTTTATATGATAAACATTTTTTTTGTTTCTTTGAATAATTTATAAACACAAATGTATTCTATTTATAAAAATATAAAAAAAAAAACAATTAAAAATAAAAAGAAAAAAAAATAAAAATAAAAAGTGTACTGACCTAGTCAATGTTTTTTAATGCTATTAATAGGGATTCTTAATAGGTTGATTGCATTCTTTACAATTTATTTTTATTTCAAAAATACAAAAAAAAAAACAAAAACAAATGAAATAAAAAAAAAAAGAAAAATTGTAAAGATTTTATCATTGGGTATAAATAAAGAATGGTAACAATTTTATTTATTTTTTTTTTTTTTTTTATTTTATAATTATTGTAAATTGATTTTTATTTAGAACATTAATATTAAAAATTGAGAAACAAAATATTATAGTAAATTAATAGATTAAAATTACTTTTCATAAATGGAAAATAAAAATTAACGTATTGAAAACTCAGGCTTGTTTTTTTAGTAGGAAACGCAGGCCTGATTTATTACCAATGATACATTTAAGGCTTAATAGTGTTGAAATTACCTGCGAGGAGTCCTTAAAGTATTTAGGGTTACAATTGGATAAAAAATTATTATTTAAAACACACGTACGTAATTAAAAAATGCAACATCGTCATAAAAACTTTATATCCCTTAATAAACCGGAAATCATTCCAGCTGAAAGACAACAAAATATTGCTTTACAAATCAGTTTTCCATGCTTTATGGCTCAAAAATTTGGGTTTCACGTGCTAAATCACATCTTGACCGAATACATATTAAACAAAATAAAATTTTTAAATTATTGCTAGACAAACCATTCTTTTTTTCTACTACAATACTTCATGCTATTGCAAAATGTCAAAACAATTAGAAATATAATTATAAATAGAAAGAACTCATTTATTATTAGGAGCAATGAGGTTTTCAGTTCCTTTCCTCTTATTAAATTTGAATTAAAAATAACATATGTATCAAATAAACAATAAAAATTTTATAGCTTAGCTGTAAGGTGAAAACCGACCACTATGTTATAATTAAGTCATAATAATTTAAAACGTTTGTAAGTTTGGAACAAGAAATAAATGAATTAAGTAATTAATAATAGTTTTTTTTAAATTTTATTTTAAATTAATTATTTTATTTCAATTAATTTTAATTATCAAATAATATTATCGAAAATTAGAGAAAATTATTTTTTGGCTCTATGTCAAAAGTTCGAAATGTCATAAGTACGAAAAACAATTCATTTTTTTTTTATTTAATTTTTATAATGCATTTAATTTTTTTTTATCATATATGCCATAAGTATGGCACTACCATCATAATATGATTAAAAGTTATAAGTACGAAGAGTAAATTCCGCATATATATATATTGCAAAAAATTGAATAACCCTGATTTTTTAATCAACTATAAAATCTCTTAAAAATGAAATCCTACATTATATATATATATATTCTGAAAAAAGCATATAACGATAATTTTGTAATTTTGTTGAATAAAATAAATTATAATAAACTGACGTAATGGACGTTATTTCCAATTTGAATTCTTATTAGCCCTTACTTTTTTACGAAATATGTATGTAAGAAAAATAATGAAGGGAGATTTTATGGTTGGTTAGAAAATCAGGGTTTTATGCTTTTCCCAGAAGATGAATAACAACTTGAGTTATTTTGTTTTATAATATTCGCACTTATGCCATTTTTGTTTTTCGTACTTATTGTCTCATACATAAGTCCGAAAAAAGACAACAAAAGAAAAAATAAATTTGTACTTATTTAATTTTTAGATTTTCGTACTTATATGTCATATATCATAAATACGAAATAAATTTTATGTTATAAGTATTAAAAATATAGCGATAAGAATAAGATGACTTATCATTTGGTTTTCGGACTTATGACGTACTCCGCTCTTTTAATATCACTAAATTCTTTTCGAATTGATTTTTCTTTTTTAAATGGTACGCTCTTGCATCATATCAATTTGGAATTTTATTAATATTTAAATAATAATATTGCAAATTCATTATTCGTATTTTTTTTTTTTATGAATTTTTTCTTGAAATTTTCAAATCTAAATGTCTAGACTCTAGATTAAGAATCTATTGTAAAGAAAGATACTATCTGCTGTTTTTCAAATATGAACAATTTTTCGTACTTTTATACAATAAATGATTTCGTACTTTTATACAATGAAAGATTTGTAGAACTCTTGTAGTTAAATTGGTTAAACTATATTGTTATCCATTTTGCTTTATAATCTGATTTCTTTTAGATTTTTTGATTCTATTTTTAGGCATATTTCTTGTATATTTTTTTAAACTTTTAATTTGATCTTTTTGGGTCTTGGTAGTCTAGTGTTTAGCAGCGTATAAAATACCGAGAGAGTGTGGGTTTGAAACCCAGACACGTCGCAAGAATAATTCCCCACTTACAACACTTATTGCCACACCTGAAAAGGAAAGACTGTGCAATTTCCTTGTCATATTTATTTGGCAGGGAAACGACCTAAAAAAAAAGGAAAATTTGATCTTCGTTTAAATTAAAATCATATATATATAGTTTAACATTAGTGATCTAATCATAATTTATCATGAATTTTTACTTGCTTTGTGGTTTTCTAGCCATAGGTGACTCATATTTAAGCATTTCTTAACAGCAGAGTTAGTAAAGGTTTTTTGTTTTTTTGAGTAGTGTACTTTAAGGAAAACAATAATATAAGCAACGAAATCTTTTAGTTTTGTGGATACTAGAAGTGTAGAAAATCAAAATAAAGTGAAATAAAGTTAAGATAAAAATAAAATTAAAATAAATTAATAATTTCTTTTTTCTTAAAATCATCAAATTTATTTATTTAATTTTTTGTTTTAAAAACAAAATGCAATAATTTTTTTTAAAAATTTTCATTTCACTGAAAATTGATTTATTTTAAAATCATTTTTGATAATACGCCAAAAATAATTAGCAAGAACATTTGGTGACAATTATTATATATATATATATATATATGTATATATATATATATGTATGAAAATATGTAAAAAAATATGTTTTTACGGAACAGAAATATTTAAAAATTTCGAAAAGAATTCTTTCTATTGCTAAAAAATTGTTTTGAATTTTAATAAAAATATAATTAATAAAAATAGAAAACATTTAAAATAATTTAACAAGCAAAGCAAACAAATAATTTAAATAAGCAAACGTTTATTTTATTTTTTTTTAATCGGATTTCTGCCAAAAATTACTAAAATTAATAATTTTAAATTAACTAGAAATAAAAAAAAAAAAATTTTTTTATTATTTTTAGTTTTGAAATTTTAATTGTTAGGCCATTTTTCAATATTCGAATAAATTAAAAAAAAAAAGAGAAAACTTTATTCGATTTTAGAACTTTCGACAAAATACGACATTTTTTTAGAGTAAATGCATAGTTTAACTTTTATTTCATTTAAACATAAAACTGTCAATAATAAAATCGAACATTTTTGGGTCCTCTTATATTGTGTCGAAACTAAAGGCCATAAAGATCATAAAAATATTAATTTTCAAAAATTTTTGATCAAGCTCTTGTTATTTGAAATGAATGTGCGCCACTGCATTTTATTGCAATTAAATGTTTGTTTAACAAAAACAAAAAAAAAAAAATAATAATTTGGAATAATTATTTTGATTTAATATTAATTATCTTTTAAAGCGCTTATGGCTTACTGAATTTTTTTATTTGTATACATAACAAAACAGAAAAAAAAAAAATTAAATAACAATTTTGAAAAATATATGTTTAGAATATTTCCTGTCCTTTTTATTTTATAAAAAAACAAACAAAACAAAAAAAGAAGCAAAATAAAATAATTTCCTCCTAACAAAAGCAAAAAAAAAAAAAAGAAACTGTTGTGGTTATCACTAACACTTTTAAAGCAACCAAACAAAATTTACACTTTCCATCAAAAGGTTAAAGGATTACAGATTCTCATACTTTCACCTCCCTTATCGTTTTGTTTTATTTGTTTTTTTTTTGTTGTTTCTGAATTGGGCAGATATCCTTTTTGAGGGTTGTCTCATATCAATTTATATACAAAAAAAAAAATAAAAAAAAAGGCACAGATTTTTATCATTAAATATTAATAAACATAAGGATTATTTTTAAATTGAATTGGATTACAAACAAGAAAAAAAAAAATAAAAACATATATGAAAAATAATGAAGTAAAGAATTCGAAGTTTTAAAGTCAACGCCGAAATGAAGTTGTCTTTTGTTCTATATACATTTATGATTTATAATTCACGAAATAAAAATTTTGTTCTAGAACTTAAATTTTTCAATGTATCGTTTTCATAAAATTTTCATATAATCCCAATTCTTTTTTCCATATAATTTATGAAGCTGAAGCTCTCTCATTTAATTATGAAGACTAGTAAGTAAAAATATAGATTAAGGCTCGTTTTAGAATTTCTATGAATTGGGAATACATATTATATATATAAGCATATTTACATAAATATGGATAATATCAAAGTTCAGTTAAAGTCAGTTATCAGTATATTACAGTGAAAGCGGTTTATTTAGCACGTTACACGTTAAGGACTAAAAAATATTTCATTATTAAGCATTTATATATTGAATTTTTACACGATTTCATTTTAATAAATTACTGTTGTCTTAAAAACTGTAACGCTCTACTATATACGCTCAAGAAAATATAATTTTGAAGGCTAGAAATTAGTCAGATATACTTTGGCTAATAATAAAAATTTTATAATATAGGATTATAAATACTTTTCAATACAATCGATATTTCTTTCATACCATCCTAAAAGTATGCAATTTATTAATTTAATTATCAAGAAAATCTTTATTAAAAAAAAACAAGGGCGGCTTCTGTAGTCGAGTGCATAAAGGAGTGAAGTAGTTCAAATCTCGCACAGATAGCAAGTTTTTTTTAATTTGACATTTTAAAAAGTATATCTTGTATTGGTTTTAATACAGTTAGACTACAATTATTTATAAAAGTTTTTTTTTTTATATTATATTTTACAGATATAAATATCTGCCGATATTTTTAGGACCCTTTTGCTCTAGCGTGTGGGCAATCTCGGTACAAGTTTTCAATTATAATTATATTTAATATTTTGTTTACATTATTTTATTATATTTTATCTATTATTTTTGACCTGACCGGGGTTTGAACCCGAGACCTTTCGCTTGAAAGATCGGTGACTTACGCACTGCACCATTGGTCAGATATTTATAAAAGTTAATATTTAAAACATCAAGGATTTTTGAAGGCGAATATTTTCAAAAAGAGAATTCGGAACATTCTAGCATTGTACTTTTATGAATCAAAAATTTTTAAATGTTTTCAATAGACATTTTTTTCAGTTTTAAGGTAATTCTTACGCTTTTAACACATGTAAAAATATATAATTGATGCATTGATTTTTATGTTTTACGTACGACAAATTTATAGAAGTACCTAATAAGTTATATTTTTTCTGAGGTAACCTTATGCTAATTCAGATCATCCTCCTCTTAAAATTTCAAAATTCTGACTGAAAGTATTTCGGGGATGCGGAGGACCAAAATTTTGCAATATTATAGCTTTACATAACGGTAAATTTAAAAATTGAATTGTAAAAAATTATATAATTTTTATAATTTAAAAAACTTTTAGTCGTTTACGTACGTTTAGGTTGAAAAAATATTAAGCATAACTTTAGATATGCTTTGCATTTGAAAATAGCGCTCTTTTCAACTTTGTTTTGTTTTAGTTCCGAAATGAGTAAATTTATATATAAAAAGCATTATTTTTTTTTTCTATCCATTGTTAAAATTTCTTTCATTTTAAAAGGTTTTATAAAAAGGCAGACGAACAGGCGAACAGATAGACCGAGGGAAACTAATACGTTTTTTTTCGCTAATACTCTTAAACTATGGAACGAAATTCTAAATTTTTCGTAATACAATAATCGAATTTTCTAAATTGTGGTAATTAAAGCCTGCTATAAAAATTTTTCCATCTCTAAATAGATTTTTGAGAATATATAAATAAAATTTTTTTAGATGACCTGGCCTTGTGTTTGAACAGTGAAGTTTTTTTTTTATAAATATTATAAATTATCAGTTATTTGTTGTTGCTTTTTATTAGAACGACACATTGCCTACGTATGACTATATCTTGTTTATAAATCTTTTGCGTCTACATTTCATTACAACCACCTTTTAATCAAAAATGTTGGATAATTTCCTTTTAGCAAGATTGCTATTTTTTAATTATATGATAAAACAAACCGTATTATTACTAAAATTATCAAATAATAGAGAAAAATTTAAAATAGTTTTTAAACTTAGAATACATCCAGTAAAAATTTACTTTTTTTTTTTTTTAAATTATTTCACTCGTGTATTAAATGAATGATATAAATGTTATATTAATATTTAATAATTTAAATATTTTAAATTTTTTAAATTGTTACACGGAAAAAAAAAATACCTGCTGTAAAAAAAAATGCTAAAAAAGCCAATAAAAAGGTTTCCGACAAAAAAAAAAATGAACAAAAAAAATTATTTTTACCAGAAAAAAAAAGGATCTTTATGGATTATTGTAAATGAATAAAAAAAAAAGCCAGGCCCAAAAAAAAAAGAAGTTATCCCTTAAGTGTTTTTTAAAACAAAAAATTTAAAAATTTATAGAAAACACAAAATAAAAAGAGAAATTCATTTTGGGTTAAAGATATTTTTAATTATATGAAGGTTACCGGGTGTTCTATTCACGATTTAAAAGTGATTTTTTTTTTTAATAAAGAAAAATTCTTAATAAATAAATACAATTTAAAAGAAATAAATATAAAAAAAAAAATTTTTTTTTGATAACGATTTTGGTTTATGTGGTAATATTTAATAATTCCAGTTCTAGTTAGTCTAGACTTAAAAAATATTATTTTTTTCATTGAAAATAGAACTTCAAATCTTCGTCCCATTTTCTCTTAATATTTAAAATTTGTCAACGCAAGACTCACAAAATAAAAAACAATTTCTATTTAAGAAGACTAATTGGAGTAAATTTAGAAAAAAGTTAGATATAAATTACAATAACGAATACAGAAATTCAACTAATATGATCGAAGATAACAATATCTAAATAAGTAATATAGATCACCACTTGATTAAATTAAATGAAATAATTGTAAAAACCATTAACGAAACTGTACCAACAGTGAATGATAGAAATATTCTTCTTAAATACTATTCGCCTAAAATTAAAAAATTACTAAAGGAAAAAAGCAAATTAATGAATAATATCCATTAAATTTACAATACCACACTAATAAAAGAACAAATTTATACAGAAATCAATTCTAACTGGAAAAATAGAATAAAAAAAATATCACCCGCAACTCCTAACATGTTTTGTGAAATTAACAAGCTTTTTAAGCGTAAACCTCACGAGAATATTAAATCATTAAACATTGATTCCAATGATCAACACTTACTAATGCAAAACAATATAAATATCTCTAAGCTAAATAAAACAGACTCGGGTAAATTTATCCTAAATAATACAGCCGAAGTATTTAACCTAGTGTGTTAATACATAAAAATAACCCACAATGTAAAAGTTCCAACTAATAATGCTTTTCATGTCAGAATTACAGAAAAAATTAAACAATTAAAACTTGAAGCCAAGCAAAAGGAAATAGAAAACATTACCCTGTGTACGTTTAGCGATGAAAATAAAGCCTCGAATCAATGCATTGAAAATTCGTACTTCACTAATTTTGATGACCTTAGCATAAAATGCAGAAATTTAAAAAATAAAACAAATTACGGAGAAGATAGTATACCGAACATAGTTTTAAAAAATCTGAGCACAATGTTGATATCTAAATAGGTAGTTCCATTTAACAGTAGCTTAAATCAGTCATATTTTCTAAAAATATGGAAAAAAAGCTAAAGCTTTACTATTTAAAAAACCCGGAAAAGACCCCGGAAACTCTTATAGCTATAGACCTATAAGCTTAAGCCCAAATGTAAGCAAAATTTATGAAATGATCATTAACGAAAAAATAAACTGGTTTCTTAAAGACAACAACATTTCGCCAGAAATAGACACAGTACATGCAGTTACAAAAATAACTTCTGATATTTGTTGGAGCATAAATAAAAAGTGGGGAGTAACAGCTTGTCTCATAGATTTTGAGAAAACCTTCAACAGCGTCTGGATTGACGGATTAATTCATAAGCTAGTCAAGCCAAAACATTTAATCATACTAATAATGAATATGATCTATGAAAACTCGTTCTACGTGGAACACAGTGATAAAAATTCTCCAACAAAAATTCACAAGCTAGAAAATGGATACAAGAGACGGTAAATTACCCAATTTTGTCCTCCATTTATATAACAGAACTATTGAATTTACTAAAATTGGTAAAGGGCTGTAACTATGTACTTGATTTCGCAGACGATCTGGTTATATACTCAGCTAATAATAACATAACCAACATACAAAGTTCACAGCAAAAGATGTTCAATATTGTAGCAGACTACTGTAAGTTATGGTTATTGAAAATAAATTACGAAAAGTGCGAAACTATACTCTTTCCTAATACTGTAGACAACCTTAACGGAAATAAGAGAAAAAATTGAAGGAACTACGCTATCAAACAATCCAATAATGTAAGGTTAAAGAACAAAAAATCAGTAAAATACCTTGATGAGTACTTACATCAAAATCTAAATTACAATGAACACATTAATAACGCAATAAACAAAGCGAGCAAAGTATTCATGGCTTGTAAAAAACTGTTTTATAATAAAATCATTAAAGAGAAGTGAAAATTATATGTTACAAAACACTCATACAACATTACAACATTAGTGCTAGCGCAATGGGGAAATTTCTAAAATTCGAAAGAAAGTTCATAAGAGCATGTATTAACAAATACCGCAAGCCAGATACCAATTATAAACATTTTTATTCAAATAAATACATCTACAAAGAGTCAAACATGACAAGAATTGACAATTTTATTATAAAATTGATCAGAAATCATTTTGACAGAGCATTGAAAACTTCAGAGAACAGCTTAATATCGTACATATATTACCATAACGAGGAGTACATAAAAAATACATTAAAAACTGGGTTAATTGCACCCGAACATTTTATTTTTTTGGATAAAGAAGGTTATCTGCAAAATCAAAACCATGTTCCCCTATTATTTCATTATAATAGACGGGCTAAATGCAAAAATTTAGTATAATCATAATAACACCAAGACCTGAGATTTGACACTCACATTCCTCCTTACAAGGTTACTTTAGATAAAAAAATGTTTGGTGGTTAGGTAGAATGTAGTATAATAATATACATATTAGGGTAGGAACTAGATTAGGGTAGTTCAGTTTTTTAGGGTTAATTAGATTAAGTTTTAAGTTAAAATAAGGATAAGATACTATAATGGTTTTTTCAATAGTTTTTATCAATAATTGTGAATTAAGAATAATATATGTTAACAATCATCATAACAAAAAATATAAGAATAATATAAAATGAAAATATGAAAACAAAAATACTAAATATTTTTACATGTTAATATTATATAAAAACTAAAATATCTATTTTGTAAACTTTTTAGGATAATAATGTAAGATCTTTAAATAATAAATAAGAGTAAAAAAAAAAATTTAAAACGTATGTATACTTTTTGAGAAAATAAAAATAAAAGATTAGTAATAAATACAAAATCTTAAAGGTAAAGGTAAGAGTAACAATAATAATAATAATAGTAATATCTATATAGATAATAACAGCTGATACAGTGGAGGTGCCTACTAATAATGATACCTCTCCTGCCTTCGGTTAATATCTCATGTAGTAAGAGATTATTTATATATTACTACATGTTGTAACTGTTGATTGCTCCTTCACTGTTACAAAAATAGTAATAGTAATAAATGATCTCATTTTTTCATTACAGTCCCAATCTTCAAATTCAAAGTTTCTGCATGCGTGTGACCTATCTTTTATCATTCCTATCTCCTATTTAATATTGTTTGGTTGGATAAAGGTTTCCTTCCATTATATTTAGTCAGTAACAATCTGACACTATCAAGGAGATATATTTTGGTGTTTTCGTAACTATATGTCTTGGTGTCTATTCCTTACTATATGTTCTATATATGTTCTTTTCGTAACTATATGTTCTATATGTCTATATGGCTTGGTACCTATTCCCACATCCTTTACGGAGAAAAATACATTTATGCATTTTTTATACAACTTTTGTTTCTAATTTTTATTTGAAATATTAATATTAGAGTAATTGAGCTTACTAAAGTATAAGATACAATAAAAGCTATGATATATATATATATGATGTCTATATATATAAGAAAATATATAAAAATGGAACGAAAGGAAAAGAAAGTCGTGTATATAATATAAAAGAATCAGTCATACAGTTAAAAATTGATTAATCAATCTTAAATTACGAACTTACGAATTTCAATCGATTTCGATCAGAGCTAACTGATACTTTATTAATATTAATTAGGACTGAAATTAGGGCTCAAATTAGACAGGAATTATAAGCAAGATAATTATTTATTTTTAAACTTTAATCACTCTGTAGATACAACATAAAATATATTATATTCATTTAATCAATCAGTGTTCTTAAAAAAATCTATACACATAAATATTTAAATTTATAAATTTCAAAAGTAATTATCTCATCATAAAAATTCAAATGAAAAACAAAAAAAAAAACACAAAACCAAATGTGGAATACCAAACAAAAAAAAAATTTTTTCTAATCTTACATGAAATATTTCTACTATCAATTCATTATTAAAATGCATTTAGATTAAATACGGCGAAACAATAAAACAACCTTTTAAACATGAATAAAATTAATTTTTATAAAAATTTATTCAATACAATTTTTTTTTTGGGCTTTTTTATTTTGTTTGTAACTTTTTTGTAATGTACACTGAGCTCCATAAAAAAAAAAATATCTAAAGTAATCTTTTTAGAATTTTGTTAGTATTTAAACAGATTGAACAGATTGATTATGAAAATTGTATTTTGAATGAGTTTTATTTTACTTTACCGTAACATAAAAATATTGATGTCGAAATTAAAAGGTGTTTTGAAAATTGAAAATTCAAAAATTTCATTTTTTACATAATGTTTTTCTTATTTTTTTTTTGTTTATTAATCAAGAATACTTTGAGCCATTTAAATGAAAAACAAAAATTTTGTAATATTTGTTTGTAATTTATTTTGTGTAATTTTCTATCAAAATTTTATAACTATTTTGCCAATGAAACTGTCAATTTACATATAAATATAAAATAAAAATCCAAAATCTTTCACTGTCTAAAAAACAATTGATTCCATTAAATCGCCACAATAACAGTAATATAATAGATGTTTTAACGGGACTCGGTCATCAAACACGCCAAAAGGGGAAGACTTGTTGTCTCTTATGATTTTTGCAGAAGTTGTAAAGATGAAGAGGTGGAGGCAGTACTGGATTAATCTATAAGTAAACTAAGGGCTTGTTTAGGCCATCATGATAATGGAGACACCATAAAAATTCTGCAATGACGAACACTGTCACTTTTTTTCTAGTATAAAAAGATTTCATACAAATAAATTTTACTCAGGTTGTTCAATCGTACACTGACTTTAGCCCTAGCCCTTATTATCAACAACCCTATAGTATTCTTGTTCTCTTATACTCGGAATACTTATTCCCAAGATGCGAGAATTTAGCCATAGATGATTTATTAAAATGCCTGTCTTCATATAAATATAAGTACATCCAAATTTTTGAAAAATTTGATAAGTTTGTTTTTAGACGGCATTTCGTCGATTGGTGTCAATAATCTTAGTGTTAATAATTTTACATCGCTAAATTTCAAGAGTGCTGAAAAAATTTAAATTTTATTTCTAATCGTTGGTACCTAAAATAGGTATCGTAAGTGATCAGTGTTGTTATCCTTAATTGAATATGTACTCACTATTTATAAATTTATATTTACTGAGTATACAAAAAAAGTTGATTGAAAACCAATTTTTTTTTTTTGTTTTTTAGAATATTTTTATAAATATATGTATAAATATGTATATTTATTGTATTTGTAATCTTTTTAATGTTATACCCAAGTTACATATATATATTTACATATATATATATATATATATATATATTTATAGATAGACAACAATCCAAGTTAAAATAATTTATTTGATTATTTGAATATACACTTACGCATTAAACAAACATATATAGCGCCATCTGTTGTTTTTATAGTTTGTGCCTCTGGACTTTGAAATGTTTTCTGAAAATAAAATATAGAAAAAAAATTAAATTAAATTAAAATATTAAAGATGATATTTTGTTTAAGAATTTTTTTTTTTTTATTTTTTAATAAAAAACACACAAAGAAGAAGAAAAAATAAAATCCGAAAGTAAAGGAAAATTTTCGTTTTTCTTTTTTATATTATAATGTTTTTTTTAATTTTTTAAGAATATTAAAAATTATACAAAATAAGAAAAAAAGCATAATGAACTCAAATAAATCATAATTAAATAAAACGTGGCTGTTTATATGTGATTTTTGTTTTTTGTTGCCATTATTTTTCATAATTTATTTATTATTATTTTTTTTTTTTTGAAGAAGTTCCTAAATTTTTTTTGAAGAATTTCTATATTTATATTGCTTTGTTTTCCAAAAAAAAAAAAAAGAATTTATTGAAAATTTCCTTTTTTTTTTAAGTTTAAAAAATTTTTTTTGACTATTTGTCAACTTGATAATTTATTTTTTTTTTTTTCTATCTATTTATTTTAAAAAATTTGTGTTTTAAATTTAATGGATAAACTTGAATATTTAAATAAAAATGTAAGCTTTAGATTTTCTATTATACATATATATTCAGTCCCTTTTGATCTTTTTATATTACCACTTTTCCAAAATATATTTATACAAATAAAAACACCTTCAAAGGTGAAAAATAACCGTAAGTGACAAAATATTTTATGTCATAATACATACATAATACATGCTATTAATGATCGTCGCTCATTAAGTCATTTTTAATATTGGAAATTTTATTTAGTGTTGAAACATTCTTAAATTGATTGTAAAAACTTCAATCCATTTGCCAGAATTAACAGATACTTCATTTAATTTTCCATTATCATTAATGAAATATTTGTTTGGTGTGTAAAAAATGAATTTCTCAACAATTAATTATAGTTAATGTGAAGAATTGAATTGAAAATGAAATGATTCACTTAATTATTAGTTTTCTTATATCTTAAACATAAGAAAAATGATTAAAACAAAACAGGAGGATCTAATTTAGTTTTTATTTGAGATTATATAAGATTCTGTTCAAAAGAAATATTATTAATATTCCATACATAAAAAATATTCTGTCAATTTCTACCTACCTTTGAAGTTATCCTTTTTAGCACATTTCCAAAAAAATTTTGAAAAAAATGTGCTTATTAGTTTCACTCTGTCCGTCCGTCCGTCCGTCTGTTTACAAAACTTCTACACCGTTAAAGATAGAGAAAAAAAATTTTAACCATGGGTAGGTTTCATAAAAAAAATAATTTTGTGGAACAACTTTTTCATGTAGCCCCTCCCATTACGGAGCTACAGCCCCTCAAACTTTGAAAAAGCCCTATTTTTAAATGCATATATCTTATGTTCTACTTAAGATTTTTTCAATCTGAAAACGGCATTCGACAGGTATTTCTTTTATCTTTTTAAATTATTATGAAAATTATACAATTTTTTTTAAAATTTAGTATTTAAATTTACCGTTATGTGAAAACCAAATTTTGCATGATTTTTCTATTTTCATAACTCCGGCATGCTTCTAGATACACGCTTGAAATTTTGAGGCAAGAAAGAACTTTTAGAATTAGTTTGCTCAGAAAATTTTTTCGGACCACCCCCTGTTTATGAGCTATTAGGGTTTAAAAATTGAAAATTTGCTAATTTTAAACACCTGTAACTTAGGAACCTGTACACATTTTACTTCTGCAAGATATAAAAATTAAAGCTACAGTAATAAATTTTTACGTGTGTTAAAGATTTATTTAAGTTGTAAAGGGTTCCAAAGTTGCAGCTCTTCAAAATTGCGAAAAAGCCCGATTTTCAGATGTATATATCTCAGGCTTTGCGTAATAGTTTTGCAATCTAAAACCGCCAGAAGATCGAAAATTTTATTATCTATATAAAACAATATTAAAATTATGTAATATTTTGTAATTTACTATTTAAATTTACCGTTATATGAAAAACACATTTTGCATGAAATTTCGTTTTTGATAACTCCGGCACGCCTTTAGATAGGAACCTGAAATTTTGAGACAAGAAAGAACTTTTAGAATTAGTATAAGCTTCCTCAGAAAATTTTTTGGTAGCACCCCCTCTTTAAGAGTTATTACGTCTCAAAAATTGAAAATTTGGTGTTTTTAGACACCTGTAACTTAGGCACCTGTACAAATTTTTCTTCGGCAAGGCATGAAAATTAAAGGTTCAATAATATATTTTTACGTGTGTTAACGGCTTTCCTTAGTTATATAGGATTCCGGAATTACGGCCCCTCAAAATATCAAAAATGTCCTATTTTCACATTTTTTCTTATTACATGAAATTTTCAAATTTTTGTGTAAGTCACAATTCTAAACAGTTTGTATTAAGTTTTGGAAATGTGTGCTTTTAAAAACCGTTGGTTTACATTCTACCTTGTTTTAATCATATTTATTCCAATTTTCTTTTAATTTTGTTTTAAGTTGTTAGTCAATTAGTTGATATGTTTTTAATTTTGTTAAGAATTTTTGGCATCGAAAAAAGTAAATACATAATAAATTTAAAACAAAACAAAAAAAAAAAATAAAAGAGAATCTAAAAATATTGTATTGTTTCTAAATTATTTTTTAAAAATATTTTCTGATTTATACAACTCTTTTGTTTTTTTTTTTTGTTGTTTATTAATATAAAATATTGGCGTTTAAATTCTATTGTACAACCCTTTTCTGTTAAATTTTTAAAATATAATACTGAAAAATAGACAATTATCACAATATTTATAAAATATTATTGTATTAAAAAAATAGAGGATTATTAGAACGGTAATAAATTATAATTTTATTTTTTTATTTTTGTATACATATTAATGGTCAGTTTTTAGAAGAAAACCGAAGAATGTGTTTTTTTTTTTTTATATTAGTATAAAATTAAAAATTTGAGTAAAAAGTTTGAGTCAAAAATTAGAAATTTGAGTAAAAAGAAAAAGATATTTTTATTGTTAAAAAAAAAAAAATCATTATGAAAATAAATAAAATATTTTAAGTATTTTTACAATAAATTAAAAAAATAACATTAAAATTAAAAATAAAGAAATTATAATTGGCATAAATGAGTACAAAAAAAGCTTAAAGAAATTAATTTTTTCTTTTTAAATTTTTCCTTTACAACCTATGAAAATCGTACAAATAAATGCTAACGAAAAATAAATGTTATAAGTAGATTGTGGTAAGTATGACCAATGTAGGTTATGACAAGGATATGTTGAGAGTCTGCAGTTTCTATGATATTTGTCACATAATTTTGTTTTGTTGAGTGATTTTAAATCCAGGTCTTGCAGAAAGTATTAAATGGTGAAATGTTTGACAGAGAACAAAAAATATGGTTCGTAAAGAAATTTCTACATGAAAAAAATTTTTTTTTTGGAACGAAGAATTATAGAATTATCTAAAAGAATGCAAAAAGTATTGAAAAAAGTGTATAATTAATTACATATTATAAATGTGTTCATTATTAGTGAAAAATATATCTTGTGCTTTTCTCCTTTTGTAACCTGTTCATCTTAATCGTTGGCATTTATCAAATCTTATAGTATTTATCTTATGTAGATATCCCCCTTTTTTCATTTCCTTCTGTCCTTCTGTTCTGTTCACTCTGTTTATCCGTCCGTCTGGGTGTTTACAAAACTTCTACACGGTTTGAAATAAAGCAATGAAATTTTAACTACTGATAGGCATCACCAAAAAACTAATTTTATGGAACAACTTTTTTCAGTACCCTCCCCCCACCTTTCCGGAGCTACAGCCCTACAAAGCTCGAAAAAGTCCTATCTTTAAATTGTTATAACACAGGTAATAAGGCATATTTTCAATCTGAAAACGCCAAACGATAGCTAGTTTTATAAACTTTATAAATGTATATAAAATAAATATGTGACTTTGCCATGCGGTATTTTAATATACCGTTGTGAGAAACTGAATTTTTGAAAAAAATTGGACCCTTTCTATCTTTTAAACGGTTTAACTTAGAATCTGGAATTTTGAGAGGAGTTATATCTTTCGAAATCAGTATGAGTTATTTCAGAAAATTTTTTTCTGTTGCCTCCTCTTTAGGAGCTGTAAGCGGTCAAACTCTGAAAATTCTCTATTTTTAAACACCTGTAAATTGGGCACCGGTTTACATTTTTTTGAAGTAATATACAAAAATTAAAGCTCCAACATTATATTTTTGTTTCTGTTAATAATTTTTCTTAATAATATAGGGTTGTCTTATAATTGACGAAAGTATGATTTGATTTTTTTCAATTTTTTCGCACCAAAAAAAAAAATCAAAGAAAAACTAATTTTTTATCAAAATTTATTTTTCAATATATTTCCTTTTTACTCTAGGCTTAGGCTTATTATGGAATATTTTTTAATTTTGAAAATGTGATTTTTTGAGAACTCTTAATTTTTCCCATTACTTGTTTATTTCTTCTTCTGTAGCTGAATTTTATATACTATACGACCAACAATTTTTTTCTTCTATTTTATTGGTAACATTCAACGTCCATACTTTGGAGTCACATGTATTAGATATCTATTACTTAACGAAATAATTGTTGGAGCGAAAAGTATATATATAATTTTAAATTTAATTTATACTAATTTTGTATACCTTCTCAGACTGTCACCAAGAGAATAATAAAGAAAAATAAATTAATGATTGATAACAAATTTCGTAAATTTTTGTATTCAAGAAAATTTAATATTTAAAATTAATTTTAAATTACATAAATTTCCAGTGTAATTACATGTTTTATTTATAAAATAAATCCATGTTTGTATTACAAGTTGGTATATTAAATTCTCATTATATCTTTATATGCAATAATTCTTTATTAATGAATTCTAAAGCGTATTGATTTTAGGTGCTAAAAATTCAATTAAGTTTTGGTACCCGGATCTATAATAGAATATTTTTTTTTTTATTATATTATATCGAATAAATTATGATTTTTACGATTACTTTCAAGGAAAAACAATAGTCACATTAATAATTTTTAACACTTAATTTTTTGCGTTAATGACTTTGATAAAAACAAAAAAAAAAAATTGTAATAAAAATTTAATAAAAAATTGCCTATTCTTTTTTCACATGAATACACTAAAATATTTATGAATCACACACTATTCAATTAAATTGTATCAATAAATTATTTTGAATTTATAGGTTTTAGTTTTTTTTATTTAATTCTTTTTTTTAGCTTATAATTAGAAAAAAGTCTTATAAAAATAATATTTATTCAGAACTACTTAATAACTAAATCTTAAATTTATGTTTTATTTTTTAGTACATTTATCTCTTTTTAATTACCTATTTATATTTTTTTCGTTACTTTCTTAGAACATATTTTATTAGTTTTTTTTTATTTTGGAAAAATTTATAAAACCAAAAATTATTTATCTTTATTTTATAAAATTTAAGACTAACTTAACCTACACCTTACAACTAACTTACACTAACTTATTCTATTACTAGATGAATTTTCTACTTATGAATTTATAGGCTTGTTTTTTAAAACTGATCAAAAATCATTTCAAAAATTGATGTATGTATTGAATTAAAATGCATAACGCCTTTAAATATGCAATTGTAAGTAAATAATTTAAAAATTATAAAAAAAGTAAACTACATGGACCGCCACCGAGGCGCATAGTAGTCAAGCACGTGGCTTATTAACCGAGAGATTGCGGGTTCAAATCCTGCACAGATTTTAGCAAGTTTTATTAATTGAAAAACAAACCCCTCTTGCTACCAAATATAGTGCAAATATATAATAATATATAATATAAACAAAATAAATAATATTAGTGTATAATTTAATAAGAGTATTCGACTTATAATGGCCTTAGTAGGCGATGGTTTTGTAATATTGCAATATCCTATATGGTTTGTAATATTAATATTTAATTTTTAACATTTAATTTTTAAGTAGTTATGACAATAAAATTTTAAAAAGGTATAAGATTATTCTTGGTGTTGATAACTTCAACTATGAATAAACACTTATAATATTGTCACTTAAACTATGAAAAAATGCATTACATACAACTATATTATAAAATACCTTTATTGCAACACCAAAAGAATCCATGGAATTCTTTAATAACAGGACAAGAAATAAGTGGATCAGTTAATCTGATAAAAAAAAATCAAATATAACAATTAACCGGAAGACGACTGGAAAACTAAAAGAAAAATCTAATTAGACTTGTATAAATAAATCTAGACAAACGTAAAGAAACTTTAGCAAGAACGTTGTTTATTGAAACTAAGGCAATAAATACTATTAAAAAAAAAAATTGTATTACCTAAAGCTAATTAATTCCTAGATTATATTCAGTTACATAACATGACATAATTCTTTATTTAACATTTTATAATATTTCTATTTGAATATAACCTTTATTTTAAAAAAAATATAGTTAAGAAAAACAACAAAAAAAAGGTAATAAAAAAATTTTATTACCAAAAAAAATAATCAAATTATGATTTGCGATCAATTTTAACTGATTTAATAAACAATACATATACTTTTTCAATATGATTTAGTTCCTGAATAAAAAAATATTCTTACGTGTTCAAAATTTTTAGATTTTTCGGTATATCAATACAAATATTTTTGATCACCTTTTGTTTTTTAAATTTTGCTTTTCTTCATAAAAACAAAAACAAAAAAAAAAGTTAACTGAATTTGTAATTAATCAATATTAATTTATGTTTATTTTAATTTTTCCTTTACTTATAATTTTAACTAATATTGAAAATGGAATGAATTTTGCATGTAGCGTAAAAAAAAAATTATTTGCAGACATAATAAATCAAGTAGCAATAAAAAATGCACTATACCAAATACCTACAATTTATATTAATAAAAGATGACCAAGAAAAACTTTTTCAAATATAACGACATATTAGATATAGTCATTTATTTTAATGATCAGTATTAAATTCAAAATGGACAGTATTTAAATCCCAGATTTTTTTTTTCTCATATAAATGCACTTTGTTTATTTAATGGCAGCATAAATATATTTTTATTTTTCAGTATTTTAAGGTAAAACTGGCACAGTAGATATATTATTTTTTGGCAATATATTTTGTTCAAAAAGAAGTTATGATAATAGGATTCAGTTTGTTGTTAATTTGAAGATTAGATTTTATTTTCAAATATAATAAATTAAAAAAACTTTAATTTATTGAAACAACGATTTTCTATGTGCAATTAGCCAAAGTTTAATTTTTAGTGTAAAATACAATTTTCTTTACAATTTGTTTTCTTATTCGTTGTTTTTTAGTTTATCATTTTTTTTCCGTTTATAAATAAGTAAAATGATTTTTTCATTTTGTTTTTTGCTTTATTTTTCTAATTAAATTACTTAAATGTATTAAATTTTTACTGACCAAAAAATTGCATTAAAATATTTACCATTTAGAACAAATTTGTTTTTTCCCTTAGAATAATATTATATATGTACATATTTGAATATTATATTATACATGTATATATAATATGTATATGTTTACACAAATTGACATCATCTTTTAACTATATAATATGTAATACCTGATGGATGTCTTTATATCATGATAGACGTTTGGATAAAATTTACATAATTTATTTTATTTATGTTCATCATAGTTATAAATTGGTTATTTCTTAACCCACTTGAGACACTTGTCACTAGATCGTTTTTCTTATTTTATAGTGATTTTGTCCCTCATTTTTTTTTTTGCTTTTTTTTTGATTTTTATTTTTAATGTCTGGTCAGAATATCTAGTAGAAATTGATTATTTTTTATTTGAAGAGCATTTTATGTTAGGGGTAGTCATGTATACAAAAATTTGCACTTAAATGAAGTTAATTTGTGAATCGATTTTAATCTTGGTATATTTTATAAAATAATAGGTACAAGTAAGAAGTAACTAATGGACTTCGATTGTACAATAAGCAAAAGTACAAAAAGAATTGGGAAATAATTGTAAATACAAATAAAAGGTCCTTTTTTCTTGTATATTCTTTATATTAATATCTTTTGTGAGTATTTTTTTTGGGGTATTAGCTACGTTTGATTGCTGTGGCATATGCTACTTTTTAATTTCTTATTTAATATTTTTTTAATGTTCTTAAGAGCAAAATATTTTTGTTTGTTTGAGGTTTTAAAGAGAAAACAATTAGAAAAATAAGTAATGGAATTGTTTTCATTAATATTTTTTCAAAACTGTGATATTTTCTTTTATTTCAGACAATTCAATACTAATACCTGTGCCTACTCCTTATAAACGGTGTTCATTTTAAAAATTTGAAGCCGGTGTTTTTTTTGGGGACTGTATTCATTGCCACTAAGTGTTTTTGGCCATTTCTATTCATTGATTCTTTGACAAAAATCCACAGCTATTATGTAGTTGAACTCAAGTATAGTGCAAAACCTTTATACAATAATATTTCTTGCATGATACAGCTTTTCTTGTTTTGCAATAAAGTTTGCAACTATTAATAGACATTTCTGATACAGTATATTAAGCACATAGTAGCTTAATCCCTTCTGTGATCTATAAATGCCTCACCTTCTCACTTATTTAATAAATTCAATATTAAAGATACAGATTATGACAATCATATCATATTTTAGGAATAAATTAATTTTGAATATTTTGAAATTAAAATTTTACGTAGACTTTCAACATTTCTCCATAATTATTAAATTGTCTTCTTCTCCAGTATTAAATTGTATTCACCCTGATGATGGCAGTAATGCCGAAATATATATAGGCTTTATAATAAATAAATATACCTAATAATTTAAGACTTATAAAAAAAATAAAATATTAATAAAATTATTTTGTGGACAAAAAGTATAAATAAAAAACAATTTTTTACTCAATAAATCCAATTTCTCCATAAATGCTTCAGTAAATTGAAACAAAAAATAAAAAGGTTACTGAGTTCTAAATTAAACCAAAACTCTTTCATTATTATTTTAAGATAACCCATTCAACAAAAAAAAAAAAAAAATTGTACATTATATTAAAAAATTTTAATTTTGCACTTTTATTTTTAGGTCAGTCATAAAAATATTCCTAAAACGTATAGAACCCGAGACAATTAAAATGTACAGGTAAAATAAAAATTATGGTTGGTGAAAGAAAATTTTGAATATAATTAAGTATAAATCACATACACAAACTGAACATATATATTTTCCTTAAAAAAATATTTATTAAAAAAAAGTTTCATATTTATATAAGGAACAGCTGACGAAAAAAGCATTAAAAAAAAAAAAATTTTTTTTATTTAATTTTCAATTATGACATAATTTATTGTTGTAGCAACTCTACCTTAGGAATAAAAAAATAATATCACATTTCTCCTAATTAAATATATCCTTGTTAAGTGTTGTTTTTATCTACGCATTTTATAGTAATGGCGATGGACATAAAGTAGAGAAAAAAAGAAACTTATCTACACATGTGTATTTTTGGATAAAAAAAAATTTATTTTTATAATATTGTAATTTTAAACTTGAAATAAAATTTATTAAAAATTTATAGAGATAATCACAAAAGCCTTCTGTAAGTATTTTGAAATGAAAACACGTTATAATTACTACGCGTTACTAAGAAAGATCATTTAAATATAATGATGTTAAGATTCCAGCGAATGATGTAGAGTTAAGATTCCAGCAAGGTTCGGACATCGGTGTTAAAATCGATTTCAACCCCTCACTGGGTCATATAGATTAATAAAAAATAATATAGATTTTTTTACAGGTACAGGTAGTATAAAATATAATTAAATAAAAAATAAGTACATATATACATATTATATGTATATTTTATATTTAATATCATATTGTAATATATAATAAAATAATAATAAAAAATAATTTTTATATGAGATAATTAGATGTCGTAGAAATAAAAGAAATATTTACGTCTCATAGTCTTGTAGAATAACTACAGCAAAGTAATTAACTGCTTAGTGAAATTAATAATTTCAAAAACTGAAGCTTAATCAAGTAATAAGTTAATGATTAATAAAAACGTTGATCTTATATATATGCAAAAAAATAGCCAAAAAAAATTAGTTTTTTTAAGAAATTTAGACATAAGCTTTCTACATAATGTGCAATAAATATTTACAAAAAAATTATAGAGCCTCACAATTATAAAGCCCAACTTCTATTCATCGATAACATTTATGTGCAATCAAGATGCAATGAAAAGACTTCAATCTCTACAAAAAAAAAGCGATGAAATGTATATTTAAAAGCTAATCGATTTGTCTCGGTTAATTATATGCTGACAACACTTAAAATACCTGAGTATTGAAAAGAGAATAAAAATGAATGCATTGATAATCGTCTTTAAAATCAAAATAATTATCCTAATTATCTATGTGAAAGATTACATTATGTAGGAGATATTCAGCAGTAACAACTTCGCAATATTTTCAACTTTAGATTAAATTTCTTTCGAAAGGAAAAAACCAAGAAAATGGTTATGTATGAAAGTTTGATTCTATTTAACTCACTATCAGATACATTGAAACAAGAAACAAACATCAAGAAATTTAAAATATTAATAATCAAACATGTATAAGAAAAAAAAAAAACAAAAAAAAAAGAGAAAAATATATTATATCTATATTGTTCTTTTTTTTTAAAAAAACAGTTGTAATAACTAAATAAAGATTTTTAATAATAAAATAAAATGCCCTATGCTTCTTATAGGAGTTATAAGAAAAAAGAATCAATTAGGATTAGTCAGTTAACGGTAATTTTACAATTTTTAAATTCTCATAAACTCTCTAAAAAGATAGAACACATCTCTCAACTCTCAAAAATTGAATGGCTTATTTTTAGAGAATTTTTTCCTATCAAAATTACAAGATTCTGATTTTTTGCTTTTATAAAACACGAGGTGCCAATGTTTTAGTTTTATATAATGATAAATTAACATACAAAATTGCAACAAAAAATTCACATAATTAATTTCTTGAAAGTTTAAAAAATTTTATATCAGTTTGATTTAAAATTTCCAGATTGAAAAATTCAGAACTCAGTATAACTTAAGATATTCATTTAAGTATAGGGCTCTGTAACATGGTATAGTTCTATCTAAAAATAGTTTTTCTACATAATTTTTTATCTAAATGAAATTAATTTTTGTTTTGTGGTGGTCAGACTCAAGTGGTTATAATTTTTGGTCATAATTGGTAGTTATAAGTTGTTCATCATTTGATATTTATAACTGCAAAATTACTATTATAGTTTCAATGTTAATTGAACTTTAATAAAAACTTAAATTCAAGTAAATTTAAAATAAACTTTTTTAAATCTTATCATTCATTTTAAATTAATTTTTATTTTGAAAGTAGATATAGTTTTCTTTTTCAATTGATTATATAATTTTAGTATATTTGTCATATGGGTCATTAGATCATTTCTTTTTAAATAGAATTTCTTTTAACACCTGCTGCTTCTTTTATAAAATATTTTTTTTTTTTTTTTTGGTAAAATCTAATTAAAATATTCCCAAAATCCTTATTTAAAATTATAGTACATTATATGTATATATATATATTTAAATTCAAATACTTTTAAAGTTGCTGTTAGACAAAAAAAAAAAACAAAACAAAACTTAACTTTTACAAAAAAAATAAATGTTCATATTGATTGAAAAAGAAAAAAAAGCTCACATGTATTTTATTAATAATTAATTCTGTTTTTCTTTTTTTGATTAAACATGATTAGAATATTTAAATAGATTTCGAATAGATTATTACAATCATAATTTATAAATTATGAATTAATTATTTTTCATAAAACAATAAATACTCTTTTAATTTATTACCAATTCTATAGGTATAATTTGCCATTTTCATAATAAAAAAGAAAAAAAAAATTATATATGTATATTTTAAATCTAATTTATTTTAGATTAATTTTACCTGAGTATAGTTTTTTTTTTTTTTCACAGTTCAATATAACTTAAGTTTTTATAAAATTTTATCTTTTTAATTCTATTATTATATTTACAAGATACAAATAAAAGTTCAAAGATTTGCATAGGTTTTCGTGTTTTTTTTTTTTTTTTGCGCTCTTATTACAATCACTGAAAATTCGTGCGCAGGTTAAAGACCTTTTTTAGAATTAATCTGTTAACTTTTCAAATAAAATGACAATGGAGTTGGGTTTAGAACAAAAAAAAAACATTTAATAATTGAATTTCTAAACATTATTAAGCTTTATTTTTGTTTTTTTTTTTTTTGTTTTTGTCCATTAGATATATTTGATTAGAATTTAAATTATTTTTTTTTTTTGGTTAATTTTAACTAACAAACAACAGTACTTACAGATACTTATATTTAAAAAGTATATTTTATATATAAAACATAATAAAAACTGGGCAAAAAAAAACAAAAAAAACCAAGAACAAATAAAAAACAAAACTAGGATGGTCATGGCCAATTCATGAAATTTGAATTTCATGCAAAAAAACATGTATTTGAATAGATTTAGTTGTTTTTTGTTTTTTTTTTTTTCAGCGAAACTTAAAACTACATATGATTCAGATAAAAGTAACTATTTAAAATATAAATTTTAAAATGGTTTAATTCTAATTTTATTCTAAATGATTCATTCCTATATGAATATATAATAAGACTTACATATATAGTGTAGAATTTCAAAAATTTTTAATTTAAAAAAAAAATATATAAAATTTAATAAAAAACAAAATACCATTTGTCTGTTGCGATTTAATTTATTTTTTCTATTATTATTAAAAAAAAGAAATAAAATAAAAAAAAATTAACATTTAATATAAATCTTGAATATTTAAATTAATTGTTTTTTTTTTTATATTTAGTTTTAATTTTAAAAAATAAAAACATATTTTTAATTTCATATTAAGAAAAAAATTTTTATTATTCGTTTTAAATACTAATGAATACCTATATATAGCTAAAATAACATTTTAGTTGAATGCACGAGACACCTACTAGAAATTCGAATATTTTAATGAACGTATTTAACATATTAACACCTACTACTTGGATGTTGGACTAAATGTTGGAATGTTTCCAGATATAACTATTTTATGTTACACAAATATTTAAAGTGTTCTTTAAGAAGATTTCTAAATAATAATTAAAAAAAAAAAAAAAAAGCCGAGTTGTTAGAGGTAGATATCTATTTCAAATAAATTCTCTATATATAAGTGAATATCAAGCTTATAAACCAAGTTTAATAATTTATTTTTAATTAAGCTACTAAACGACATACCAAATTTCTTATATATAATTATTGCATATTTCATGGGGCATTTTATGTAATCATTTTAAATGATTTCATCTTTTTTTATTTATGTTTATTTTGACCTTTCATATCACGTTTGCGCTTTGTTTCTTTGATTTGAACGAATTTTTTTTGGATCATCTTGCAAGAAAGAAAAAAATTAATTGATCTGATTAGATTATTAAAGTCATAATTATGGGCATTAAGTATATAACACGATTTAAGAAAAATGAAAAACTTTCAAATATAATTTTAAGCACATTAATTGCATTTCTTACTTCCAAAAAACTTAAGGATAAAAATATCTTAAATATCACATTTCTTATTTTTTATTATCTTATTATTTCAAATTATCAATACCAGTGCTAAAATATAATAATAACATGTACAATTGAAGAAAGATATAAATAATGATAAATATAATCTTTTGTTAGGATACAGCCAAAGAAATTAATATAGATAATGCCGGTATATGCACATTCTGTCAAGAGAAAGAAACATCTCTAGAATATATGCTTAAAAATTGCGGAGCTTTACACCGACCAAGATATATTCACGTGGGAAATATATTGCTGTACTGAAAATGAACTACGGGTAATCCTCTGCAGATTTTTAATTTCTTAGAAGCGGTAGAGTTGACAGAAGAATTTTAAGAAGAGAGAAAATACACAACGTGTATAGTAATAGGGGCAATCACATCAAATTTACATTAAAAGCTAGTGTTACTTTTATCCCTTAAAAAAAAAAATTATCAATAATATTGTCAAAATATAATCTTAATAATCTACATAGATATAATTAATAATAATAACTCGAATTTGATCAGTTTGCTAACATTAAAAATCCAGTATGGTAAAGTATAAGTGTCTAGAAAGATCAATTAAAAGAATGATGTATGAACTGGATAAAAAATAAAATCGAAACTTTATTACATTTTGTAATAATAATAAACTATTGGAAAAAGTTTTTTTTAAGTGATGTACAAGAAAGCTGTTAAGTAGATTTTTCTTTCACTAATTTACAGATAATTAATATATAGATGTTAGATTTAATTTAATAAAGTTTCATTCCAAATTTTAAATTTTAAATTAAATTAATGGAAAGTTTTGATTTGGTTATCTATGACCTCTAACAAGTAATTTAATGAGCTGTTTTGATTTAATATGAATTTTTCAAAAAAAATTTTATAGCAATATAAAATATATTTATATATATATATATATATTTTTTTTTTTTATTAACCTTATTAGTAAAATGTGCATATCGTTTGTAAAATTAAAATAAAATTCAATATAAATCACTGTTTTTTTTTTGTTTGTTTTTTTTTTTTAATAAGATTTTATTATTAATATGAATCGTATTACTTTAAATTATATACCTACATAGGTGCTTTCAAAAATTTCAAATTAAAATTAAAAAAAAAAAACATATATGAAAAAAAAAACTTAATTAATAATTTATTAAAGTTTTACTTTTAATGAATAAAATTAGCATATAATGAAAATACTATGAATATAAATGTATAAATTAAAATTATGTTCTAATGAAATTTAATTAAATCTATTTTACTTTTTAGAATTTTTTTGTATTTTTTTTTTTAATTTAATTTTCTTAATATGGTTTCTTATTTTTACAACTATTCTATGATTCTTTGCATCATTTATTTTGTTTTTACGGTTTTCTCTTTCTATTTTTTCACATTTATCTTAATTTAAATAAATTTGAATGTTTAGTTTATAAAAATTTTATGAATTTTTTAATTGTATAATTTATTTTTATTATATAAAAGAGATTTCCAATACTAAAATTAAAATTGTACAATACAAAAAAAAATGATTTCGTAAAATTGGCAAAAACGCGATTTTTGTATTAAGATACACAAAGAAAATCATACAATTATATGTTACAAATATGTTACAAAAGAGAGTGAGAAAGAGAGAGGGAAAGAGAGAAAATAGGAAGTTGAGAAATAATTAAAATTCTTCCTCTATCCTTTCCTATACCTGCTCTCTAGCCTATGCATTAGCAGTTACGTATTTAATTCTATTATATTAGGCTAAAAAGGGGAGTTGCCTTTATTCAGTAAGAATCTGACACTACCACGGAAGTATTCTTGGTGTTTTTGGAAGATTCCCATCTCCCTTAGGGCAAAAAAAAAAAATAATAGGTCAAAATCTTGTGTAAAGTATATGGAAGGAAAAATGTTTTTTGTTTTTAGTTTTTCATAGGCTCAGTAATTATTGAAAAATTTGTAATTGGAATTGTAATTTTAATTATATGTGTGATTATTTTTATAGTTGTTTATTTGTGTTTAAGTTGTAATTGATTATGTGTGCTTTAATTGTATAAAATCTCAATAAATACCGTAGAAATTGAAAAATCCTTTACACTTCAAAAGTGTAAGATTATTATATCTTTTCTAAGTATTTTTATATTTTTATTTAATTAAAAATTTATTGTACTTGTATCAGAAATGAAGGTTTTCCCAACAATAAATTAATTTTCGATCTACATAATAAAGTTAAACTCTTAAAGTTTCCATTTTTATTTGCCGACTTTTTTCTAGATTAAATATTCACTTTAAAATATTCTTTAAAATATAGATCATGGATTAGTAATTAAATAAGGGTAACTGGTATTTTCATTATTTTAATTATGAATGGAGGTGGATTTAGTGATGATACATTATACACATTATGAGGTTCTGAATTTATTGATAGATACAAACCTCTTTTAGAAAAAAAAAAATTATATAAATTAAAAGGATTTAAGAATGGATTATATGATGGTTCGTCATTTTTCATGGTTTCAAATCTGTTTTCGAAAAAAAATATTATTTATATTTCAAAGGATCATAGAATTTTTTCAAGAATTCATCTATTAGATTTACATACATTATGTTTTGTACAAATATTTCTATTAATTATTCTTTGTAAAATAATTTACTATTTAAACATTTTCGTTAACCAAAATTCGATCATTAAGTATTAAGTATTTAGTTTTTAATTTTGTATATTTAATTTTTAACTTAAGATTTGATTTATTTAAAATATTCGTATGATTTCTTGAAAGAAATTTTTTCAATTTAAATTTTAGTACCTATAATAACAAATATTATCATAAAAAATGTTTTAAATAAATATTTGTTACAATTTATTTTTTAATTATAAAACTTTGAAATTAAAATTTTTTTTATAAAAGTATATCACTAATAATATCAAAAGTTTTTTTTTTTTTTTTGTTTTTATGAAAAAGGGAAGTTTTTCTTTGGTAATAATTAAATAAATTTCTTTGGTAATTTGGAAAAATAAATTTAATTTTAATATTTAAAGTAAAAACTTCAAAATAATTCTTTTAAAATGAAAATTGAAGAAAAAATTTGTGCGTACTATTTATAGATGTTTGAAGATGATTTTTAAACAACTTTTTCGTGATTTTAGTAAAAATAAAATTACATATTGCCTTTTAGTTACCTACTTGAAAAATTTTCTTTTTTTTTTGCTTTTTGTTTTTGGGAAATATAGAAAAAAATTAAATATTTATTTAACTTTTAATTTTTTATTTATTTTTTTATTTTATTTAAAAGTGTCGTATTTGATCCTTTTCCAAAATATGTTAATTTGATTTGTGTTTAATTTAAGGGAGGAAAAACATTTTGAAAATAATTTTTGTTTTAACTTTTATTTTGATGGTTAACTAATAAAAATAACTATCTATAAGATTTACAGATAAATTGTAAGCAGTTTTAAGGAGTCCTTTTTTTAAGTCTATGTGTAGGTAATTACAAAGAAATTAACTTGTAAATAAAATAACAATAAGAGTTAAAATTATATCTAAGACGTGTTTTATTATCTTATAATTTATAAATACTCTAAATGAAGATTTAATAGGAACTGTAAATCGTTTCAAATGATACATTTATTGACCATACATACATTTACAAAAATTTTAATTATACTGATAATTTCAGGATCTTGTTAATAAAAGATACAATCATGTAACCTATATTTTAAGCTATTTAAAATTTAAGTTAGAAAACACAAGTATCTCTGGTAGAATTTATTCTTAATATAGTTATGTTATTTAAGAGAGTTTGATCTTTAATTGAGATCAATGAAGAATTTAAAATAAAGTTTACCCCAGTAGAAATTTCTCTTAAATTTTATTTACTAATCAAATCTAATTAGTTAATCAAATCTAGTTAGTTAAATGTAATTAAAATGAATTAAAGTTAATGTAGATTCCCTATTCCTTGAAAAGCAGTAAAATTTTCGAGATAGCACAAACTGATTACCGAGTTATTTATTTTTAAAAGTACTGCTAAGCGTTATTTAAGTCAGCAGATTCTTTCACCTTAATAATTTCGTTGCATTTTATATTTGGGACTTAATAACCTATAATACTTATTAATTATAAAACGAGGAAAAGTGCAGTAGAGTAGACTGTATCAACTTTGGGATATCCGTATGAACGTAATATATCCTGTTTCTGTATAACTTGATCATCTTTTAAACAATTTTAGATGTTTAGATGTTTAGATATATTTATGTAAATAGTGGAGTTGTATGACACTTATTCGAATCTATTGCACCGGCACAACCACATTTTACAGAAGTTGTTGCCATAAAGCTTGATCTTCATTTGTAAGATTGCAGACGCGTAGCTTCATTAAGTTCCAAGAAGTGCAAGAAGTCTGAACCGGCTGCGCTTTTACAAAAACTGTTGGCATGTAACTCGACATCTCTTGACTAAATTTCATAAACCTACCTTCAATAGACACTGAGATATTTTCATTTAAAAAGAGAAGTCGTATGGCAGCTTTCCGAACCTGTTGCACCAGCACAACCAAATTTATTACAGATATTGTTGGCCTGTAACTCGACATGATTCTGCAAAATTTCAGATACCTAGCTTCAATAGATACTGAGATATTTCCATTCAAAGCAAGAAGTTGTCTACTCGAACCCGGCGGCCGAAAAAGATGGATTTAAAAAACGAAACTAACAATTTTGCAAAAGTAACGTAAAAAAAACTTCAGCTTCTTAGCTCCTTTATTTTTTCAGTTATCGTGCGGACGGACGGGCGTACAAGGTTTAATCGACTCAGAATTCGATTCTGAGCCAATCCATACCTTTGACACCTAGATATAGTGTGCTTTAAGATGTCGACGGCTTTAAGATGTCACAAACGTAATGGCAAATTTATTATACCCTTGAACCATAGTTCATACGGGTATAATGATGGTATTCAACCATTAATTATGATTAATTCCCTTACTCAACCTTCCGCAATTAAATCTTTTTCTGAGTAATTGATTAGATTTTAGGAATCATTAGATACAATTTTATAATTAGTAAGACTATAGAGTTAATTTAATTCTTAGTTACATAATAATTTATGGTTTAAATAAGGAGTAAATGTGGGTTAAATAAGAGTTTTATGTCTTAAAATTATTCTTGAAAAATACTGATTAAATTTGGTTCGAATAGTGGATCAAGAAATTTCTCTATTGAATAATTTCATAAAGAAATTTAAACGGTACACTTAACGCAATCTATCGTATATTTCTACAAGTAATCTATCTTTAAAGTATAAATTTATTTAAACAACATACACAATATTAACATATATTAGTTTCATTTATCAATATTTTATTCATTCACTGATCATCAATCAGTTCGTTGTAGTAATAAATGATTAAATTAATGCTTAGTCCAAAAAAAAAAAATGTATAAATTTTCGTTAAAACTTTGTCTTTGTCGGAAGGTCTAACTGCGATTAACAAAATAATAATTTAATAGCAAAATATTTTTAATTTCTTTATTTTTGTTTTTTGCAAATCAGAAGCACTCCATATAAATATTAAATTTGTGATGCTCGTGCTCTTCGAAAAAGGATATGATAAAATAAAAAAAAAACATATAACACGCTTTCAATGTATTTTTGAAATTTTATTTATAAAACATTCCATAACTTATGCATAACATAAGGATTTTATTACTAAAACAACAAAATATTTAGCACTTCATGTTAAGAATACATTAATTTAAATTATTTTTATTTACTGGTAATATTTTTAATCTTTGTTTTAATTTAAAAAAAATATAAATTGTTGTTTTTTTAATACTAAATAAAACAATAATTTTGTAATAATGCAATTTATTTCTTCTTTATGACAATTTTCAAAATAAAGATGCTCGTGTTTATTTAATTTTAATTATCTTAGATGTCCTTTTTAAATGTATATCGGACTGTGAAGTCTGTTGTTCATCTAAGGATTATTTTGGGTTTTTGTAAATCTTTACCTAATGCTATTTCTTTTGATGTATATAATACTATAAGGTATTTTTTTACATAATTTTCTCTTATGTAAATCTGCAGTAAATTGTAATCAATTGGTGATATTTTCGTTACATTTTTTTATAATCTTTACGACTCACTTTAGTATTTTAATGTACAACATGTATTTTGTGTTCTCTGCGTTAACTAGCCGTTTAAACTATAATAAAATTGTATAATATTGTAATTTACTTTTATGCCAAACTAATTTGATACTTAAACGTAACTCTACTTGCATGCAATTAAAAAAATTTCTAAAATATGGCTATAGACTATTATAATTTAGAATTACAAAGAAATGGAAGAAAATTTGTTCTGAAAAATATTATTAGAAATAGATTAACCCAGAACACACAAGTAACTAAAGTGTATTGAAAGAATCGGAAAATTAGTAAGTAGATAAAAATCAACAAAAATGAACAAGTAACTGATTCAGATCCTATAAAAATAATCAACAGGATTTTTTTTTTTAGCTTTATAAATTAATTTCAAAATTATACTATACTATTTTTTGCGATTTAATATTTAAATTTATCGTTATTAACGATTAACGATTAATTTATCGTTATTATCGTTATTTATAGAAAAAAATAGGCTCCAATATTATATTTTAACACGTGTAAACAGTTTTTTTTTTTTAAATTAAATATGCTTATAATGTACAGGCCCTTCTAAGTTGCGAAAAAAAAATATAATGTTTTATTCAAATGTGTATATCACACGCAGGAGCTTGGAAAATGTGCTTTTTTAAAAAAACTTTAGTTTATATTTTGTTTTGTTAAATTTGAATTCGTTGAAATTTTATTGAAATTTTAATATTTTTGATTGATTCTCTGGACGCATATTTAGATTTTCCAAATTTTTGTAAATATAAAAATTTTATATAACGGTACTTTAGGTTATTTAAAAAAATCTAATTATATAGAGCATAATCTAATCTATATATAGAGCATAAAATTAGTTGTCCCAGGATAAAGTTGTAAAATTATAAAAGATGTTGTGTAAAATTAAATAAAAGTGCTCTTAAATAAATGGTGATGGTTTTCAAAAGCGCACATTTTCCAAAAGAAAATAAAAACTGTTCAGAATTGTGATTTGCATCAAAATTTGAAAATTTCATATAAGAAAAATTATGAAAAGAGGACTTCTTTGAAATTTTGAGTGGCTGTAAGTCCGGAATCTTATATAACTAAGAAAAATCGTTAGCACATGTAAAAATATATATACTGAAGATTAATTTTATGTCTTGCTGAAGAAAATTTTATACAGGTGGCTAAGTTACAGGTGTCTAAAAATAGCAAATCTTCAATTTTTGAGCCTTAATACCTTTTAAACAGATGATGGTACAAAACAATTTTCTGAGGAAACTGATACTAATTCTAGAAGTTCTTTCTTGTCCCAAAATCTCATGTTCCTATCTAAAAGCCTGAAATATGATGCAAAATTTGGTTTTCATATAACGGTAAATTTAAATACTAAGTTTAAAAAATTCTGTTGAATCCAACATGAGATATACGCATTTAAAAATAAGGCTTTTTCAAAATTTGAGTGGATGCAGCTCCGTAATGGAGGGGGCTTCATGAAAAAGTTGTTCTACAACATTAATTTTGTTATAAGACCTACCCATGGTTAAAATTATTTTTCTCTATCTATAACGGTGTAGAAGTTTTGTAAACAGATGGACAGACAGACTGACAGACGAACAGATGGACGAACAGGGTCAAACTAATAGGTACATTTTTTCAAATTTTTTTTGGAAAAGTGCTAAAAACGTTAAAATATTTTGTCTTTTTTTTTTTGTTTTTCATATTATGAGAAAACAAATCAATTTCGCCCACACATTATGAACATTTTAAATATCTAATGTCATTTCTTTATTATACATTTTAAAAATTAAATAATTTAATAAACCATGTTAAACCTTGTGAATTTTTATATTCTAATCATCATTAAAATAAATAATATTATTTTATTTAATATCAAATTAAATTTTATTAAATAAATTAATAATATAAAATGTTAAAAACATTAACATTAACATTTAATATTTTAATAATAATAAATCCTGTCAGGTTTCAGTATTCTTTTATAATGATCGTTAATGTTTTAATATTTAAATTTTTGTATAATATAATAATTTTTTCAAATTATATCTTTAATATTGAATTAAACCAATAAAAATAACGATAAATTAAATTAAAAATTAAAAAATAAAAAAAAAAAAACATTTGTTAAAATAACCGATGATTATAAATTTAATTCTAATATTGTTGTCTTATTGGGAAATAATTGTACAGGATGTGTAAAAAAACAGATGACAAAGCAAATGAAAGGTTAAATTAATTTGAATTTTTTTGTAGATTTTATTATTTGCAATTAAATACGGTTAAGATTTGAACAAAGTAACTTTATATGTAATAGTAACAGAAACGTAGCAGAAATTCTTTTAGACTAAATTTTCGGTAGGCGAAAAAAGTGTTTAGTAAGAATAATTTAAGATGAAATTTTTATCATATTACATATGTTATATTATACATTCCAGAGGATATTAAGAATGACATGAGTATGTGTTCTTTTCTTGGCACAAAATTTGCCCACCACTATTTTAATCAATATTATTGTCTGATGGATTGTGTTTATAAAAGTTTATATTAAAAAGTGCCATTGTGTTATGAATGGAATCAAATACTCGTATTCAACAAAATAATTTTTTTGTTTAAAATTGATCTAGATTTTTGAAAACTTACTAAGTACTAAATACACTTACTAAATATAAACTTACTAAGTACAAAAGAAACAAAACAACTCTTTTTAGTTTATTTTAAAAGTATGAAAATGAATTGTATCGTTCATCCATTGTATCGTATCCAAAATATGTTTTCTTTAAAATTATTTAAATTATATATCTGAATTTTTGAGACTTCCTGTAATATTATTTTTTTCTTATTATAATGTGTACATATTTAATGTTCCCATATCAAGAATTGATCAGAATAATTTATTAATTTTAATTTTTAAAATCTTATGGATATCTAAAATTGAATCTTTTAGATGAAGTATCATGTTTCTTTAGAATTCTTTTCGATTTAATTAAGGATTGATTCACGCAAAAAAAAAAAAAAAACAAAAATAAGACAAAATCAAAAAATAAAAGAAAATACCGAATTTTTTTTTTTTAATTCATTATGGATCCTATATATGTGGGATTTTATTTTAATGTGTCACTAAATGTGCAACCGATTTCTGTGACACGAATATTTTTTTAAATGAATTTTTATTTTTATTTTTTAATTTAAAACTTTTGTATAGAAACTTTTCACAAGTTCAAATTCTATATAAGGTTTGGGTGTTTTTTTTTTTTTTTTGATTACGGTTAAAGGATTCGTCAGATTTAACATTTACAAAAAAACAAAAAAAAAAAAAAGGGAGATGGTGGGAAGATAATAAATAGAGACAATCAAACATAATAATTAGGGTGTTTTGGTCAATTGACGTCAACTTTTATTAGTTTGAAAAATGAATAAAATTAAAAAGTTGTCGTCATTCAATATATGTATAATAATTGCTTTAATTATTTGATTATTTTTTCCTTTTTTTTTTTTGATTGAAATATAAAAAAATTTATTAAAATTCTGTAAGAAAAAAAAAAAAATCTTGAAATATTTTGTTTTTTGTTTTTTCCTTTTGTAATTCGTCCGATTGTAATCGCACGTTTTTTAATAAAATATTAATAGAATAAAAAGAAAAAATTAATCCAAGTGGGAGAATGTGATCTGATTACGTCATTTTGTATGGAAATATTTTATTTTAAAAGTTAATTATATTTCTATGGAATTGTTTTCCTATCCTTTTATGGTAAAAAACGTTTAAAAATTTTCTATAATATGAATTTAAAATATTATAGAAAACATAAAATATAGCAAAATAGTTAAATTTAATGTAGTTTCATTTAATAAAAATCATTTAATGGTTGTAAGATTATAGTAATGATGAATGAATTCGAATACGGGATTAGATGCTGCACTTGATGCAGAAAATATAAATACAATATTATTATATGGAGATAGTATAGAAAATCTGAGATTTGCTTCACAAATAATCATCCAAGTTAGAATATTCTGTAATAAGTTCAGGGCAAGTTGCTTTCTCAGCTACTGTAATACATATAATAATTACTATAGTTTATTGTGTAATATTTGTCTAATTCTTCATGAAATGTTGTGCAATCATTTTTAAATTTTTCAACTAATATCCAAATTCTTTTTAAACTTAAATTTCTTATATTTTCTGTGATTCGGATCCTTAAATAAAATATTAAACCACAAGAAGGTAAAATGAAGTTTAACATTTCTATTAATTTTATAAACATATATAGGGGGAACTGGCAACAATGATATTAAAACTTATATTAAAGCAAAAATAAAATTTAAAAAAAAAGAATTGAAAATAAAAGAAATGGAAAGGATATTTTTTATCAGTATTAAATTCTTCAATTTGTCAGTATGTTAAATTTATTGAGTAAAAAAATAAAAATGGTCAGTTAATATCAGTAAAAATTTTTATATTATGGGTATCTTAAATGATCAGTAAAAACTGTTATATTATATATCTGTTATATATATATCTGTATAACTACTAATATAATAATAAAAATTGTTATATTTGTTGAATATTTAGATAAGGGGAAAATTAAGTAAAATAGAATATATTTACTATTTTTATGTACAGCTACATCTTATTTAACTTTTCTTAATTATTTCCAAGTATACTTTCAATTACTTGCATTAAATTAAACCTTTGAATAAATATAATTCGAGTGAGAATTTCTATAGTAGTTATCAAAATATTTTCTTGTTTTTTTAGCTTTACTTGTTTTTTTCTTTTATTTTACAATATATCGATTTGTTTCACTTACTTTCATTTACTTGGAATGGGTAAAATTTAACGTCTATGTAATCTAATTACTTTGAATGGGTAGAATGTAACGCCTATGTAATTTCTAAGGGTAAAATGTGGAATTAATATATATAGACTGAACTTTTATTATAAAATATATAATTTGAGAATTTTGTCACAAAAAAAAATGTTATATTTTCTAAATTGATTAATAGAAAATCTTTCCTTATTTTATTCATCTTGACAAAAGTTTTATTAAAAATACAGTTAATTTAGAAATTAAATACTGATCATATAAATTACAATCAATACAATAAATTTGATTTTTATACTTGATGATAAAATACAAAATAAAAATATTGACGATTATTTTGTTAAAGTGGTAATCAGCATGGTATTAAAATGATAAAAGATTCAAAATGTATAATAAATTAATATCCATATGAAAATGTTTTTAGTTAAAATAAAATAAAAAAAAAAAATTAAAGAAAACCGAATATAAGTTTGTATTGCATAATTAAACATAAATTCTCTGCGAATTATAAAACGATAACAAAGAAAAAAAAAACTTTTTATTTTGAAAAGAAGAAAGAACAGAAAGGATTTCAAAGTTTTTTTGTTTTTTTTTTTATTTATTTTTTTTTTACTCAACTCAATTCAATACAATTCGCTTGGAATTTTTTTTTTTCTTTTTTTTTTAATTTCTAATTTACAACTTTTTTTATTGAATGTGCATACAAATTTTTCTCTGATTTGCTTCTGATGATGGGTGTTAGTTTTTAAATTAAAAATTTTTTTTTTGTTGCTTGTCAAGTGGCGGTAAAAATAATATATATATATTTTTGAAAGTTTTATTCAGAGATGGCTTTTAAAGCAAATGCGGCGGTATATGAATGTATAAAAATTTTCGAAAAAGAAAAATAATACTGTTAAATATTTCTCCAATTTTTTTTTTTGTTTTATTTTATATATTGTGCAGCAAAAAGAAAAAAAATATAAAATTTAAGCAAATTTGAATTGAATTAAAAAAAAAAAACTTTTTTTTCGAAAACTACTATTATAGTTTTCTGTTGGATAGAAAGTTTTTTTTTTTTTTTTAATGTTAATTTACATTTATTTTTTTTTTTAAAGAGCCATTTTTTACCACTTTATTCATGGTAGCATTCAAGAAAGTTACAAGTGGTTAAATTGTAAAAGTTTTACAATTTAAATCCTCGACAAAAAAATGGCAAATTCATTAAAAAATTAATTTGAAAAGAAATATTTGTTAAAATTATATTGGTCTTACACTAATGAGGCCATTTCTTTGAACCTTTTTTTTTTTTAAATTTTTTTTATTCAGATTTAGTTGGATCATGGATGGCTTTAATTTGTACCGGCTGTATTTTTTCTTAATTTATAATTTAGTAAAAAGCAAATAATAATACCATTTATTAAAATATTGATATGAAAAAATGGAAAATGATGGAAATTTTTAATAAATGGTTTTTTGAAATTTTTAATAAATAAATAAATTTTCTTTTCTTGCTGATTAGTTTTTATTTATAATAACAATTAAAAATTTTTAATAATTTTTCTTTTTTTTTTAGTGCATTTCTAGTGATATATAAATGAGAATACGAAATTACACAACCTTAACTTTTCAGGCTGGGCTGTAAATGTCGTAAGGGAAAATAACTCTTACGACGTGTGTGGGATTCAAACCCACACTCCCTCGGTGTTTACAGCATATTTTATACGCTTTTACCCACTAGGCCACCAAGGTTCCATTTTTAATAATTGTGCAATTGATCAGAACTAAAAGAACTCCTTCTTTTAAAATAACATTATTATATTGAATTGAATTTTGTTTAACTTTAGATTGTCGACGATCATTTTCATTATACAAAATTTATAACTCTTATATTTTTTCAATAATTTTCACATTTTAATCGAATTGTAATATTTTTACCTATAAAAAATAGCTGAAATCTTTTTTACCAATCTTCTTAACTCATTGGGTCAAATGCATAAAACTGAGCTAGAAGTTTTTGAGCTTTTTCAAACTTTTTCAAATAAAACCTACATGTTTAAGCGGTTTTAAGAGATTTGCATTGGGTCCAATGAGTTCAAAGTCAGTTTTATGCCATTCGACTTGTTATTATCAAACCAGACTTTAAAGTAATTGTTATTTTTATATACTTTTTATTTTTAACAATGTTATTAGATTGGTAAGCCTGTTTTTTAGCAATGTGACGTGATCATTTTTAATTTTTTTTTTATTGTTAATAAAAAGTCTGTCATTTTATAATTCATAATAAACTAGAACTTTTAATTAATTTATGAATGTGAAAATATATTTTATTCTTAAAAAAAAAAAAACATTTGCCTTTTTCATTAAATTAGTAACAGAATAGAAGAATCAATCCTTTGCATATTTTTTATCATTACAAACATATTTTTTCCTAAAATATGTTATAGGATATCATCAATAAAATACCATTTTAAAATAAAAATATAAATTTAAAAAAAAAATAAACATTTTTTTTAAAGTGCTGAATTTTTAATAATGTTAATTCTTTTTTTCAAGATTTTATTTCTAATATATGATATGATGCAAAAATCACAAACTATTATATAATATATGTGTAAAAGTATAGTGAAAGTAAATTACTAGTTTAACATTTTAATTTAAATTTTATATTTTTAGATATCCTTAGTATAAGTCAATAAAATCAAAGCTCAATAAAGAAACAGGATATAATAATAAAACAAAGGCAATAAAAAAAAAAAAAAACAGAAGCTTTTTATTAACAAAAATTTCTACTATTGAAATATCAGATACTTTTATGTACGAGTATATCAGATACTTTTATATATCGATCAAATTATTTTTTGTTTTTCTCTTTTTTTTTTTTATTTTTATTTTGAAATTAAATTGATCTAAATTAATCTTATTACCTTTATTTTAAAAAATAAAGTAAAAAAAAAAAAAAAAGAAAAAAAATTTAAAAAGCAAAAAATCGAAGCAATTTTCTATTTTTAACAATATTACTTCACACAACTACAGATAACTAGGAAATAACTTAAGAATAAGAAGACAGAAAAAAAATTAAAGAAAAAATTTTTTACTACTATTAATCAATAAAGAGTCATTAAATTTTAAAATCTAGAACCTTTGATTTTTTAAAATTGATATATATGTTTATTATGTAATTATGTTCAACTGTTTATCATAAAAATCTTTAGATATATATAATAAGTTTGTAAAATGTTGATGAATTGTGATATGTGACACTGTTTGGTTGATAAAATTAAATTCATAAAAATATTGTGAGAATATACTACATATAGCGTAAAACGTATAATTATTGGCACTCTGTTAAAAAAATGTCAAAATCCACACAATCAATTTAACTACCATCATTATTATTATATGAACTTATCTATTAATAACTAATAATTATTAAAAAAAGTTTAAAAATTAATTTTTTTCTAACAAATAACCTTAATAATATAACTTAATGGCATAGCTATGGTTTTATTGAAACATGCTTATTACTAATAATAAATGGATGTTTGAAAGAGAAATGTTGAAAATAGAAATGAAGCAGCAGAATATTACTAGGAAGCTATCAACAATTACAAGATATTATTGCTGGGATGAAGTCATAAGATTTTTTAAAGCTCAAAAGCTAATGCATACAGGAAGGTATATAGAATAGAAATGGAAAATAATTTAGTGTTTTATCTCGTAATGCTTAAATAGGGATGACCAAAAATGAAATGGATTAACAGTGGAGAAAAAATGAAAAGTCAGTGGAGGTCAGAAGGCAGAGCCATATATTCTATTAGTTTTAGATGTATTCTGAACTGGAAGGATATAAAAAGAAGAAATACTAACAAAATTTACATACTTCTACGATATGCTAAATATAAATATTAGTTTTTAGGAATTATTTATAAGAAATAATAAAAATTATACATTCTTTTACAGAAAAAATAATATATAAAACTCTATCGAATAGCATACAATAAATAGTTCTAAATGTCTTTATAATGAGTGATTTTAAGAATTATGTAGGTAGACATGATTCAAAAACTGAATATAAATTAATTTTTAACGTAAGACAATTCCTCTAGAACTAGTAGTAGTATATTACATACAAGAGAAGATGTAAAACGAAATAATAAATCAAAGAAGGCTAATACTTTCCATGTTTCCAAAGTCAAATTAGAGTATTTTTATAAAAACAAAAAATGAACTGTTGTTATTAAATTTCTATTTTTAAAAATATTAAATTACTAATTATACTGTAAATTGTCTATTTATCAATAGTTGTACTCATTACGCTACTAACTATGTAAATGTAATGTCCAATAATCAGAACACGCATGATCGGAACATGTCTATTAGAATAACAAAACAATTTAATGTAAGTATTATAAATGCTATTAAAAAAAATAGCTTGTGCATACGAAATTATTTTTATATTTATTTCCACTTTTCACATATTCTTTCTTGATCGTAAAAAATTAAAATAAGAAAAAAAAAAAAAAATCATAATAAAAAAAATTTCAAAAAAAAAGAAAAAAAAAAAACAAAATCCATCCCTGTATTTTAAAAGATTTTTCTACTACATTCTTTCTACTTTTTTTTATTTTGTGTGTTTTTGTTAGACACTTGATATTTTTCTTTAAAAATTGATCTACAACTTCTTTTTTTTTAATGCTTCTTTTATTACATAATATACATAGGTACATACATACAAAGTATGTATAAATACATCGCCCAACAAAATCAAACTAAAAAAAAAAAAAAAAAAAAAAAAACAAAAAAATAAAGTCTAGAATGATGATTATAATAATGATGATATGATACGCTCGCTCGCTATATATTGTTGCTTATTATACTGATTAAAAAAAATCCACATCCTCATTTGATTTGCACAATTGAACACCCATTGAATACGTAATTATGTTTATAACGAAAAATTATTTTTGTATAAAAACCTACCGTTTTTTGATTTAGTTATTGAGTAATTCAAACATCGTTGACCTGGTGGATATCTTCTATTTTTTTTTTTATAAGTCTCAAATAATTTTATATATATATATATATGTATATATATATATTTTTGAAATATAAAATTTTATCTAGACTAGAAGTCTAGCTCCAAGTTAAGAACAATATAAAAAAAAAATATATATATATATAAATAAAAATATTAATAAGTGATTAAAATATTAAAATTAGTGTTTTTAAAAATTTCGTATATAAAAAACCAAAACAAAAAAAAAAAGGATCAGTGTTAAAAAAAAGGATCAGACAAAAATATTTTAATTTTTTTTAAATTGAATATTATTAAATTTTTTATATTTTTTTTTAAACATTTTATCTGAGATATTAAATAATTTTTTTTTATTGACATATACATATATATATATATACATATTACAAAATGAAATTGTGCAATATAATTTTCATTATTGTTAATCTCATTTTAATCACATCAGCTTTGCCATCAAGTAAGAATAAAAAAATGTTGTTTTTTTTTTTTTATTTCAGTTTAAGATTTGTTGTTATTTTAGTGTAAAAAAAAAAAAAAAAATAATAATTTTAATACGTTCAATAACCCATCATTGTATCACCGTTGAACACACAATTTTTTATCACCTGAAAAAAAAATGTAATAATTTGTGCAACACCGGTAATACAATGTTGGTTTTACAATGCGTTTTGAAAAATCCTATATTTGTGTGTTTATTGGGTTGTAAAAAAAGAGAACAAGTTGGGTTAACAGTTAAAATATTGTAGTATTGAATAAAATGAAGTAATAAAAATGTCCGTTTTATTCTTAAAGCAAAAAATATACAGTGCATTATATTGTAATTGCTTTAAAATACTTAATAAAAAGTAGTGTTTATATTTAATGCCACAAAATCATAATAAATTCATAATTGCTATTGCCAGATGAAGATAAAAAAAAAAAAAATGATGTTTTCAATCATTTTTCACTTTGAAAATAATTAATAAAGAAATTTATAAAATTGAAATTTTAATAAACGATAATGGACTGCCAAAACAATTTCTGTTGCGTAAAATTAAAAAAAAATGAAATCAGTTTTTTTCAGTGCATAATTAAAATTCCTTCTTATTTTATTAAAAGTTTTTTCTTTTAAATTAATGACAAATTAATGTCACATTTAAAATTTAATATTTGTATTTTATTTGATTTTTTTTTTAAATCATATCCAATTTTTAAAATAAATTTTACGGATTTAATTAATTTATCGCATTTAAATTTTTTCAGAAATATTTTATTATAATGGTGCAAGATCAGCCCCATATAAAAATGGTATGATGTACATTCAATATACTCAACCAAGATATCGAAATATAGCAACAGGATCAGTAAGAGCTTATTCATCTGGTGATACTTTAGCAACTGGATCTTATGCTAATCGTAAGAATACTTAATATTATGATTTAAATATTTTAAGTTTTTAATAACATAAGAGAGACTTTGTTGAAACAAAATCTATTTTAAACACTATTATTATCAATAATTACAGTTATTATAGTCTTACTAATCCTAATATCAAATAAATATAAGCGCATTAATTTATTCTTTTCTTTTTTAATTTTTTTTTTTTAAATAGCTGTCGATTGTAATGATGAAAAGCACATTGAAACCTTTGCTGCTCAAGTTCATTTAAATGAAAATGAAAAAGATACAACAACTTCAATAGCTGAAGCTTATCCACCACCACCACAAATACCCGAAGTTATTGTACAAGCTCCTGTAATTTCTGATAAAGTTAATTATAATTTTGAAGAATCATTAAAGCCTGCTATTGAAATTCAACAAACATCATCAGAAGAACAACAACAACCATCAAGTGAAATTGAAGAAGATGCCGAATTAGAATCAGTACAACCAGTTGAACAACAACAACCAGAACCACAACCAGAAGTTATAATAAATAGAAAAGATCGTACAGGTAGTTTTGATCATAATCGTCATCAACAAGTTGATGTTGAACAAGTTCAGGAAATTGAACAACATTATTTGCCACCAACAACAACAACAGTAGCATATGCAGATAATGAAATTACAATTAGAAATGAAGCAACAACTAGTCTACCACCCACTGTTTTGTCACCAATTGCTCCAGTTGTTCCGGTTATACCAGTTGTGCCTTTAAAACCTGTTAAACCAAATCGCCCAAAAATATTCTCAGTTGCACCAAAAAAGAAAATTCAAGTTCGTTTAGATTATCCATCTGATGATGATGAAGAAGATGATGTACAACAAAATGAAGAAGAAATTTATACGCATTATAATCGTGTTATTCCAAAACCAGTTTATTTACCAAATAGAGGGCCACCAGCACCTGCTGTTGTTTCATCACATGAAATAAGTGGTACAAATTATGCTGCTGTTAGTCAAAGTGGTACAAAAAAGAAATCTGAACAACCGCCATCAAACCCTGGACAATCTTTTTTCCCAGTTTATTTTGGCGGTGATAACGGTGGTAGTGCTATTGCAATTGCCAACAGTTATAGTACTGGTGATGGTGGTGCAGCAACTAGTCATGCTATTGCCTATGGTAATCCATCTTCAAGTCAATTACGTCATAAAAAACTTCATAGAGCTGTTCCAGTTAAACATTAAAAATAAAATACTTATATCTTAATTTACTCCACACATTCCTTAATTTGATTTTAGAAAGTTTTTATTATGAATTTAAAAAATTTTAATTAAAATGTGATCCTTTTTGTTTCACATTCAAGGTATCGCAACATTTTGCGTAAAATATTAAACATATATATAAAAGAAATATATATATATATATAGAATATATAAAATAAAAATAAAAATTAGTTAAAAAAATTAGTATGAATTTCTTTTTAATGATTAGATAAACAAAAAATATTTTTTGAAATTTAGATGTGAACGAAATTTGAGTGCATAATATTTGCAGTTTACAGTTAAGGCGATTTGAAAGTATTTTTTTGGTTGGTTATAGCCACACAATTCTAAGGAAAGGATTCTCTTTAATTACTGGTTAATGGACTATTAGGAAGAAAATATTGAGGCAACAAATTTTTAAGAAAAATAAATTTTATATATGTCGATATTTTCTTAGTGATGCGCTGATGCAGGCAACACTTTGTAATTTTAGCAATCACCATACATCTTATTTCTTACCTATTATTATTAATAGATTCAGAAAACAGATTGAAATTATAAATTAGAAATATAAAACTAATGTTAGAAATATATTAGGGTGATGGGTGATATAGGGTGGTTAAAATTGAAAGGGTTGATAGAATAAATACCTCTCATTTCTCTTTTGTTATTGATTTTTTCATCCTTATTCCAATATTATGCAACAATAACTACTTACAACAAAAATTTACTTATTTCTTGCTTATTATTTCTCAATTAAGAAAAAAAAGAAAAAGTTGTTTTGTTTACTTCAATTTCTTTTAAACAGGGGGTGATACTAAAAATTTAATAAAATAAGATAATAAAATTTTAAATACTTTTTTATATATTCAGTTTTTATTCTTCTTTTGCATCTCTTGATGTCTTACATTATAAAAGTCCGTTATATAAATGGTACTCAACATAATCACTGTTTTTACTTTATCTATTCCAGTTCCGCATAAGGATTTAGTGTTCATATTTAGCAATTGTCGTAAATTTCTAGAAATACCAGATGCACACCATCCTTCAAGTTTAATTTTTAAAAGTACATATCTAATGAATCATTACTGACCCAAAATATTCTATATTATTTAATTACTGTTAAGGCTAATATTGTGGACATGGAAAGTTTTATAAAAAATGATTATGCGTTTTTGAGAATAATATATATATTATTTAAATACGTTAAATTACCGTTATTACTTTTTTAATTTATTTATTTTAATATTACAAATCTCATAGGATATTATGTAATATAATTAGGGGTAAGGCTACTAAGGTAGTTGAAGCTATTATAGATTAAATACTATTATTAATTTACAAAGTAATATTATTTAATTTCGTTATATATTTGGTTCCAAGGTTCATATTATGTATTCAGTTGGAACTAAAAATGCTTACCTGTGCTACTCGCAATTCCCCTTCGTTTTTATTTATTTATTTATATTAATATTACATACATAAATGTAATGCAATATTATTGAACCATCGGCTACTAAGGCCATTATAGGTTTTTATACTATTATTAAATTATATACTAATATTATTTATTTTGTTTATATTATATGCTATATATTTACATTACATATTTGGTTGTAAGGGGGATATGTAAAGAAAAAAACACTCACGACCGTTGAAGGGATCGAATCCACACTCCTTCGGTTAATACGCCGCACGCCTACTCACTAGGCTACCTTTTTTTTTTTTTTTTTTTAAACTTTATTTTACTCTTTTTAACATTCTTAAATTATCTTAGCCTATAAAAGTTTAGAAAAACAGCTTTTTTTTATATATAATTTAATTAACATTTAAACTTATCCTATCGTTTTTATTGTTAATTTTATTAATTATTTTATTTTTAAAAATCTAAGTAATATTGCAATTTAGCAATTTTTTTTTTTAATATTCAATTTTGGAGAAATTCAGAGTATTAAAACCAAATATCTATTTTTTTTTTAATATAAAACCTTAACCTAACTTAGTCTAACTTAAAATACTTAACCTAGCTAAAAATAGTTTTGTATATAATACTTAATGCTAATTAATTAGTGTTATCTAACCACCAATAGTTTTTGTTTAATGATTTGTCTTTTTCTGGTATAGACATATCATATTTTAAATTTACTCCGTTAATATGGGGTAAATAGGCTACCGAAGCCCCTTCCCTTCGTTTTGTTCATAATAAAGTAATTGAAACTTGACATTGCATATTTTTAGGCTTAATTTAGATCTTTTGACTTCAGCAAAACTTATAATAATTTTTAGGCTTTATTAATGAGAAATAGTCATAAAATGTATATTGAAATAATATGATTCAACATAATTAAATGCTCATATATATATATATATATGTATCTATATATAAATTAATAAAATTAATGGTTTCCAATTGATTGATTTTTTTTTTTTTAAATATCAATCAAAAAGAATATCAGATTATAAAGAAAATTTCAATTAAATTTTGCATTTTGAAATTGACATTTTGTTGATTTTATTTTTATATTATTATTATTCCATTTTGTTTAAGTTCATTTCAAATGTTTATTTATTGTTTTAACATCAACACTAAAAAAGGAACGCCATCAACAGACACCGACGGAACTTCATTTTTTTTATACGTGATTTGTATCGTGTATACCTAATCATTTAAAAAATACGTGATGATTTTAATTTTTTTTTTTTATGTTTTTTTATTTAAATTTATGTTTGATTTTAACATAATTTTTAACTTTGTGAGGCTAGCAGCTTACTCATTAAAATTACATGTTGTTAATAAAATTTATAATGTATAAAAAATAAAATCAAAAAAAAAAAAATTAATTAAATTTCTGTTGAATTGAATTGAATCATTCAAGTTTGATTGATTTCAACTAAATTTAAACATGAAGTTAAATATAATATATTAAAATGATAAGGAAACAGCATAAAATATTAATTAAGTTGTCAATTTTGTTAAATTTTATTTTTAAATATAGGAATTTAATAAGATTTAGATCTATTATATTAAAAACTAGTACTTTTAATAATTAAAAATGATTTTTGTATTTAATGAAACTAGAAAAAAAAAAAATAAACTAGCAAAATTTACGTATTCAAAGCAGGAATAAAATTTTACACAAAAAACAAAAATATAGTTGTTAAATAAAAATTTTAAGATAACAGGTAACAAAAGTGAAAATCTATAGTAAGGATAGACAAACAAAAACCTTTTTTGTTTTTCTTTTCTTCGTAAATATGAAAAATCTACATAATGAATAAAAAAATTAAATGGCGCTTTGATCGTTAAGAAGATAATAAATAATTCGAAGATTTAGGAAATAAATTCAGATTTTAATCGGATATTTAAAGTCATTGATTATATTTGTTATAAAGAATATTAAACGTTTTTTATTTTTAAATAAATATATGAGTAAATAATAAATATTTATATAGTTTATGTAGACAATGACTTTTAGGCTGATATAAGAATTCACTTTTATATTTATGACAATTTAAAAGTTATTATGTCATTCATTCTTAAAGGAGATTTTTAACATAATAAATTTAATACACGTATATATATTTATATATATATAATATATATATATGTGTATATATGTGTCAACAATTTAATTTATATATATATTAGCAAAATAAACATTTGTTGAAGTATTAAAATGATTTCTTAATTCGAAATTTATTTACGAAGTACGATTTTATGAATGAATTACGATTTTCCCTTTATTTTATTATAATATAAAATTATCTGCCATATTAAAAAGATAAAATAATAAGTATAATTATTTTACCAGAAAATTATTGACTTTATTCTTCTTCTTAAACCTCGGTATTTAAATCTGGGTTTAGGAAATTCATAAATGAGTACAAGAAATGCTTATTATTGGTGGAATGCATAAAATTGAGATTGAGCTCAAACCTTATTTTTTCAAATGAAAACTACGCTTGAACTTATATTTTTGTTTGAAAAATTTAAATTTGAGTTCAAGCACAATTTTATGTATTCAAGTGATTTGTCTCTATGTCTGTTTATTTTCCGAAGAAATTTTTATTAAAGTCGTAAATGAATTAAATATAAGAGAATAACGGTAAATTAAAAATTACATATTTTCAATCCAATTATATATAACGGATAAATTTGAATCCTTCAAAGCAACAATTATAAATCATAATAATATTTAAGAATCTGAAATAATTAATTGTGCCACATCACATTGCATAATGCCTGAAAACTTGTTGCAGAAATAAAAGCTAACGATGAAGGAACAAAATGTATATTGGCGACAAGATAAGAGACCAATTAAAATCACCTGGGAAAATATAAGGTAGGAAAGGGATATCATACCATAGTTAGCAGAAAATAAACTTATCTAGCAACAGTATCTTAAGAAATTCCAAATATAATTTCATGACGTCTTATAAAGGACGAATGAAAAGACAAGATAGTTATTAAATTAAATATTAGACACAATATTTAAAGTGTCTTTATTTAAAATCTTTATACAATATTAAAGTATCTTTATTTTATTTTAGAATAGCAAAAAAAAAAAACTACAATGTTATTTTAAAATAAATTAAATTGTTGTAAATAAAGTTTTGTTTTTCGTTTAAAAAAAAAAAGAAAAATTCACCAATTAAATTTAATCGGAAATGAAATATGATGTGACGTAATTTTATGTTTATATACATTTATATGTTTAGAAACAAACATATTACCAGATATTACTGTTACAAAATTAAGTTCTTTGTTACTTAAATTGCATATATAAAACACGTTATTTTTCTTATAAAATTAAAAGAAAAACAAAAAAGAAAAACAAAAAAAAAAAAACAAAAAATTGTAGGAAAAAAAATCGATAATTCATTTAACAGCAAAAGTTTTTGAATAAAATGTTTCTGACTTTGTTTGAATTTTTTTCTTTTTTTTTTTTTTACTATTTAATTTTTACATAAAAAAGAAAACTTTACTTCATTGTAAAAAAAATAAATAAATTTAAAAGTTTACTTTATTGTAAAAATAGTAAATGAAAAAAATTTTTTTTTGCCTTTGAAATACAATGTGAACAAAGTGAAAAATAGTTTTACAATTCGAACACAAAACAAAAGGATTTTAATATGTATTTATTTGTATTATACAATTTTAAGTAGTTACCTTTACCTTATACCTGAAATATAAGAATTTACCGAGTAAAATTAAGCATTCATTTTGTTATTTTTTTTTTTATGGTATTGGGGTGAATTCCGGAAGTTACTATAACTATTTAAAAAAAAAACTCGTTGAAAAATTATTCGTTGTTACAATAAGTGAACTATAAAAACTTAAAGGGCATCTTAAATATAATTTTTTTTTTTCATTTAATTAAAGAAAGACTGATCATTTAAAAAACAAAAAAAGGAAAAAAAACTTTACGCTTCTTCAAAAAAAAAACCTTCTTTTGAATCCGGTTAGTCTCACCTTTTTTAGTTTAGCTATTATTCCATTCTAACGAATTTTTTTCTATTAGAGTTCTTTTATACCAGAACTTCATTATATCTTTCCAGTGCAGATTTACTAATATCTTTTTGTTTAGAGTGTGGATATTCTTTAAAAGGAGCTATTATTTTATACCTTTTTGTTTACTTTAACTTGACTATTTTTTACTTTAAGTGAATATTTTTTTATTTTAAATGAAGACATTTTTCGTTTAAGTGAATATTTTTTATTTTAAGTGAAGACATTTTTAATTTAAGTGAAAAATCTTTACTTCAGTAACTTATGTTATTTTATCAATATTTAATATACATATTTTTAATTTTCGTAATACATATATTATATTTGGATCTGATTATATTATATCCTGTATATAATATTTGTATGTACATAGTAAAAATGTCTTCAGTTAAAGTAAAATTGATATATTATACAAATAGTATAGTTATATTCTTCTATAAAAAAAAAAACTAATCATCTTTTTGTATCTTTTAATGGTTTAATTTCAAACTTATATAATATACAATTTAAGATTTACTAAAAAATGTGTCTTAAAAAATTTGGCACCTTTAAGATCCCTTTAAGATCATTTAAAAATGGATCCCATTTCTACATTAAAGAGTTTTTTAATAATAGACGGATTCATTGTTTCTTTACAGTCCCACTCCCAATTCAATGTTTCCGCATCCATTTCCTATCCCTACTCTCTAGCCAACTGCGTTAGCAGGTAAGGGTTTCATCCCATTATATTGGCTATAGGGGGAGATGGGTTTAGTCAGTAAAAATCTGATACTAAAGTGAAATCCTTGATGTCTTTGGAAAAAGCTTTTTTAATTATTTCATTCCTATCAAACTTTCCTTAAAAGTCTATAAATTTCATGATGCTCTTTGTTTTTAGATTTAGATAAAACAATAGATTTCTAATGAAACATTTTTACATTACAGAATTTACTACAAATGATTTAAAAAAAAATAAACTATTTTATAATACTTGTTTTGATTTATTTAAAAAATTTATTTAAATTTAATATCATCGATTATATAAATTCTAAAGGTTTCGAACTCTCAAATTTGAAAATATCATTTTTATAAACATGCCAGTAAGTCTATGATTTAAAAACAATATTTGTACAATAATATTCTAGTGAATCTCAACAAATTAGTTCCCGATTTCATGGGTAGCAAAATATCGGAAAGCATAATCTAGGTCTTCCAATACCATTTTGGTGTTTTTTTTCTTTTAAATCTTTATTTTTAATTTAAAATCAATGACTATTTTAAAAATAAAAAATTTAATTTAATATAACAAAATTTTCCCAAATAATTTTATTAAGTTAAAAGTTAAAGGTATTTAAAAAATTTGTTACATCACAATAAATAAAAATATTGTTAAACTACTTTAGTCACTTTAGTTTAGTTTTATATCAATTTTCGAAATTTTAACTTATTTTTCATTCAACAAATTGACTTTGTTGTTTTTTTTTTTATTTTTATTTTGTTCCAACAAGATTTATCAACATTTAAATAACAATATTGCAAATAACAAAATAATAGTTTTGTATATAAAACTTTGTTATATTGGAATTTTGTAATGTTTAGTTGCGCCAACGTATAGTTACAAAATGTAAAGAAAATGAGGAAAATAAAATATACCAGACAAGAAAATTCAATTGTAATTTGATTTTCTTGTGTGAAAACTTTATATCGTATATGTATATATACAAAGTATCCGTATATGTATATATATGTATAAAAGAAAATGAAAGATGATGGTAATGATAACTTTGAAAGTTTATAATATTTAGATTTAAACAAAAACAAAACAGAAAATTATAAGAAAAAAGTAAAAGAATTATTATAATTCTTATTATCAGTATTAAAAAAAAAAAAAAAAAAAAATAGAAAGGAAGTTAGAGAAACTAAATGATGATACTATTTCTCCAAAAGTATTTATTAAAGTAGTGTTAACCCAAAAATTTGTGTCCAACAATATATTGGAACTATTATTTAGTAAAACGAAAGGTATTTAAAATTATTTGGAGGAATAGAGTATTCGCGTGGTCTATTTATCTTAAATGATTCTTTTGATAATTTTTATTTTAAGTAGTCTCACAAGCTTCTTGATATATTCTTCAAAAATTGAATCATTCATTATCATAGGAAAAAAGAATTATTTCAAAAAAAATTTATAAACTCTAATCACATAATATTAAACTTTAGTGTTAGTGTTGTTGAAACATGGATCTACCATTCGACATTTATTCGGAGTTAAAAAATAGGTGAATTTTCCATTATAAAAATTTACATTAATTGTAGAAGTGAAAGTTTACTTTAATTATATAGAAGTAAAAATGTAGGTAATAATAGTTCCAACAGCAGAAGAAATAATGGCTATGATTAAATAATGGTTTTGTGAAAAAGAAAAAAAATGTTTTATTAATTTAATTCTAATAAAAAAAGCTGATAGAATCAAAATATTGCAATTTATCAATTCGAAATATATACTGCAATTTTGAATAAGTAAAACGGTGCAATTTATCTTTTCCAGTTTGCGGAAAAAAATATTTTTTTTTTTTTGTTAAAACAATGCACTGGATCATGAAAATATTTTCGCAACAAATTGTTTTTCATTAGGGGTTTATACATTTAGGTCCATTCATTTAGATTTTTCAATTTAGATCTTTTAACTTTAATCTTTTTACTAAATTTGAAAATATTTAAAAAATAGTTACTTGTAAGCATTTTTTAGTAGAAATCAAAATAAATTGTTGATATAGTTGACTACATTACTTTTAATACAAATTTCTTTAAAAGCTAGTCTTAAAATTCTAAAAATATGGATTGTTAGATTGTTAGAAAAACATTAAGACTAAAAGGTAAAATTATATTAAAAAAAAAAAAAAAAATAGAGTAGCTTTTAAACCACTTTTCTTATCCGTTTCCAAATTATTCAAACCGAACCTTCGTATTAGATACTTTTTAAAGTTTTTTTTATGCTTTATTCTTAATATAAATACAAATTAAAATGTATATAAAATTTGTCAAAAAATTAAAAATATTTTTTTGTATATTTTCACTAATTTCCTAGTAGAAGTAAATAAAGAAAAAAGAAGTGTTAATTTAAAATATGCTAAATTCTTAATTCCTATACTATATAATATTAAAATGAAAAGGACAAAAGAATGCGTTTAGATATTTAAAAAATTTTAATTTTAATTTACAAGCTTTAAAAAAATGCAAAAGACAAAAAAAGAAGATAAATAGCGAAGATACGGAAAATTGTTTAGCGAGATTTTGTTATCACTTCTTTTTAATCCTTTTTTTTTTTCGTATATGATTTTTGGTGTTTTTTTTTAACACGAATAATGTCTACAGGTAACATTCTAATTTCATTTATTACTTTTATTTTTCTTTTTATGTTTTTTTTTTTTTCTTTTTTCTTCATCACCTCACTTATTATTTAAGTTGTGTATATAATATAAAAAAATATATAATATATGTACATATATATATTATTTAAGTTGTGTATTATGTATGTATGTACATAATATATAAAAGAATAAAATGAAAAAATAAATACTTTTAAAGTTAATTTGTTTTTGTCCTATATATACTAAAAAAAAAAAAAAAAAAAAAGAAAAAAAATTGGCATGTTGTGTACATTGCACCATCATAATTTCGCTTAGGGAAATTTCTCAAAATCACTCTAGATTTAATTTTTCTCTTTTATTGTTTTTGTTTTTATTGTTTTTTTATATGACCTAACTACATATTTACATTGTACATAACTCTGCCGAAGGATAAATAAAGCATAATAAGAGATTGTTAAATTGTATTGTTTTTCATACTATAAGGAAATTGAAACCGATATTTGTGTATAGGTAGACAGTACTACAGAGATTAGACTCAAATACATTAAATACATTAAAATATTTAAAAAATTAGTTTTAGGAGCGCATTCGAAAATATTGAGGAAAAATGTGAACTAGAATATATTTTTTGTTAGGCAAGATTAAAAACAGGAAAATAATTTCTATTTTTTTATTATTTTTTTCTAAATATATTTTGGAAATTTATGATAATTTTAATAATAGTAACAACAGTAACAACAACGAATTAATTTTGAAAATTAATGGAAATACTACATAAAAAAACATGGTGTATGGCAGCCATAATTTTGCCCAATATTTTTTATGACATAAAATATATCAGTATTTTTGCCTTAACTGAAACAATAAAAGAAAATTGCTAAGCAATAGTTAACGGCAAGCCATATAGTAGAGAGATTACTTTATCGGCTTCTGAAAAAAACAATTCCGTTTCGTTCTTAATAGATTTATGGGTGATATCTAAAAACGTTTTCAAGAACGCGCATTGGCTTTCAAAGATTACCGGAGGTATCAAAGAAAATATCTGGAAAATTTTTAGGTAAGCGCCACCTTTTTCCTAAACTAAACAATATAGGTTGTTATTATTGGTTGGGATGTACTCTACATAGGATTGTGTTGGATGAAGAAAGGATAGGATATTGAGAATTTAGATTGAAATTTATATTAGATCAGTTAAAAAGGATCGTTACATTAGGCTTTTAATTTTATATCCTTAATTCGACAATATAAAACAAAACAGTTGATGGCGATTTTTAATAATCAATCAAAAAGATTTAAATATAAGTAAATTATTTTTAAATATTATTTAAAATTCTAGAATATATTCACGGAATAATAAATTTTTCTGTGTTAGTTCACCAGTTGTTTTTTTAGGAACTCTTATAAACGTGAAAAGAATTATAAGATTTCTTACTTTTTATTTTTTTTATATACATTTTAATTCTTAAGTATAAAACAGAAGAATAATAAAAATAAGTAAAATAATTTCCCTTTAAAATACTTGTAAACAATTGTAACAGAATTTTTTTCTTCCAAGTTTTCTTTAAAAAATAAATTCTTAGGGTTTTTATTTTTTGTTTTGAATCTAATTAAAAATTGTTTTTCTTTTTCGAAAAGAACTTTTGTTTCTTTTGTTTTTAGTAGTAGGTATTAAAGAGATTGTAAAAAGTTAATTGTTTACAAGGATACTATAAGTTTCATAGTTATTTTTTTAATAGCCAGTGTTTTTTTTGTAACAAGAAAAATTTGAAATTGTTAATTCAAAAATGAAAAGAAAATTTGACTAGAGGAGAAGGTAATTTATACTAATAAATGGATAATAATGCAGGATATTTTTGGATAGATATTCGTAAATAGGAAATGGGATCTATGTATTTTCACTAATGAAGGAGAAAATGTATAGTAAGAAAAACAGGGAAGTTTCAGTTTCTTTTATTTTCAATTTTTAGTTTACCATCTATTACCGTTATTTAAAACCTTGTGTAATACTGTGCTTATAGACTCTTAAGCGACTCTAATTATTTCTTTTACAATATTTCGAATTAAATTAGATATTCACAGACTGTTGGCCAACTTAGTCGAACATAAAATCTTGGAATTAAAGTTTAGTTCCTTTTGAAGAAAACAAGTTCTCAAATGGAACATGGAGAAAAGGAAGAATTAAGTCGTCATTTTAGTTTTTATATTAACTCTTTTAATGGTAATATAGTTAAATACTTCGGATTGATAATATTTGTAAACGAGCGATCAGAATAAAAAAAAAAATGTTACAAAAAATATAGAATCAGCGAAAAACTGAATTTAATCACGCAAAATGAAAGTAAAAATGTCATGTAAATTTTAAATAAAAATTAAATATTTCAGAACGTACCACATATTAATCAAATATGGTTTTGTATACAATTTATTCAAATTCTTTTTTTAAAAGAATTTTTTTTTTTTCTAAATTAAGTTAAATTTAATGCAAATGTAAAATTCAAAATAAAATGACCCAACAAATTTTTTTATACAACAAAATTAATATTCCTGTTTTAAATTTGGAATTTTATTATTATAAATAGGTACACTAAAAAAAAATTATTTAATTCGACCTAAACTAAATTTAAAAATTAACTATGTGGATTAATTAATTTTTGATAATATAATTATAGTTTTGTCATTGTATATGTCAAGTCTAAAATGAAAATATATAACATCGGTTTAATTCATTGTTTAAATGGTGACGTTGTTACTAGTATAGTACAAAGTAATATGCTTGGCTTCGTAAAACGAAATTTTTAGATTTCTAGACAGGAATATTCTTAGATTTTTCAAACTACTCAGAAAATTATGTAGCTCATTTTCAGAATTGAAATAACTAAGGAATTCCTGTAACTCATTTCCAGGATTGCACAAGGCTACAACCGAAAAGAGAAAAATTGTAGATTACTGATCAAAGATCTTATTAAGCTTTTGAAATCAGCGAGGCCTTTTTTACATAGTATTAATTTAAAGTAATTACTTAATAATGATCACAAAATAATTCTTTTTGATTCTACTATCTTTTATTAGATGAAAAAAAGTCTAGATGATTTAACTCCAGGAAAGAATCCAATTAAACATTTTAACCAATATTTATTAATTTCTCTTCAAATGATCTAATATATTCATTAAACTAAATTTAAGCTTTTAAATTTTGCATGGATTGTTTTATGAAATTGCTTCCCATCAGAAGTATTTCTAAAAGTTAGCAACGATGACGATCGTTAAATTCAAAAAGAACATCAAAATCTTTGTTCTAACAATCCTCTCAACATCCATAGTAACTTCCCATATTTCTTAATTTCCTTTATTCATATTTCTTTGTATTCCTATTTTCTCCAGTCTGCAGACCAAACATTGTATCTTAGGTTCTAACTTAAAGTTTGGTTTAAAAAGAAATTGGCAATTTATTGGTTCAACTCCAACCTTATGAAAGAAAATTCGCACGTTGATCTCATTCATTGCTGTGTTCGGAGATTCCCAATTAGACTCGCAAAGAAAAAAAAAACTCTAAATTAGTACCAACAGATAAGATAATTTTACCAACAGATAAGATAATTATACCCGTACGATAGGATCGGGTATAATAAAATTACTCCTCCGTTTGTAACACCTCGAAATAAGCGAGCTAGATATATCTTCAAAGGTATGGATCGGATCAGAAAAAAATTCTAAGACTTTTGAGCCATGTCCGTCCGTCCGTCCGTTAGCACGCTAACTCAAAAACTAAGAAAGCTAGAATCTTGAAATTTACACAAAATATTCTGGGAGTAATTTGTAGGTTCCCTATTTTTTTTGGTTGAGTTTGGACCAAAACTTAGGGTAGCTGTCGAACACCTAACTTTTAGATCCCTACATTTTTTTTGCAATAGAGCTATGAAATTTTAACTGCTGATAGATCTCACAAAAATATTAATTTTATTTTTAATAACTTTTTTTTGTAGCCCCACCCGTTACGGAGCTACAGCTCCCCAAAAGTTCAAAAAAGCTCTATATTTAAATTGTTATAGCACAAGTTGTATAAGGTATATCTTCATTTTGAAAACGCCAAACGATTACTACCTTTATTAGCTTTAAAAGTATATATACAATAAATATATATTTGTGGCATACGGTGCCTTAATTTACCGTTATGTAAAACTCAAATTTTGCAAAATCCTTCAACCCTTCTATCTTCTAAACGGTTTAAGTTGGAAACTTGAAATTTTGACAGAAGTTAGATCTTTGAAAATAAGTATGAGTTATTTCAGAAATTTTTTTTGTATCACTCCCCGTTTAGGAGCTGTAAGGGGTCAAAAACTGAAAATTTCCTATTTTTAAACACCTGTAACTTGAACACAAAATTTAATAATACAAAATTTAATAATAATAAAAGTATAATGTTGAAGTAATACACAAAAATTAAAGCTTCAACATTATACTTTTATTTCTGTTAACAACTTTTTTTAATAATATAGGGTTACTTTATAATTGACGAAAGTGTTACTTGATTTTTTCAAATTTTCTAACAAATAACGATTTTTTTGCATATTGTTTTACTCGATAATTTGAAATTGTTGAGGATATAATGCGTAGTACAAAAAAATGTAAATAAATAAACAACATAACGGTTGCTTGAAGAATTTTTATTTATATGATATTGTTATACATACATACTTATATAATATCATGTTTATTTACATATCGTATATATGTCACTAGTGAATGAATGATAAGAGTATAGATGTATATTATATAGCGCCGTATATAATAAATAAATATATAATATAATATTTAAAATTATATTTACTATTCTGTACTAAGTAAATTTAATATACATTTACCGCTTAGTATTAAATGGTACTATAGAATATTTTAAAAAGTTTTGGATTGATAATCGTTATGTGGAAGGTTAAAATCTGCTTTTGAAGAATGTATAAACATATAGTTTGAATATATGTACAACCCATAGTTCTAGAAATTATAAAATTCACCCAAATTATTTTAAAATACTAAAATATTAAAAAAAATAATATTGCAAGCAGAGTGGCAGGCTGTGAACATACTAACGGTTCGTACGGGTATCTAAGAGTTGACAAAGGCAACTGTATTCTTCCTCGTTTTAAATTAAATTTACAATTAAAAAGATTTTTACTAATATTTAGTGAATATAAAATAGAATAAAGTTATATTAAAAAATTATTTTAAAATACAGAATATATTATTAAAGACAAAAATAAAAATCTTTAACATTCTAATTTAATAAAATCAATTAATTTTTTTATTAGAAATAATTAGATTGAATCCAATTATCAATTTAGTGGGAAAAATATTTAAATTTTTTTTAATTAATTAAATATAATCTTAAAAATAAGAATTAGATTTATTTTTATATTTTATTTTTTAAGTAGAATAATTTATTAAATATCGCTAATTAAATTTGTACTTTTATTTAATAACAAAAACATAAAATGAAATAAAAAAAAGATTAAAAATAAAGGTTTTTCATGTATCTATATTTTAAGTTAGTGTACCGAATATAGGAAGACTGTTTATGTCGGCTGCTTTTTCAAAGAAAAATTTTATTTTTTTTAACAAAGGTATTCTGTATAAGGTAACAAAGGCTTCTGTATTAGTTTCTCTGATTTTATCCCTATAGGTTTGAATATTCTGTAGGAATTTAAATCGTTAATTAAACCCCACAGCGCTATTTTTTTTGTTAGTTGACACGCAGACTATTGTGCTAAATTTATTTTAAGAATAGCAGTAGATTAGGCCACAGTATCCTGAGATAAAAAAAAACTTTTTCTTTTTACGAAATTTCTGCTAAGGCAACCATAATGTGTATGATATACATAAATTCAAAAAGAACATCAACATCTTTGTTCTAAATAATCCTCCCAACGTCCAATAACTTCCTATACATTTCTCAATTTCCTTTATTGCTATTTTCCCAATCCGCAAACCAAACAGTACATTGTATATCATAGATTCTAACCTAATGTTTGATTTAAAAAACTGCAGATGCTGTTTAGATGGTTAAAGTCCAACACTACCAAAAAGAATTTGCGCGTTGATCTTATTGGTGTCTTTCGAGATTTACCAGTTGATTATTTTCAAAACAAAGATTTATTAATACAATATCTTTGCCGCTTAATATGTAATCATTATTATTTTTAGATCCATACTTCAAAGTGTTTTTTTCAGTTTTTAAAAGCTATGTTAATGTTAATGTTACATATCCCAATTGAAAAAGGTATGATAGGTATTTTCTTTAGATATTTATACATGAACGTATGGTGAATTTATATAATCAATCAATCTATTAATACACTATGCATTTCTTTCAGAATTCAGAACCCAATAACTCTTAAATCCACAAAAAAACTGTGTTCAATTTTCTATTTTATTTTAATAACTGTTTTGATTTTAGTAGTCATCTTGATTTTTCATTCATTTCAAATTAAAGTAAATCAAAAGTCTTGGTGGACATGCAATAATAAAAATGAGGTTCAAGCTTCAAAGAAAGATGAAGAGAAGATGAAATTTTCATTCCCGAACTTAACTTCCTTTACATAGGTACTGCTCATTACAAGGTCATTCATTGTTTGATCAAAATAGAGAGGTGGTGTTTATTGAGTTATAGTCTCATATACTCACAGAGGATCTACGTGATCATTCCACTCGCCTTTACTCGCCTTTAGTGTCTATTGATGATTATTACTTACCCTCGAATAAAACAAAAAAAAAACTGTTCATGTGCACTCTTTTTTTCTATTTTATGATTCGAATAATTTTATTTTGTTAAATAAAAGGAATATTTATACGCAATATAAAAATTTATAACATCACTTTGACATTTCGACAGCAAAAATTTCTTCTTCTAATAATATCGTATATATATTATTAATAATCTGTTTAAAGATCTTATAAAACGTTTTGTTAATTAATTCGCTATAATACAAAAAAAAAAATTATAATCCAATTATATTTTTAATGAATTATTTTCTTAATATTTCGGATTTTTATTTATTTATTAAATTGTCTGCCAACACACAAAACAATAATTTATTTCATATTTAATTTACAACTATCTGAAAATAAACTTAGGTAATTATCTTATAAATAGTTTATCTTAAAATATTCTGTAAAAATTACAATTAAAAATATTTTTTTCGCAAATAATCATTTTAAAATTAAATAAAAATTTTTTTCTTTTAAATTTCAATTTTATATAAACATTTCTGTTTTTCTTTAAATATTTAATGAGAAAATTATGAATAATTAATATCGGCATTTTTGATCTTTTCATTACTTCCGTTCAATTACTTAAAGAATCACTTAACATATTTTATAACTTTTATTATTAATTTAAAAATATTAAAAAAAAAAATTTACAATTTAACTTTAAAATCCTGTAAGACAAGAAAAAGAAATGCATACATTACAAATGCAAATGCATACATTTATATGTATAGGAATACAATTTTTTTGGTTTTTGTAACAAAAGTACCTACTATTAAAAAACTGCATTATGTTTAACTTTGTACTTATTGATGTCTTTTGAAAATTAGACCTTAAAAGAAACCGAGAGATTTGTTTCCTTTTTTTAGGGAAATAAACGAAACTAATCAAAATTAATTAAAATATTTTTCAGGAAAAACGTAATATTTAAATTTAGTATCTAAACTATTTTGAATTAAATAATTAAAAGGAAAGGAGGAAAAAAATATATTTTATACATTCATTTAACAAAATAAAAGAAAATAATAAATTTTTGGTTCGTCGGTGGTCTAGTGGGTAAGAGCGTATAAAAAATACGCTGTAAGCATCAAGGGAGTGTGGGTTCGAATCCCACACATGTCGTAAGAGTTATTCCCTCTTACGACATTTACAGCCACGCCCGAACAGGAAAGACTGTTGTAATTTCCTGCCCACATTTAATGTGGCAGAAAAATACATTTAAAAAAAAAAATTAAATAAAATTTTGTAGACTAAATATTTTAATAGATACACCAAATAAAAAGGAATTATTTTTATAATTTAATATTATTATTGAACATTATTATCTAAGAATAAATTTGGTTAATTAGGACAATGTCTATAATTTAAATTGAATATAAAAGATTTTATTACAATAACTATAATAATAATAAAAATGTTCCTTGATTTAAACAGAATAAGTAAACATAGCAAATTTATTATAAAGGAAGTTTGTGTGTATGTATATGTATGTGTGTATTGGTTCAAGAATTACTTTAAATTGTATGGAGCAATTTCAAACAAATTTTATAAGAATATTCTAAGACAGCCGGGACTGTATTATTCGGAATCTTAAATTATAAGAAGGATGTCCATACATACACGGTTTGATGGATTAAGTTTAAAATTTTACGCCAGTTTTGCTCATTGTTAAAGTTTTGTTCCTTGTTAATCAATTCAGTTATGATATAGGGTCTCATCGGAAATGTCAAAAAAATATTTATATTTGATTTCGTCAAAATCAAAAAAATTAAATTGTCAAATTAAATTGTCGATACAATATGCAATAGTAACACTATGTCTTATTTGACGTTTTCGATCATAAATTATGGGATGCCCGCCATTTTCCCAAGGTTGAAGTTTATAACAAATTAAAGATGAATAAAAAAATCTTTTTTTTTATATTCATAAAAACTTGTCTATATACGTTCATTATTCAACAAAAAAAAAACTGAAAATAACAAAAAATCGAAACGGGTGCACAGAAAATTTTGAATGCTTAATTTGACTGATATTTCAGTATTTACAATAACGCAAACACATTGGCAAATTTTTTTTTTGACATTTCAAATCATGAGACAATGTGTTGAACACACCGCTAATGCATTTCCTATGAAGGGGATCTTCACCAATTTCTGCTCTAGTTTGCAATTTATGTCTAATTTTGTAGAACGACTTCATGATTTTAAATGGCTTAGGAATATTCTGAAGTAGAGTGAAATGAAAATTAAGTTAAGAGACTTTTTTTGAAAAAATTTCAAATGTTGAATGTTTTTTTATTTTAAAATCTATTATTTAAAAAATTTCAAGGTAAATTTAAATTTTTAAAAAAATAAACAAAACAAAATAGAATTGTTCTTTTTTTTTAATTTTTTGATAAATAAACACATATATCATATTGTGAAAATAATGTTTTCCTCAAAACTTAAATAGTGTCATAGAAAGTCTTTCATCATTTCACTTTAATCTTTTTGCGCAAAATTTTTATTTTTTTTATTTTTAAATTATCCGTATATTTTTTTGTTAACTTTATTATGACCTTTCATTTCATATTTTATCAAATATATTAATTTAAAAAACAAAAAAAAAAAAAAAAAATTCAAAGTAAAACTGACAAAAGTAATGTTAAACGCTTTTCAAGAAGGTTAAAATTTACGCTGTTTAATAAATAAACATCAAGTAAAAATCTGTCATGTGTCATACATTTTGTTTTCTTCATCTTTAAAAAAAAAAACAAAAACACTAAAGGGGCTAAAAACTAAATGTGCCTTATAATTAGTTCAGCAATTAACACAAATAAATTTTAAATATTAAATGAACATAAAAACAAAAACTATAAATATTAATAATAATAATAATTGTGCCATATTTAAATTAAAATTTTAAAAATATTTTGTCAAAAAAAAAAATAAAAAAAACAAAACAACATTCTTTAAAATAAAATATTTTAGTAACACATTATTATTATCTTTTTCTAAAATTTTGTTTATTTACTTTTCAATAACATTAGCATTCCAATATATTTATTTATTCCTATTATTAAACCAATTTAAAAATAATAATTTCAAAAATAATTTTTTGAAATGCATTGACTTCTGTCATATTTTAGATGGAAAATAGAAATTGTCAAAAACAATTAATTAATTTTTTAATCGTATAAAATTGAACTGTCTAATAAAAAATTTATTTTAAAATTAAATGTTTGTCATTATAAATTTTATTTTATATATGTGTGTATGTATTATTTGAAAACTTACAAAATAACTTTGTATTGATTCATCTGTTTGTTTTTAGCAAATTCTGCTTTTTTTTTACAGTTGGATGATAAATTGTAAAATTTAGACTTGAAGTCTAGAGATTAGAAGTATAGATCAAGCTTTAGTTAAATTAGCTAAAAGTTAATAACTTATTAAGCTTAAGTTTTATGGTCATAAGATTGAAGTACCTATGCTTTTAGATGTGTATATATATAGATATGTTTAGCTCATGTTGCCGTGGATGATCAACAATTTGTTCCTAGCAACATGATAGAAGAGAAGAGATACTCTCGCTCTATCAAGAAATTAACATGTTTCTAGCAACAATCATAATTTTTATGAAAATAATTTTTTGTAAAATTTATTATAACAAGAAAAAAAATATTGTTTAAATAAAATTTTTATGAAAAATTTATGTTTAGATACATTTTATATACGTTATCTATTGTGTATTTGTACGTAATTTTATTGTGTGTGATAGAAAAAGATAGTAAATTAGTTTTTTATTGTGGATATTGAATATTTATAAACATTTGACATGAATAAGAAATTAATTCGTATTGTCATAAAATATGTTAAAAATTTATTAATTAGTTTTTCTTTGTCTGTCCATCTGGTGTTAAAAACACACTTAATTATAAACTAAAAATTAATTTTTGTATCTTATAAACTTTTAACCCTAGAAACATATTATTTTAGGGTAAATAAGATTTTTAAAGATAAGTTAATATAAATTAATTTAAAACAATTTAAATATCGACTTTGGGCGAACAACTTAAAGTGATTAATGACTTGCTAAAATTGACCTCAACCTGACTTTAAACAACTTTAAAACCCATACATACAACATGAACCGGAAAAATTGATGATCTATAATCGTTGACAATGTGGCCAAATGTATTCTTATTGTCAGCAAAAAATTTTTAATGTAAAATAGGTTCTTCATTCGTTTAAAGATACTTTAAAAAATTTTCACAACTGTAAAATTTTGTATTTAAAGTTTTACAAAATATTATTAGTTTTCCATGTTTACCATTATTTTATTATGTTTTTTAAACTGTATAAAACACATATCTATACTTAAATGGAAAATTGCAAAATAAATTTCTTGTGTTATTATATGTATAAAGCTTAAAAAAGTGTGTCTTTTCTTATTTTCAGATTGAAAAAATATTTAGTAGAATTTTAGTTTATTACCATAGTTCAGGATGTTTTTTGATTTTACTAAATACTTTGTAATAGCGATTTCAATGGGAGCGTATCAAAATTCCAAATTATAAAATCCCAAATACAAAATCTGAAATTTGAAATCTTTAAAATTAAACTTTTAGGGCATCGGTGGCCTAGTGGGTGAGAGCGTGTAAAATACGCTATAAAGACAGAGGGAGTGTGGGTTCGAATCGCACACACGTCGTAATTATTCTCCCTTACTCCCTTAAGGGAGAATAACTCCCTTATGTCGTAAGGGAGTTATTCTCCCTTACGACATTTACCACGCCTGAACAGAAAAGGCTGTGTAATTTCCTGTCCGTCCATATTTATGTGGCAGAAAAATCCATAAAAAAAAGAAATTAAACTTTTACTGGGCTACAAAACCATGATCATAAATTTTGGTTAGCTTTGATGTTCAAACATATATGTAAAACCTAATTAAAAAGGATGTTTAGAGTTGGTTACAAAATCGAAATTTTTGTAATTTATTTAGCATCGGTAGCTTTCACTATTTTAATTTCTTTATTCTTAAAATATTTATGTAGAAACAAATTAGCAAAAATGTTTTAGTTTGTTACAAAATCAGAATAACGTACGGTTTTTTTTTTTCAGAATTTGAATATAATTGTATAAATTTAAAATAATTAACTTTAAAATTTTTTTTTTTAGGAAATCGGTATGCTCTTACTATCTAGTATGTTATTTAGCAAGAAGTAGTTTTCCCAATTAGGTATTTTATAATTTTTTTTTTCCTGTTACTTCTCGTGGGAGCAGAGGGCATCCACTTGCATCCTTCATTGCTCTCTATTGTTAGCACATATTTTGATTTCCTCCCAAATTTGCCCATTTCTGGCTAATTCGGCTGCAGCTGTTCGACCCCAGGTGTTGTTGGATCGGCTTCGCCTTTTACTTCCTTGGGGATTCCATTCTAGAGCCATTCTGTTTTGTATTTGTTTGTTCTTTTCCCAGAGTGTGGCCTGTCTATCTCCATTTTCTTCGCTTTATCTGGCTCGTTATCGGCTCTTACTTCTATACATACTTTACTTATTTGCGTTTAAAATTAGCAAAAGTAAACTGCGAAATTTATATATGCATATAACAAATATTTTAAATAGTATAGAATTAAAAAAAAAAAATTTAAATACATACCATAATTCATTCAATTATTGAACAAATTGTTGAATAAAAAGAAACTTACCTAAAAAGAAAAATAAAAAAAATCATCCGTCATTTTTTAGATTTAAATTGGCTAGAATATCTTAAATAGTAATTTAAAGTGTATATTATTTGATTCTGTTTTGTTTTTCTATTAAAAATTTATTATAAAATCGTAAATATGTAAGATTAAATCCTGAAAGTAGCATGCAATATTGTTACCTAGGAGTACAACTGTAAATTTCAAGCTTAAATAAAAGTTACTGATAAATAAAAAAATAAATAACGTAAAAATTATTTATTATCTTTTAATGGAAAATTTAACGAATTCAAACAACCTGTCTAGATGATGTAGTATAGTTAATCTGAAGGACTCATAATAGTATAAGATTTTAAAACTTTCGTTTAACTGAAAACTTTTTTTTGTTATGATTTGGAGTAGATTTCGATCTGTTTCAGTAAATTAACTCACAACTGTTCAAATCGATTCGGATATCCCTTTTTCGGATACATTATCTATCACATATTTAATTTTTCTAGCATACATTTTTTAGCTTTTCAGTTTAACTATTTAGACAATCAATAGACAAACCATTTAATAAATTATCAGCTGATAATAAAAATAAATACAAATAAATTATGTGTAAAATGAATTAAAATTGTGTAATATTTTTAAAAAGTTAATATTTATACAAAAAAAAAAAAACAAAAAAAAAATGTAACCAATTTAAATAATATCATGTACATATCTATGCACGTACTTTTCATTTTCTAGTATAGAACAAAGAAACGATATATCAAAATAAATTTCATTTTTTTTTTTGTTTAAACTTTTGACAAATTGGCATTTTACTTGTCAAAAAATAAAAACTTATATACAACCTGTATACAATTTGTAACAATTTTCATTTGCACAATAAAAAAAATAAAAGAAAAAAACAAAAAAAAAACAAATTAACGTGGTAACTTTCTCATAATACCACAACAAAATTTATAAGAAAAGTTTTTGATCTTCAGATATTTTTTAATGTTATACTTTATACATATATATACCATATCTATACATACTTTTATGAAATAATGCACTTTATATTAAAAAAGAAAACTATAACCTGTCAAAAGTATGTTAAATAATGGTATAAATAATATTTTATTTTTTTTTTTTAAGTTTTTATTTAAAAACTTTATAATAAGTTAACCGTTATCCTTTCATATCTTCTAATCGTATATCTTTGCTATAAAAGATGATCCAGTAAAATATTTTAAGCTTTTGAATATTTTACGAATGAGGCATAAACAAAAAGAAAAAATACATTTTTTTTAAGGGGTTTATTGAAGATTATATAAGAGAACAAAAAAAAACAAAAAAAAAAAAAACATTGAGCTCCCAATTGGGGATTTTTGTTTATTTTTTCTTTCGATTTTGCTTCTGAAACTTATAACTTTACAATCCAATCCAATGAACCAAAGGACAATTTTAACAAAAAAAATTTTTTTTGTTAGTTGGGAATTTTAGTTTTGCTTTTGATAGTTAATCTTTTGTCTTTTTACAATTTTTCTAAATATTGAAAATAATACACACTTTTTTGGATGACAGTTTTCTAGTAACTTTCTACTTAATATTATATATATGTATATGTATTTTTAAAAAATGTTATTGTTTGTAAATATGTATAATAAAATATATGCATATTAATATTATTTATAAATGAAGTCAAAATATTAAATAAGAAAATGTACTTTTTGTATATATTCCAGTCATTGGTTTAATCTATTTTTTATTTAGTCTGCTTTAACTATTCCTTGAATTTATTGTGTTATTAAACTTGAATACACGAAAACTTATTTAATCCTTTTTTTTTTCTTATTATTTAAAGGAAAATCTGAAGCTTTAGTATATAACTTTTATTTTGAAATAAGTCAAATTATATTTGGTAAAAAAAACACATTTTCTTTCCCCCAAGGATTTATTTAGTAAGGTATTCTTGATATGTTGTAAAAGTGAAAAGCCTTTGAGCTACTTGAATCCAAGTCTTAACTGTTATTTTTTGAAAGACTATCAAAAGAGTATCATTTGCAAGAGTATCATGTTTTTCTTAATTTGATCACAATTGCAAATTCTCTGTTTAGAATATAATCGTAACTCTGTTTAGAATATAAACCTAACAATTCAAAAAAGTCTGTTCTGGTTTAAAGAATTAATTTTTCTGGTTTATTATTAATTTTTTCGAGGATTGGTGGAAAACTCGAAAGTCATCAAGAGACACTGCACATGGTTCCTCAGACTTTAACCAACCATAACCACTCACCTTTTAAAACCAAATTTTGGGATGGAACCTTTAATGCAAATATAGAAAATAATACACAATGTACAGTTTGGTTGTGAGGATAGGGATGTGGGAAGTATGATTGGTGAAATTGGAATTAGGAAATTTTGGGATTATGAGGGATAGGTAGGAAAATTTGGAGGGATATTTTGAAGAAAGATGTTAATGTTTTGAAAAATGTTAATGTAAACACATGCGATGGTATATGATTCTACAAACGGGACGTGCGAATTTCCATAAGCTGTATTTCGCCATCGTGATAATTCTATATGGTAGGGATGGGCTTCTGTTGCACTCCTTGCTCGTTGGAAATCTTTAAATGGAGACATTAACTGTTTTATTTCTTTGGAACAGATGTTAATCCCTACAAGATATCTATAAAACAAGGTTAGTGACCCAACTTTACGACTATGTCTGAGTGAATTGAGCATTGAAGTTACACTGGTGTCATTGATAAAACGAATAGCTATGTTTTGCACATTATCTAGATAACCCATCTAGAGAATTTATTAAATGAATTATTTTTACAGATGAGACTCAGATATGATTTTAAATTTTTAACGAAGTATTTTTTTTTAAAACATATCTTCTCTGGAAATTTTGTATGAGTAGAAAGGTCCAAAGAACAATTTTCTATTTTTTTATACATTTAATATTTTGCCTTTATTTCTCTTACACCAAAATTATATTATGTGTAAATGTGTGTTCGTTGTATCAAAAATAACATCTATTTTTGTTAAATTGTTTTAAATTTTTTAAATTATTTAAAATAAAATAAAAGAAAATAATATAATCATAAAAGTTTCTATTAAGTTTACCATATATAAGTTATATATACATGTGTATTCATAGATTTTAGGCACTTAAGAAAAAAATTTTCTTAAATAGGAAAATATTTAAAAATATAGGACAAAATCAAATATATAATAATATAATACATATATAATACATTATCTTGAAATCTTTGAATTTTTTTTTTCTGAAGTTTTAATAAAAAATTGGGCTAAAAAGTTTTTGTTTTTTTTTTTTAGAAAGAACATGAACATCTAAAGACTGTAGTAGTATTCTTATGGACTTTTTCTGTTTAAGAAGTACAAAACAAAAAAAAAAAAAAAATATTTTTATAATAAATAAACTAGGAAAGTTCTACTCGTGACTTTCCCGTATGCTAAAAAAATATAAGCATGTACAACCAATAAAAATTTTGTTTTATAAGTGGTTGGCAACGTTATAAAGTTATTTTCTTATCTTATTTCCTCGTGTGGATATTTGAACATGATAAACTTCCGTTTGTGGTATAATAAAATTTCTGAATTTTATCTATTAGGTTTAATATAAAGTAATATTACTAAGGTTTTAAATTTTAACAGAAAATTTATTAATTTGTTTCTTGTTGTTTGATTGAAAACAAAATCGAAGTCGTAATGATGATAAAACATATTAGCTATAATTTTTTTTTAATCTGTTTTAAAATCGTCTTTTAGTTTAACTTTTATTCTGTTTATATTAGATGCTTTAATATTCTTTTGGGATTTGGACTTTTCCTCCACTATTATTATACTTTATTCATATAGGTATTATGTATAAAAGAAACTTCAAAAAAATTTTGAAGAAAAATTCGAGAAAACGAAGATTTTTTTAAGTTTTTTCTTCTTTTTTTTTTTTTTATTTTTATTTCAATTTATTTTAACTTTATTATTTTCTAAATTAAATTTATAGTTATACTTTTTAGTTATATTTTACTGAAGACAAATCGTTCCCGTTGGTACTTTACGTTTTGTTTAATATTTGCTTTTTTTTTCTTTTTTACCTCAAATCTATATGTTTAAATGTCACATAATTTTTAAAGATACTTTTTAAAACCAGGAAACAGTAAGTGGATTATTGCTTTTTAATTTTTGGTTTTTTTGTCTATGTATGTATATATGTAATATATGTATAAAAAGTATTTGATAAGGAGTTTTTTTTTTTTATGTCAAAAATACCTAAAAAAAACATTTAATAGTAAAACCCTATTTAAGTTATAAACTTTCGAATAGAATTAAAGTTTGTAACAAATTTTCTTCTTTTAGAATGGGTAAGAAGTCAAATTGAAAAATTGAATTTTATAACTATTTATTATTGAAATGGTTGTGAATGATTGAGATTAGAAGTACTGTTATTGGAATGAATAGAATAGAAAAGCTTTATATAATATTGAATAGATTAGAAATGGTTGATTTAATGAGATAATGAATTTTCTATTACAATTTTCAGTTCTTCAATGTTAAAGTTGTTCCTCTCTCTATATTATATTTAAAGAAATTTTTAAAAATGTAAAGACAATCCTAATATCTGTAGTAAATTAAGAAACTAGATTTAGCAAATGGAAATAATAATTTGGTTGACTGTGAGATAATTTAGAATGGCTAATTAAAAGTTGAGACTTTTCAGTTAATGTATGTGAATGTTTTCTATTTCGCGGTCAATCATCGTTTTCATTTTCATTTGTGGTAAAAGTTCGCCGTCATACAACCTTACATTAGTAACCATTTAGTAACCACTAAGTCCCCTTTTAGTCCCGTAAAGAATACCCTTTAACACACAAACAATGCGTATATCTTTATTTGATAAAATTTAATTTTAGACAAAAAAAGAAAAAAACGAAAAAGAAAAAAAGGATCAATTAAATTTGTTAATATTTTATTTTCTGTGTGAGTATTGAAAAATCAAACATACAACAATTTTTTTTTTTGAATTACACTTTTTTTTTTTTTTTTACCTATTTTACGGGCTTTTCACAGTGTGTGACGTCAATATCAAACTTACTCTTTTTTGAACAAAACCAAAAATAAAAGCAAATTATTTTACACGTGCCATGAAAATTTTCCCCTGATAATATTTGTCAAAAATATAATAAAATAAATAAAGTAACATATAAAAAAAAAAAAAATAATATATTTTATTGAAAAAAATAAAAAATTTTGTTTTCTTCAGATTATTGTTTTTCTTTTAAAAAAAATTTTATTTTCAACTTTTTTAAAATATTTAATAAATTGCTTCGTTTTTTTTTTTTTATTTTGATTCAAAAACTGAAAATTGATATAAACGATTACATTCAGTATTTGCACCCGTGAATTGTCAATTTAAAGAAAAAAAAAGTTTCTTTAAAAATGTTTTCCACTCATACATATAAATGTATGTATGAATGTAATGTAATGTATGAATTATTATTATTGATAAAGCAAAGTTGATTACCGGTTATTAAAAGAAATTACCAAACAACTTTTAGAATTACTAAGTTAAATTATTTCAAAAGTCAACTAACCAAAACACCAGGATTGTATATATTGTGACTATTGTGACTCGAAATAGACGATACATGATTTTGCAGCAACTCATATAAAACCCAATTGTTAGTTTTTTTTTCTTATAAGGTTTTAGATCTTGAAAATTTGATTAAAAAAAATTTGCTCCTTAGATGGCTTCTTCCAACTCTTTTATTCATAAACATTCTTTTGGAGAATATAGAACCAAAAACGTATGGATTCAAAATAAAATTCTGATTCTGAATTCTAACATTAAAATCTTTCAACTGTAAAGTAAATGATCATTTTCATTTACATTTTAAAATTATAAGTATTATTTTATTAATGGTTCCACATCTTTTATTTGGTTAATGGTCTCAGAAAAATAATTTTAATTTTTTTAAATATTATTTACAATTACAACTTAGCAGTATATTTTTGATAAAGTTTAAATTTAACTCATTATTATATTTATAACTCTTTTTTTTTGGTTTGAAACCAGTAAATTGAAATAAACATTTGCCTAAAAGTATGCAATTATTTAATAAAAATACGGTATTTGCAGGATAATTGGAAATTCTTTACTAAAAAGGAGCTTCGGTAGCGTAATAGTTAAACAAAATAAATAATTTACTCCACTAAGTTATTTATTATTCATATTTGACTAAGTTTTAGTTTATGCAATCATTAATTTCACTAAGCCGTTAATTACTCGACTGTAGCTATTGTATACAGGACTGAGACGTTTCTTTTATTTCTACGTCATCTATTATCTTATACCAGAATTATGGTTTATTATTATTTTATTATATAACTATTACAAAAATAATATTAACATAATTTATAGGACATATATACTTATTTTTAATTTAATTATATTCTACTAATTATATATTATAAGAAAAATATCTATTATTTTTTATTAATCTATATGACTCAGCCGGGATTTGAACCCGAGGCCTTAAGTATGAAAGGCTGGTGTCTTAACAACTACACGATTGGCTGGCATTATACTGTATGGTATGTAATAATAACATTAATATAAATAATTTCGAAAAAATTTACTAAAACAATTTAAAATGTGGAAAAACGAATCTTTGTTACAATTTCAAATTAAATATATTAAATTTTGCCATGTAACGATCCTTCAAAAAATCAAATCGTTTTTATAGATGGAGTATTTTCAATCAGTTAATTCTATAAATATTTTTCTCTTTTTTATATTACAAAATATATCAAAGTTATGGTGTGTGGTACGCTTTTTTATTGGGTTAAAATAAAAATAAAAAATAATAATAAGTATAATAACAACTTGAAAAAGTAGATATATTTTTATTTTGAACCTTTTCGAAGAAAATTTAAAAAAAAAAAAAAATATATATTTTTTAAATTACCTTTATGATGATGTCAAATGCAAAAAGGAAAACATAGTATCATTTAATTTAAATTTTTGTTTTTAATGTTGTTGTAATCTTTTTATTTTTGCTTTTGGAAATTACTTAATTTCCGTTTAAAAACTTATATAAAACATATAGGAAGTCAAGTAAATTATATACCTATACCTATATATTGTAACTGATTTAAATAAAAAAACAAAAACAGTTATTTTACAAAAAATTTTTTTTTTATCATAGATACGTATTATATAATAATTACAGTCAAAGTAGGTCCTATGTATTATATGCCAATAAAATAATGAATTTCGAAGTAGGCAAATAAAAATTCTTTTTCAGTTTTTATATCACTATATCGGTTTAAAAATCATAAATTATTTTGCTTCTACAAGAACGATACCAAACAATAGAATTTATCGAATCAGATGGGAACCATAAACAAACAAATATTTTCACGAAAACACCCTTAGAAATATTATTCGGCGCGCAAGCAAAACAGTAACAAAAGAAACAAGTCTGTCTGCCCGTATGCAAAAAATAGAAAAATTAATATAGGAAGCTTAAAGATCGTGCGGCATTAGTTTCATAACAACTTTAAGAAAAGTATTGAAAAACACACTCACATTAACCATTATCACGCATCAGATAAATTATTATGGAAGTGACAGAATAGTGACTGAATCATCAAATATTGTATCGAAGTAACCCCAGAAAAGAAGACAAGAAAAAAGGTCTTTCAAATAATTAGAAAAAATTTACTTCGAACAATTTTAAATGGTTCAGAAACTAAATAAATCCAACATAATTTCATAGATTTATAGTTTTTTTTTTGTTTTTACAATTAACAGCACACAACGGTTAGACTAAATGAAAATATTGTTTTTTCAATGAAATGTAAATTTAATACGTGAAAAGTTTTTATGGTATATATACCTGTTTAATTTTAGGATCAGTTATATTTATTCTGGGAATATTAACAACAAAAAATGTACACGAAAAAATAAATTATATATAAATTTTAAACAATTCATCATATACTTACTATACTTACATATATTGGTGCAATGATACACGAAATAATAAACATAATGGTTGATTTTTACTGTTTGTTGGTTTAGATTGTTTAGATTAAATTGATGTAGTTGGTTTTGTTTTCCTTTTCATTAATTTTTAAATGATACAAAATTTAGAAACCGTATAAAAAAGGATACAATTATAAAATGTTTTCACTCGAAATTTCATTATTAAAGATTTGCTTATTTTAACGAAGATGATAATCATGATTCATAGAATCATTCTCTATATGATACAAAAAAGGTTTTAGATTATGATTCTGCTTTAATCAATCAATCTATCGTTCGTTCTCTATATGATACAAAGAAGGTTTTAGATTATGTTTCTGCTTCAATCAATCAGTCTACTGATGTTCTTTAAAGAATTTGTTCTCCTCCATTTTTTTTCTTTATTAGCTATATTATCCTTTTTTTTTCATGGTTAACAGGAAAATTATTTTAGCGTTCCGAGTTTAAGTTAAATTGTTATGAGCCATTGTGTTTTTGGTTTAATCATTTAAACAAATGATTTCAATCGTAGCTGAAGAGCTCGAAGAACCAAATCGGTAAATTTGAGGTAATTAAGAAAGAAATTAAGTTTAACTGAATGAAAAAATAGAAAGGAAATCTCAAAAAATAAGGTAATAGAAAGAGAATCACAAAAAATATCGAAGTAAAATCTCCAAGGACGATATTAACTCCCTTTTTCTAATGAAATCAAATAAATAAAATGATTAGGTTATGTAGAAAATTACCTAAAAAAACTTAAATCAGTTATGTGTAATGTGTAATAACGAAAGAAAACAGTTATGTAAGTATAACAATTTAATTATTTGTATGGGTTAGTTATTAATCTCATTTTATTTAAAATCTCTTCTTTTAAATCTTTTTTCTTAAGATCTTGTTTTTTTTTTTTGGATTATATTTTTTAAATTAAATTTGAACCGTTCAAATAAAACAAAATAACAAAATATATTTTAAGTAGTTTTCATAAAATAATTCGCATTTACGAAATCCGGAATGTACAATTGTGCACAATTTTTATTTTTTTTTACTTTTTACAAATCTACTAACAATTGAAACCCTGATTAGATTCAACCCTGATTTGTAAACTATTACATATACCGCAGCAAAATTTCTTTTGTGTTTATATTTTCTCATTGAAATTTGTTATATTCTTTTAAATAAAATTTAAATTTTTAAACATTGAGAGCTATTGTCCTAAAATCCGCTTTAAATAAATTATTGAAACCCTGATTTTGTTTAATTTTACTTAAATAAATATTTAGTAACCTTATGAATTAAAATTTTGTATTATCTAACAATAAAAAATAAATTTACAACAAGATTTAAAGAAAAAAAAAAGAGGTCTAAAAAGAAAATTTTGTTAAAACGAGATTAACACTCAGGTTCTCTCTTCAATATATGAACATACAATAAGATAACAAATAAAATATTGAAGTTTAGTTTGAAAATCTTTAAAACTAAAGGTTATTTTAGATTGGTTTCAAATATAAAACTACTAATTTTAAATAAATCCTATTTTCTGAAATATAAAAGCGAATTAAAAAAGTTAACACAACGTTTTTTTTTTTTTTTTTAAGGATAAGTTCATAATTAAGCGATAAATAACTGCTGCTGTCTATTAAAAATTAATTGCATATATTTAGGAGAATTAAATTATATAATATGACGTATATGTTAATAATAATTTTGTATTTTATTGTACCATATATGTATTTTAATTTTATGTATTGGACTTTAATATTGTTATATGTTTTGTAATACAAAGAGCGAATCTCGAAATGGAAAAAACGAAGAAAAGAAGGAATTAAAAACGAAGTAAAGGAGCAGTCTAAATGCATTCTTCATAGTTATACGATCAATTCTCCTGATGCTTAATTTTCAAAGTTTTTTTTTTATCTACAATCGACACTCTTTCAATCTTGATACTAAAAATTAAATTTTCCCAAATTTTTAATTAATAATTTTTTTTTTTTTTTCTAATTAATATTTGTTCGATTTTCAATCCTCTTGAAAATACGATATATAAAATAAATAAATACCATATAGCTATAAAACCATACTGAAATTCTATTGTATTTATTTTACATTTTCATTATCTATGAAATTTTAATGTTATTTTATCGAATTAAACTTTATATATTTGAAAAATTTATTTATTTTCAGGACTTGTTTTAATAAATTACAAAAATAAACAAAGTTTTTTGACATATTTAAATTGATATAAATCAGACCAAATAAACTAACCAGTATGAAATTTTGTTTTTATTTTGTTTTTTTGTTGTAGTATTTTCAAATAAAATAGGGCCATAGGTAAACGGAGCGATTAGATAATTTAAAAGTTTTTTTTTCCTTTTGGAAAATTTTCATTGAAATGTATATATATAAAACAACAAAATAGTTGTTCGACAATTTGCAATATTGACTGGTTTTTTTGTGTTACAAATTGTTTATAAAAAACTTTTACAGAAAATCTAGAACGAAAAAAAAAAACGTAATACAAATAAATAATATTGTAGAAAAACCAAAAAAACAAACAGCGCCAAAATTCTTTTTATTTTTATTTTAATTTTTTTTTTTTTTATTATATTTGAAAACATATTAAAGAGTGCATGACCATAAAAAATAAAAAAAATGCAAAAAATTTACAACCGCTTTCAATATTAAGTAGAGAATATACAAATACAATTGAGAATAAAAAAGAACATTGCAGTTAGTTTTACTTCATTTTATTTAAATACAAGGTTTGACCTCCTCCTGGTTTCCTGAACTATTCTGCCTTTTTTATTTGCACAATTGTATAAGAAAAAGTAATTTCAGTAAATTGGTATAAATTCTAAAATAAAGTTTTGGTACATGATAATTGAGTACATTTTTTTTTGTTTTCTTTATATATATATTTTTTTCATTTTTATATTCAGGGACGATTTCTATAATAATAAAATAATTTTAGAAGATTGGAGAATAGAAATAGCATTTTAATTCATACATTACAACGCACAATATAATTTATATAGAGCAATTTTCGTGGTAAGCCAGAGTAAATTGGCGGTGTTTTTTGAAACCTACATCTACTTCACATTATTTGGCTTTGTTCAAACATTATTGAATTATTAAGTTGGAAACGGAAACACCACTTGTCAAATAAACTTAATAGAAATCTTAAGTTTTAAATGGTGACCCACTTGTTAAATAAACTTCATTGGGATATTAGGTTTAAAATGGCGACCCCACTTCTCAATCAAGTAACTATTACAAATTTGACATATAGAGTTACAAATGATTTTTACAAATAATATTGGACTTATCGCGATCATAATTTTCATTGTAGTAATTTACGGAATTTATTATTTCCTTTCTTTCAATTATTTCAAAATTTAACAGATTTAAATTTCGAGGTTTTCTACACAGAAAATTGATTCAGTAAATGATTTGAAGTTCTAGATGATAGAACGCTTATTAAAATTAATTTAACACTCTATTATTTGGTGCCTTCCTCTTTTACAACTTTCATCATTTTAAAAATCAAATACACTTGTGAGTACACTTGGTCAATTTAACAAGATTTAATTATATCTCTCCTGAAATAGTCCCCACAAATAACGAGAGAGGTAGAAAGTGTTCAATTCTATATACAGTGGATTCTCATAATCATGCGTGGTTTCAAACTGATTATTTAAGTTCATTCGTTGTAAGAACTACTAGTTTGTAGAAAATGCTTAAATATAATATGTGTTCCCCTTTTTCTGTAATATTCCGTTTTATAATATACAACAACTTAAGACGAACCTTTTTAGGTACGTTTTTAATTTACCCTTCAACTCACCCTTAATTTTTATTAATTTTATAAAGCTAAACCTACAACATTAGTAAAAAAGAATCTGTTCCTAGTGTTCATTTAACGTGTACAAAAAAAAACTAAACTATCTTTAATATTATACTTATTTTTTTTTTTTAAGAACAGATACACCTCTGGTATTTATAATATATATATTATATAACTAATATATAAGTAAAATATATACATTATAAAAAAAAAAACATTAGACCTCGTGAATATACAACAAAAGAAGTGAATATCTAAAATTATATCTAAGGGCGCACATATAAAGAAAAGGAAAATTATTGAAAACAAGAAAAGAAAAAAAACAAAAACATTCCATAACAAGAATTTTATGATGCATACTGCGAATAGTTCCAATTCAATTCTATTCTTTTTGTTTTTCTTTTTATATTTTGAATATTAAAATACATTGTAAATAAGTGCAAAAAACTCGTTCAATGAAACTTGTAGTAGTTAAATTAAAACTGGGAAAAAAAAAAAAAGAAAAACAACAAAAAGAACAAAAAAAAAAATTATCATTTGATTTCTACCACTTTAAAGTACATACAGAGAAACAAACACAAAACCAATCTCTTTTCTATAGTAGTGATGCTGATTGGATATGGATTTTAGACCAACAACCAGTCCATTGACCGCAAACAGTAATATTAAAATTTTCTTTCTTATTACCATCACACACCACAAATCAGAATTAAATTTTTATTAAAGCCAAAAAAAAAAAAATGGAAAATGAAAATGAAAAAAAATTAAAACAAGATAGAGACAGATAATGAAATTGAAAATGTTAAAATGAGACAGATATATTACGATTATCGTAAAAAACACAAAATAAAGGATTAATTTTAAATAATATTTTAATACATTTTGATATTTAACGTAAGTATATAACACTTCTATATATGTATAATGTATATTATATTATAAGTACTTTTTTTCGCTTGTATATTTACTTTTCCATTCTTTGTGGTTTTAAAGTAATTTCTTTTATTTTTTTTTTTTTTTTGTAAGCTTGAAGATTAAGAAATTAAAACAAAAATTTAACCACATTCCAATCGATAAAACTAATTAAAAGATTTTATTAAAAAAAAAAAAAATTATAATAAAAACTTTATTTGTTGGATTTTTTGTTATATCATTTGTAGCTCTACATTGTGTTTTATACTAAAGTTTGATTGTAACTTGATTCAATTTTTGCAACTAGTGATTTTTGTTTAATATTTTGATTTCCATTTCATTAGATACTTTGCATTTTAAATTGATATAACTATAAATTCTAACCTAATGTTCAGTTTAAAAGAGAGGTGACGCTTATTTGGTTAAAGTCCAACACTACACCAAAGAGAATTCGCGTGTTGATTTCATTGTTGTCTTTCGAGATTCCCACCTATTCTCGCAAAGAAAAAAAAAACGAAAAAAGGATTTGAAGAAAAGCTAAGGAGTGAAGAAAAATTCTTTTAAACAAATAAAAAAGTTTAAATGGGGTAAAAAAAGTAAAATAAAAAAAATAGTAACAGGAATTATTATTGAATTATTTTTGTCATCCCTTTTAAAAAAAAAACCAATTAAAACATAAAAGAAATAATATATTTTGTACATTTGTACATTAAGAATCATTAAATTATATATAAATAAAAAAAATATTGGAATATTTAAAATAATTCAATATTAATTTAAAACAAGCAAAACAAAAAAAAAAAAACAAAAACTATCATGTTATGGTGATATTGTAAATTAAAAAAAAAAAAAAAAAACAAATAAAAAAACGAAATATCCCTAAAGGATGTCAGATTCGATTAAATGTTTTTCTTATTTATTTTTGGGATCAAAATATTATTCTTCGGTTGTTTTTTGTCTTTTGTTTTTTTTATTTTTCAAGGATTGTTATTCTAATCGAACTTACTGTATTTCTATAAAAAGGTTATTTTTAAATTTTATTTTTATTCTTATAATATATTGTAAAAATTTTAAAAAAGTTTTAAAGGATTTAATATCAAATTTAAAAATATTCAATAGATTTTTGTAAGTAAAACATGATTATATACATATTGTGTATATTAAGAAAAAAAAAAAGGACATAAGGAAACTTTAAATTAGTAAAACAAAAAAATATATATATATATATATATATATATTATATAAGTACATGGATTATAAATTATATTGCATAAATATGATAAATTTAATAAATTTAAATTTAATTTTGAAAAGGTATTTGGAAAATTTTGTTAAATATTATGAATAATAAAAATTATTTCAAGAGTGAAAACATAAATTTATCAAACATAAGAAAAAACAATATATAATTTCAAAGTAATTTTAATAATGGCAATTTGCACTATTTATTTTCATTTTATTAAATTTATTTGATTTAAAGCAATTATAGTATATTTATAGTCATATTCATATATTTATATTCATATTATGTCAATCGGTTTCTACATTTTAAAATAAAACCTTATATATGATATGTTTGAAGGCTTTTAACCTATTTTAGATCGAAAATATTTTTTTTTTTTTTTACATATTCTTAATTTTTAATGATTGAATCTTTTAAGTAAAAGTTCGAAACTTTATCGTTTAGAATATATATATTAATAAAAATGTATGTAAGTCTAGACTATACGTAAAGTAATCTGAAGTAAAAACGAGGAAGAATACAGTTGCCTTTGTCAACTCTTAGATACCCGTACGAACCGTTAGTATGTTAACAGCATGTCACTCTGCTCACAATATTATTTTTTTAATATTTTAGTATTTTAAAATAATTTGGGTGAATTTTATAATTTCTAGAACTATGGGTTGTACATATATTCAAACTATATGTTTATATGTACATTCTTCAAAAGCAGATTCTAATCTTTCACATAACGATTATCAATCCAAAACTTTTTCAAATATTCTATAGTACCATTTAATACTAAGAGGTAAATGTATATTAAATTTACTTAGTACAAAATAGTAAATATAATTTGAAATATTATATTATATTATATTTAAATATTCCATTGACAGAATAATTTCTTATAAGTACAATAAAATACATATATGTATGTAAATACGGCGCTATATAATATACATATATACTCTTATCATTCATTCACTAGTGACATATACGATATGTAAATAAACATGATATTATATAAGTATGTATGTATATCAATATCATATAAATAAAAATTCTTCAAGCAACCGTTATGTTGTATATTTATTTAGATTTTTATGTACTACGCATTATATCCTCAACAATTTCAAATTATCGAATAAAACAAATGCAAAAAATTTGTTGAAGAAATTTGTTAGAAAATTTGAAAAAATCAAGTAACACTTTCGTCAATTATAAAGTAACCCTATATTATTAAAAAAGTTGTTAACAGAAATAAGAATATAATGTTGAAGCTTTAATTTTTGTGTATTACTTCAAAAAAATTTTAACAGGTGTTCAAGTTACAGGTGCTTAAAAATAGGAAATTTTCAGTTTTTGACCCCTTACAGCTCCTAAACGGGGGGTGATACAAAAAAAATTTCTGAAATGACTCATACTTATTTTCAAAGATCTAACTTTTGTCAAAATTTCAAGTTTCCAACTTAAACCGTTTAGAAGATAGAAGGGTTAAAGGATTTTGCAAAATTTGAGTTTCGCATAACGGTAAATAAAGACACCGTATGCTACAAATATATATTTATTGTATATATACTTTTAAAGCTAATAAAAGTAGTAATCGTTTGGCGTTTTCAAAATGAAGATATACTTTATACAACTTGTGCTATAACAATTTAAATATAGAGCTTTTTTGAACCTTTGGGGAGCTGTAGCTCCGTAACGGGTGGGGCTACAAAAAAAAGTTATTAAAAATAAAATTAATATTTTTGTGAGATCTATCAGCAGTTAAAATTTCATAGCTCTATTTCAAAAAAAATGTCGGGATCCAAAAGTTAGGTGTTCGAGAGCTACCCTAAGTTTTGGTCCAAACTCAACCAAAAAAAATAGGGAACCTACAAATTACTCCCAGAATATTTTGTGTAAATTTCAAGATTCTAGTTTTCTTAGTTTTTGACTTAGCGTGCTGACGGACGGACGGACGGACGGACGGACATGGCTCAAAAGTCTTAGAATTTTTTTCTGATCCGATCCATACCTTTGAAGGTATATCTAGCTCGCTTATTTCGAGGTGTTACAAACGGAGGAGTAATTTTATTATACCCGATCCTATCGTACGGGTATAATTAAAGCTCAAAATTACTTAACACTAAAAATTTAAAATGTATATTTAAGTAGGTTTAAGTTAAATAAAATAAAATGTAAGATATTAGACTCTAATATTAGTATAAAATCAACCTTAATAGTGTTTCTAGAGGTTGGAAAATATATATTAAGATATGTGTTCAAAGTTCGAAGTGACTTTGAAGAACTTAAAAATCTGGATATTGTGTGATCAATGGTAGCTAATAATGATGATCATAATAAAGAATAAAATCAAAACATTTTTTTATGAAATTCACCTTAATATTCTTTTTATTAGAGTTTCGAAAATATGTTTTGTAGATTTGTGTTCGAAATTTATAATGTTCTGCATCCTTTTATTCCAACATATCCTTATCACTATCCCAATTCCAAAAGGCTACTTGTAGCCTGAGTAGCCTGACTAAAAATGTTTTAAATATGCATAATACATACATGAACTTTATTAAGAATATAATATAGAACTTAAATTGAGAATAGTGGGGTTTAATAAAATGGAAACAATAAAATAAGACTGAAATGGTTTTCTTTGATATTTTCTTTCTATGATGAAAATGAATGATGATGATTTCCAATAGCAAGAAATGCAACTGAAATACAATACAGACAAAAAAAATATATAATTAGTGAATTAAAAAAAAAAAAACAAATCCAAATTAATTAAAAATCAATTAATTTTCATTAGAATCAAAATGTTATACATTCATTTTCATTAATTTAATTGTGATTTTAAAAGGATTTTCATATGCCGGGTTCTCAAAAAAGCAATCCTTACATTTTTAATAAAATTTTTTGGAAGCAAAGATGAACCAAAGATGAACAAAGATGAAATAAATTATTACTTATTTAATAATTTATATTTTTGTTATTGGCAATATTTTATTAAATTGAACTTTTTTTCATTGAAAATTGAAATAAAAATTAGTTAGTTTTTGATATTTTAAAATAAAAATAGATAAAAATTTTTAATGTACTGAAATATAATCCTTAAAATAACTGATTTTAAACACTACTTGTTATAAAATTTTTTTTTTAATTGAATTTACTAACTATAATAAACCTAACCAATATTGGTAGCTTTCTCACCACATATTTTGTGTACCTCAACTAATTTTATTAAAAAATTTAAAATAAAATTTGAATTTATTTTAAAAATTTAATATTTTGATATAATATTGAATAAAAAACTATACTTAAATTTTTAAATTTAAATGCAATTATTGTAATTTAGGGGAAATTTTTAATTATTTTGAAATGTACTTATAAAGAAGGATTGTGAATGAAATATCGGAAGTATACTCTATAATAAATAAGTTAAAATTAATTTGAAGTTTTTTTTTTTATCTGAGCAAAATTTTAATAATTAAATGATTGATTTTGATTAACTACTATCATTAGTTTTACTTTGCAGCTTCTGGGTTTAGTAAATCAATACGTGATTTAAATATCTAATAAAAAAAATTTTTTTTTTTTTTTTGATTTTAATGTTCAAATTATTTATACATATTATGCATAATACATAAATATATTATATATATGTACATATATAGAAATCTTATATATTGTGTAAAATAAATCAAATAAATTTTATATGTATATTGATAAAATGGGGGCATAACACTTGCAAAACTCAGATAATAAACATCTATTTTGCCTAAATCCATTTATCAAAAAACTTGAAATGCACAAATAAAAAAAAAAAAACAATTACTAAATTTCTAAGCTAACCAAATTGCAATTCGCAAATATCCTTTTGTCCAAAAAACAAAAAAAAATGTCTCTTCAGCAAAATTGTAGATAAAAAAAATAACAGTATATGCAAATTACACGATTCTTTTTTTACATTTGTAGAGAGGAAAGTCCTATATTTTTTTTTTAAATTAATTTGTCTAAACAAAAATTTTCCCTGGAAAACGATGCAAAATTAGAGAAATATTACGTTTAGTTTTTTTAATAGTTAGATATTATATGGAGCGTTTTGAAAACTGATTTCAGAAAATCCCAAAATTACAAAATCCTCAAAATTTCAAAAATTTAAAATCATAATCTCAAATTATATAATTCCAAATTTCAAAATCTCAAAATTAGAAATTCTTAAAATTGGAAATTTTCAATTTAAACAAAATAATCAATGGTGAAAATTGTCATTCATAGAAATTGTCAATACTTTATTGTTGTTATTATGTTTCTAAGAAAATAATTGGGAGGGATTTTATAGTTGGTTACATAATTAAAAGAGTTTTACTAGAGTTTACACATTATGTTATTTGATGTTATTTGAAAATTTGTCAAACGAATGTTTTATAAAATGAAAATTTGACATCTGGACTTTTTCTTCGATGAGTTTTTACAAAACGATTTTTTTGTTAAGTGATATTAGGTAAAGTGAATATTTGTAGTGTAAGTTTAGGTCAACTGCTCTATACACCTGATAAAATAGATATTTATTTATTTTTCTTAAGAAAATGTTTACTTTTAGTAAATTTATTACATTTTTATTTTTATCCTTATAAAGATCATGTAAATTATGTATATATATATATATATATGTATATAATATATATACATATTTATATATTTGTTAATTTTCATGTTAATTTTAAATTGAATTATAATTGAAAATGTAAAATTTATTATTATATCTATATACTATATTCTTTATTTTATTAATTATTAATATTATTATAAAATTTTATTATTAGAATTTTAAAATTTCACCACAAATATATAATATTAAAATGTAATTATGTAATAAGTAATAGATTTTTATTTTGATTATATTGTAAATACATATTTTAGTAAATAAAATAATTTTAAATTTATTCAAATAGAGTGTTATAATCTTTTTTTTTTTTTTTTTTGAATTTTCATCTTTTTATATTAATAAAATAAAATAAAATATTTTATTATTAATATTTAATTGAAAATACTCATCTAAAAATTTGTACCTTTAAGTCCATTCTTTTAATTTAATTTTATTAATTTAATTAAATTTTTATTATTTATATTCAAGCTAATTTATTTATTATTCATTCTCTGTTTGAAATTTTCAAATTAATTGATTTTATATTGACGTATAATAACAATTCTATTTATTGATATTAAAAGATATAAAAGATATAATAAACCTATGAAATAAACCTAAGAAGAATCTAAGAAATAGTGTCCTTGAATTAGATTAAACAAAAAAATGTAGTTTTTTGTTTTTTACGAGATGCGGTGCAAAAGTCATCTAAAAAATTTGCACGTGATTCTTCCGGATAGTTTTGTAATTTAACGAACAACATGCTCTTTGCCCAAACCACACTTTAAGATGGGACCTTTTATACAAATTTATAATTTGATTTACGGCATAGGAATGTAATTTATTATCCCATTAATTGTTAATTGATATTAACAAAAATTAACTTAAAATTAAATTAACTTTGAGAGACAATTTATTTTAAACCAAATTTATATTGTTAGAAAATGAAAATTCATCCAATATTGTAGCAGTTAAGAGACACCAGTTTTTCATTTGACGAAATAAGTAAAAATATCCTATAATTAGTATCATATCGGAATATTTCAATAATATAAAAATAAATAATTCTTGTATAAGATAATAGGGGTACGGTACACTTGGCAACTGGACATTTGATCAGCGGACATTACGCTAAAGAAATACTTAACAAAAAGACATTTAGCAAAATGGACAGTTAGTTAAAGGACATTTAGAAACTGGACACTTATTATTTGGACATTTGACAACTTTTATTTGTGTAGGCGCCTACACAAATAAAAGTTGCTAAATATCCAAATGTTAAGGGAATTGAAAAGAACATTTTATTTATTTTATTTAATATTATAATTAATGTAATAGAACAATTATCTAGCCAAGGATGTAGTGGTTAAGACACCGGCCTTTCATACGAAAGACCTCGGGTTCAAACCCCGTCTGAGTCATATAGATTAATAAAAAATAATAAATTTTTTCCTTATAATATATAATTAGTAGAAGATAATTAAAAATAAGTATATATGTCCTATAAATTATAATTAATATTATTTTTGTAATAGCTATATATAATAAAATAATAATAAACCATAATTCTGGTATAAGATAATACATAGATGACTTAGAAATAAAAGAAACGTCTCAGTCCTGTATACAATAGCTACAGTCGAGTAATCAACGGCTTAGTGAAATTAATGATTCACAAAACTGAAGCTTAGTCAAATATAAATAATAAATGACTTAGTGGATGCTCTATATTCTTATTGGAGTGGCAAGGAAAAAAAAAAAAAATTAAAATATATTTATAATGTGTCTATAATAATCTTTAATGTTTTTCTTGTTTAACACCCATCCCCCAAAATAAATCAAAAATTGGAATAACATTAACTTTTATTTATTTTATATAAATTTAAAAGATTTTTAATCTGTATTGAAAAAAACACTACCTACTTAGACATTTTTTTTTTAATATGTTTGATTAGGCGTCATATACCTATTTTTTTATCTATTCATTAGTATATCAAGGGGTTCAATATTTAAGTGATTTTATTATCATTTACACTCAAATTATTTTAGCATGTGTCATTAAGATTATTGAAATAATTGTATAATGTCAAAATAATTTTGTTTTATATTATTTTGCATACTTTTAGGATTAAGTAATATAAAAGAAATATAATTTATGTAAAACATTGTATATGATTCAATTTAAGATTGTGGTTTTAGCGGTAGAATAAAGTTAAAATGTTCAAAATAAAAGTCAAACCGCAAAAGTTAATTTACTTTTAAAAAATTTAGGAAAAAGAAAAAGCTTAGAAAGAAAAAATGAACCAAAATAAAAAACGAGAGAAATTTTTTAAGAGTTAAGTTAAAAAAATTTTTTTTTCTATTAAGTTGTAATACCCGTGTATATTTATATGAATATTAATGTGACTATTTGTTTTTGTAATTAAAAATATATGTATATATAAATTGTTTTTCTTTTGTTTTTCAGATCCCGCATATCCTTATATTCCTTCTTAGAGAAATATTTTTTTATATTATAATAAAGGTTTGATTATGAAATTCTATTAAGATTTTTATTTTTATATTAAGAAATTTTAGTAGAAAATTTTTGAAAAAGTGTATAAAGGAAATTTGATGGAAATATTTTTTGTTTTTGAAGAACAGTTAAAATAAAATTAAAGGGTTTAATAGACAAGATTTCAATTATGTTAAAAAAGTTTTCTACAAAATTCTTATATAAATATATACATAATATATATATAAATAAAGATATAATAAATAAAGAATATATCAATTATTTTATTTTGTTATAAAACAAAAAAAAAAAATTGAATTTTAAATTAAGTTGATCAGGATAAAGTATATATATACATCAATAACAAAAAATTATCGAAAAGAATTTTTAGCATTTTTTTTTTTAATGAATCTTATATTCGTTAATGTCTTTGTTATAAGAAGTATATTTTTTGGCATTATATTATATACATACACCAATACATTGATATGAATGTTATATAAATTCTAATATATACTAATAAAAGTTATATATGTATATGTTTTTAGATTTTTTTTAGAAAAATATTCTATAAGAAATAACAGCAAGTAAGAATTGTCTATTTTCTTCATTTAGATTTCTTAATTTTATTTAGATTAGTTTATTATATATAAAATTTATGTACATATTTTACCTTTAATTAAATAATATATATATATATGTAATAATATATAAATTAATATATAAAAATAATTTGTGTAAACAAACTGCAAAAATTTTGCAAACATGAAAATGATTTGTTTTAAGATAGGTGAAAATCTTTAATACTCGTATAAATTTACAAATTGGTTTATACATATATAAAAATTTGGACCGAAGAAGAAATAAATATGTTATAAATGGAAATTAAATAAGTTTTGTGAAACATTAACATTTAGTGGTTAATGCTCTTGTTTGCAAAATAACACTTTTTGTAATTTTTTAACCTCATGAGTGAGTATCTGTAAATTGATTTATTTTGGTTTTGAAAACTTTAAGTAGATGCTTAAAGTAGAGGCTAAAAGTTATTGATGTGACAAGAACTGACAAAATTATATCTTAAAAATTTTAAGAAATTTGAAAATTTAATTGGATTTTTATCTATTCTATAAATTTATTTTAATCCGATCATTTTTTTTTTATTTAAAATCCGATAATTAAAAGCTAACTCTTTGGTTACTTCTAACTTGAAAAAAAAAAAACGTTTTATTTATTTAAGACACAAATTCATTTGTTGGCCTCTAATTATTAGTCTTCGCTATTAAATTAACATTCATTCTATCTTAATTTTTATCCAAAGACTATTTTATGCAATATATTTTTTTGAAATATATATATATCTATGTCTAACATTATTATTTATAATTTCTTTTGTTTTTATATTTTCTCTATTTTGCATCTTAAAATATATCAGATATAAATTTTTATTATTTTTCAGCCTATTGCCTAGTATAGTTAAAAAAATAAGTTGTCAAATTTTTAATGAAACAAAACGCAAATACAAAAAAAAAAGAAAAAAATTAAAAAATAAAAAAAAAAAAATTTATAGAAATTTTCAACAACAGGATAACGGATTATATAATCATGAAAGAAAAGGAAATAGATAAAAACAGAATAAAAAATATCAGAAAAGTAAAAAATATATAATTTTTTTTTTTAAATAAAATTATATACAAGACTGTTCTGTAAACATTTGAATTTAAATAAATAGAACTTTAAAAATAACCAACATTTGAATATTATACCTAAAAATGTTCTTAGTACTATTTTTTAGCAACTAGATATTAAACAAAATTTGAATAAAAAATAACAAAAATTACAAAAAAAAAAAAAAAATTTGAATGAAATTGACTATTAGATAAAACCCCTGACGGGAAACCATAACATTAAAACAAAATTTCAAACGTGTCGGGATTATATTTGCTATTTTATATAGTTTTTTATTTATATATAGTTGTTTATGTTATTTACACAAAGTTATAGTGCTTTATAAAACTGTGACGACTCGAAAGGACAAAATTTTAAATTGTTTAATACGCTTTATGTACTTTCTCTCTTATATATAACTTAGAAAAATGAATAAATCAAAAAAGAAGCTAATTTTTTCCATATTAAATTTTTATACAAAACTAACTTTTATAATTTACTACACTTAATCCTTTATAATGCACAATACGCATCAGACAATTTAGAGTGTCAGATTTTAGTGTCATTTTTATGAGAGTAGACAATATATAACATGTATAACAATTAAATAAAACAAGATTTTTTTTTTTTAATGTCATTTCTCTTTGTCATATTATATTCTTATTATCTTATTTAATATTTTTATATGGACACTTAGCAAAGGTTCACCAGAAAATTTAGAAGCTTTTAAAATGTGTCACTATGATCAAAAGAAAAATAAAACTGTTGAGATCTAAAAATTGAATTACTTTGTGCATATTTTATAAAAATTTTCCTGGAAAAATAAATTGAAGGAAAAATGATATGAACAAAGAAGGAGCAGAAAATTATTTTTACATATACATATATATATCTTAAATTGAATATTCCATATAAGTTCAAAACTTTTATTTTTTAGAGTTAAAATGCATAAAATTCAAATGGCGATTATTTAATTATGATTTGGCTAAGATGGTGCAGGGTTAAAAGTCCCATGATCAGAAGTTCCATTGAGTCAGAACTCCCATCAATCAAAAGTCCCATTGAGTTCCAAAAGTTTCATTCCATCCTAGGATCAAAACTTCTCTCACTTCAATGAGTCAGAAGTCCCATGGTACGTTTGTAAAATAAATAAGTTTCACTTAACTAAATTTTACTGTTTTAATAATACATTTACACTCACATATAAATGTACACATATATATATATATAATAAAATTTTTAAGAAAATATATTTTATATTACATAATAATGAAAAGGATCTTAAATGATACTTTTTAAAGAAGGTTAGATTCTTCTATATTTCATTACCCCTTACACAATTATTAATAGTAAAAAACAAAAAAAAAAAAAAAAGAATTTTTGTCTTCTGAATAGATTTTTATATCTTTATCATCATCTTATTTTACAAGGTTTTAAGGCATCATTTTTTTCATTTTTTTTTTTTTGGTTCTAGTCGTTTTTGGTAATTATAAAATATTTAATGAAAGGTAACTTTCTATTATAAATTTTTCTTGTGTTTTTATTAATATTTTCTAATGTATTAGTAAAAGTGATTATGAGTGTTTTTTGTTTTTTTTTTATCGTTTTATTAAAGTCCTTTTTTACTCCTATTTTCGAATACTTTTTTTGTATTGAAAAATTTAACTTAAAGAAAAGGTAAGTTTTTTTATTTTTTACAAGAGTTGATTTTATTATAAAGGATATTTAAACAATTAAAGAGAAATAATAATTTATCTAAACAGTTTTCTTTTTTTCCCCTTGTTTATTATTGCTGCTTCGTTTTAAGGAAAATTTAATATAGTAAGAATAAGCGCTATACATCAATTAACTATACCACCATTCTTAACAATTTGAATTTGAAATGAATTTAAGAGGATCAACAAATTTAGAGTACAGATTGTAACATTTGTATTGAATTATTGTAACATTTGTAAGTAAAGAGAAATGACATTTTGTAACATACACGTACGTACATCATAAAATTAAAATTATTTAAAGGAAAGAAAAAAAAAAAAATTAATCTGTAAGAATATCCATTTAGACCCCGATTTTTTTTGTATATTTAAAATAAAACCAAAATTAATAATACATTGATGTATTAATCATATTTATGTTAAATTTATATTTGTAAGGCAACTATTACTTTTAAATGTTATTAATATTTTACTTAGTATGTTTTAAAATAAATTGTAATTCTTTCAAATGTGAACTTCCGGTTGTTCAAAAAGTAAATTATTTGATTCTCTAATTGATTATAAAATATTGATATCATTTAAATTTTTCTTTTATGCAAAGACAATATAAGAAGAAATATTTTTAAAACTCGCCTTCAAGTTGACAATAGTTTTTGTTTTAAGGGAAAGAGTTATTTCCGGTTTAAATTTGAAAATTCTTTGATTTCATCTAATTCTAAAGTATTTTTCTTTAATATGAAAATAATGCTAATTAGTTTTTGAAAAAATTAATTTCCTTTAATATAGAAAATTTCACTTTCGTTTGTTTGATTTCATTTGTGTCATTATTTAGAAAATAATAAAACAAAATCCTTACACAGGGTCAGGGATCATTTCTTCAGCATTTTATTAATTTGAAAAATATTTTTTTGTTTTAAGTTAATGTTTAAAATATTTTCTATATATATCTCCATCTATATATATAATTTTTCTCTCTTACTTTTTATATTAAAATAGTGTATCAACTTGCTTCCTCTATTGGTCTCGGTTATTAACAATGATTTTAATCTCTTCCCAAGTTTGCTGGTTTTTCACTAGTTCGGCCATTATTGATCGTCGCCAAATGTTATTAAGTTGACCTTTTCTTCGGCTTCCTTGATAGTTCTATTCTAGGACCATTCTGGTTATATTTTCTGGATGTTTCCTCAGAGTGTGGCCTGTCCATCTCCACTTTTGGCGTTTAATTTGGTTCATTATTGTTTCTTCGCCAGTTAATTGCCATAAGTCCTTGTTGTTGATGGTATTTGGTCACAATATTCTATGTATAATATCTATTAGTTATTATGTTTACATGTAGACAAATAAAAATTTACAGAGACATGAATATAAAATACAAAAATCATATTTTAGTACTCAAGTGTAAGGTTAATAAAATTTAAGATTCATCTTAGAAAAATTTACAACTTAAATTTTTCAGGATTACAATACTTTTCTTATATATACTATACTGCATATTTATAATATATAAATTGAGGGCGGAAAATAAAACAGCTAAATCAGAATGAATCCAACTAGAAAAACTATTGTTTTTAAATGTTAAAACGCAAAAAAAAAAGAAAAATTAACTATAGCGATATTTTTTTATACATTTTCTTTGGATTTTTCTTTTTTCTTTTATTTATTATTTTTTTTTTGAAATTTGCATAAATAAATGATACGAATCTTTTTCTGCTAGAACTGTGTCATACTTTTATTTGTTTTTTTTTTTTTTTTTTTTTTAATTTTTTAGTGTGTTACAAAATAGAAGTGTCATAACATAATGAATAAAAAATTTTTTAGTTTACTTTTACGTATTTTGCACATTTTATCCCTTAATAATATACTAGGTAAATGTTGTATATATATATGTAATATATATGTACTGATAAATTAAGTACAACTATGAAGTACTTACTATTTTCTAACAATTTTGTTAAGCTTTACTGAATAATGTTCAGCTATTAACTTTTAGTCTATGAATAAACAAAAATAAAAAAAAATGTATAAAAATGTTATTTCTACATACTTATACATGTATGTATATTTATATATTGTGAAAAAAAAACTGGTAACATAAGTTTTACAGTTATTATTTTATAACTCATAATGTTAGTAAAATTTTTGTTTTTTTTTAGGGCTGTTACACATTCTTGTCTCTATGATTTTTTTTTTTTTTGTGTTAATGAATACTAGTTGGCAAAAACTTTATATAAAGATACTTTTGTAGAGGAAAGATTGACAAATATCGCATACTAAAGTGAAAAATTAATTAATAAATTTTTACATAGTAATATGAGGATTGATTTTCAGAATTTTCTATTTTTTTATGTATATTGTAAGTATTACAAATATTGACTGTATAAATTTTTGTATAAATTATTTCTGTTTCAAAATATATTCAGTACAAAGTTATTAGTTATGTTAAAGAAGAAGTTCTTCAATAGACGATTCATTAAAATTCTATAGAAATTTATCAAACAGTAGCTATAATCCAAAAATAAAATATTTATAAATAAAATTTTGGTAATTTTTTGATAAGGAAAAGTTGTTCTGCCAACCTCTATCTCTAGTTCAAATTCCCAGATTATATGGTATAATTAAACTTAAAGAAATTCATTTGTGATACGAACTTTGCAGATGTGGAACCATCTCCCCCCTCATATGTTCCGTAGAATTGGCGAAGATTAAATATTCGAATAAAAATCAATTTTTATTCCCTTACTTAACTTCATTTGATCATTTGAATACTAAAAATCATATATAACCTATATTGTTTGGTCAAAAATTGTAGATGGTGTTTAGTATCCGAAAGGAAGATGGGAGTAGTATTTATTCAAAATCTTCCAAGTGAAAAGTACACATTGTATATTAACGTTAAGTGAAATTAAGTGAAAGGGTATATAATATATTCCGGATCAGCTGACAAACCGTACTACAGTATTTAATATCTAATAAAGATAATGTTTTTTTTGCTGTAGTTGGTGTTTTGAACCATAGCTATATATGAACAATATATGACGTTAAATTGTTTCCACCTTTTTTAAAAAGAATAAATAGTTTGTTTATAGCAGTATTATTTTAAATTATACATACTTATCATCTCAGATTTGTAAGCCCGATTTTCTTAAAATCTACTTAAACTGCAATCACCATAAAATTTTCAGATTTTTTCAATCATCCTTTTCAACAATATTTCCTTCTTTTAGGACTTTTTTCAAAATGTGCACAATTTTTCCTCACTTTTCTTTACATTGCATAACTATGTAGGAATAGGTATGTATATTCATATAAATATTTTTATACTATATATAAGTGCGTTTTGAATTGAGCCAAAAAAAAAAACTAAAAAATAAAACCAAAGAAAAAAAAAATTAAATAAAAACTAAAACTTGAGTATATAAAATAGTTTATTCTCCATTTAATAATACATGTACACATATTATATAGTTTTGTTTTTGTATAAATCGGGGGTGTGTTTTTTTGTTTTTGTTCTTTTTAATTTTAATTTTTTAACTTTTTTATCACTTTTTTTCCTGTTTTTTTTTTTTTTTTTTTTTTTTGCAGAACTCAGTAATAAATGAATAATATTGTTGTTACTATGTTGTTTTGCTCTTTTAGTTATAATGTAACATAGTATGACATCATTTACATTTTATATTATTTTGTATTCGTTTTATATTGAACATAATTATTTACATAGTATGTGTATATATATTATATTATATATGTATGTAAAATTAAATATTATGCAATATTCAACCGGTGGTATTCAAAAGGACAATTATAAAGGATGAAAAAACATGAAAATATGAAAAAAAATAAAAAATACCTAATTAAAAATCTACTATAAAAAAATTTATATATTTTTATATTATATACAGTCAAACTTTCGTAATTCGAACGCTCTGTAATTCGAATTTTCTTTAATTTGAACGAAATCTACGATCCCTTGTGTTTCTTGCAATTTTCATACAAAATAAACTCTATAATTTCGAATTTCTATAAATAGAATTTTTCTATAAATCGCAGACATTTCTATGACACACTTGACTTTTATTGTCAAAATTGATTTGCTGGTCAATAATATCGAATATTCTTGTTGGTTTATTTGCTGATTATTTGTAATTGTCAAAGTGTGTATAGCAGTTATTTTTCATGTAGATTACCTACATATATATTTTGAAATTTAAAAATTCAAAATTTTTATACATAACTACAATGGTAAGAAATATTTTTTATACATAGTTTTAAAATATAAATTAAATAAAAAAAAAGCAACTCAACTCCAATTCAAATACATTTTATGATATTATAATTTGGAAAATCATATACATACTAAAGAAAATGTCCCAAGATCTGTTTTTGAATCAATGATACACTATATAGAATTATTCCTAAAAAAATTTCAAACCAAAATAAACAAGTTCCAATCACTTATTATAATTTTATTCGTATTGTATGTACATACATATGTAGTACATAAATTTATTTCATTGTTTTTGATCTGAATTACATACCAATTTTATTTTTATTTTTAAATTTGTTATTAATGTACATACAAATTATTATTAATTTCTTATTAATGTAAACATAGTAAAATACTTATTATACATTATGTACAAAGTATGTACATATGTATAATAAAAATTTTACTGTGTTTACATACATATATGTATGTATGATCATTTTTATACTCTTCAGAAGAAGTTTTTTTTTATCCCATAATTCGAAATTTCTGTAATTCGAGTTTTTTTAGGTCCTTCGAGATTCGAATTAGGGAAGTTTGACTGTATATGTATATAAACATATTATGTATTAAAGAAAATATTTGAAATTAAAAATCAGTTCTAAATTTTGTTTTTTCTTTTTCTTTAATACAAAATGTATATATGTATATTATGTACTTATATAAATTTTAGTACAAGAATTTTAATTATACTAAAAAATCATTAAATGTTTTACAAAACTTTTAAAGAATTTTATTAAAAAGGTCAAAAATCAACTAATTATTAAATACTAAATTAGTATACCCTTAATAGAACACAATTATAGAAAAAAAATCAATTAAAAAAAAAAAAAATACGGAAAATTTCTTTGATTTTCCTTTAACCTCATTAACTACTTACTCTACTTAAGCTCTACACCTTATTAACTACTTACTGGCGTTGGACATTTATTCAAAATTCAAAAATTTTGCCAGAATTGAATGCAGTCTGAATACCTAATAAATGACATTCGAAAATCAAAAACAAAAAAAAAAAAATTTGTCTTTTTAAGTGGAAGTTTAAAGGATCATATGTCATCTATATATAAAGTTTTCTATGAGTCTAATATTTGTCAAAATATTTGACTAAATATGACAACTATCGGTCAACTACGATTATTCTTAGAAATTTTATGTATATATTTACATTACATTTAAATTAAGTCAATAAAAATTTAAAAGATGCTCGAGATAATAATTAAAGACAGTAAAGGTTCCAATAAAATATTAAATTCATAAGAATATGAAAAATTAATCAAATAAGAATATTTTATATTAATAAATGTTTCTTTTTGTTCCTACTTTGACTAATTCTAAATTAATTTCATTGTTTTTCAGTATAAAAGTTTGTTTTATTCCGGACAAAGGTAGAAATTTTCAATATTTTTCAAAAAACTTTAGTAATTAAAACAGTCTGACTGTATAACTGACAGGAACGCTCTGCAACACTGTCCTCTTCATGACTTTTCAAAAAATATAATTTAAGGAGTAATACTCGAACAATATGACTAAAATGTTAAGGAAAATAAAATAGTATATATTTTTGGTGTTAGCAAATTGAACGCATGATGTTAGCAAACAAAACGCATGATTTTACAAAAAAAAAAAATACAAAAAAACTGTAAAAGAATGAAATTGGAAAGAGTGATTTGCTTCATTTTAATTGAATAAAACTATATGAAACTATTAGCGACCAAAAAGTAATATAAAAACCTTTAGTAAAGGCATTATAATATAGTTACTTTAGAATAAAACAAAAAAAAAAAAAAAAAAACTAAAAAACAAAAAAATATTAATGATATTTCACAGAATGTTGTCTACAATCGTTGCTCCTTCATTTTACTATTAATTTTCAATCGTTACTTATACATATTATATACATACATACATATAATATATATTCAATCAATTATCGTCTTATTTTTTTATTTTACTCTTATACTAAAATATTACTAAATTAAAGATCTATTAAAAATCTATAAAGTATATTGAGCAAGCAGGTGGTAAATGCTATTATGCTTCATTTTATACATACATTAATATTATATGAAGGTTACAAAAAAAAAAAAAAAATTATAGTTATACACACATACGTATATGTATTACACTTTTTTATACAAATATATACCAATAATATATATAAATGTTACATGTTGGGATCTCCCTCCTCCCTATATACTAAATATACGTATAGATTTATTAAATTTCTAATCATCCAGGATCCTATTTATATTTCCGTATTACTTTATAAATATATACATAAGAAAAATTGGTAAAAATAGGTGGGAATGATTTTTTAAGGGTATACGTTTCATTTTTGTATTATATGTGTTGTATCCTACCGGGAGTAGTAAAGTATCAATAATATTATACAAAAAAAAAAAAAAAAAAAGAAGTAAAACACAAAAAAAAAAAAAATTAATGAAAATAAACTGGGTAAAAATTGAAATTTTCGGTCGGATCTGATATCCACTAAATAATGATAGGCAAAAGGAAAATATAAAAAAAAAATCATAATAATAATAATAAATAAAATAATAATAATAACTAACTATTCAAGTGGATAAAAGTGTTAGAAAAGTTTTTAAATGATTTTTGAACAGTTTACGAAATTTCCTTTTTAAATGTTTATTTGAAGAGTTAAATCCAAGTGTAGGTAAGTTAATTTCAAGATATACAATGATATGAAAAGTATCAACGAAATGGTTAAGAAAATCGTAAAAATTAATAACTTTAAATTTATGCTATATTAGAGTAGAAATTAAATTCTAAAATTAGCAATTATTATATTTTATAATAATTTATTTTTAAAAGTAAATATAGGACTAAAATCTAAAATATGAAAAATCGAAGAACTTAATTAAATTTTGTTTTATGTTTAAACTTTTAATGAATCAATCTCATATAATAACATTTTATATAATACTGATTTATTCATTAATTAATCCCATTGGATTCAGTGAATTGAAAATTTCTTTAGGTCTAAGCTGGTTACCCCCCAAACTTATTTTTTTTTGAAGAAAACTCTCAAATAAAGATGAAACCGAATTTGCTGCACGATGAACTGCAAAAGGATCTGACTTAGTCTATCTTAGTTTATTTTAGCAAAGATCACTGATTCTGTAAACTCTGACACTGTTAATTGTTTTCTTATTTTTGCCATTAAGAAATCAATTAATAAAGGAAAGTTTTCAGAGTTTAAACCAGTCTTTACTACACTTTGATACGTCAAGATACAATATAGACTACTCAGATCCCAATTTCTCTAATTTTTAATTAATATTCTTTAAAATTTTTGAATTAGTTTAGTTGTTTTTTATTTCTTTTGTAGAATTAATTTTTAAACACCATGTACATTTTAAAATTCATTCTTTTTGTTTTGTTTTTTTTTTCTTTTTCTTTTGTACAATATTTTGTCATGAATTGTTGTTATTGTTTCTGTTATGTTATGTTATTTTCTTTAAGTATAAAATGACTTTCCGTCATAAAATACATGATGAGATATCCCACAGAGGAATAAGCAATTTTAAACAATTTACTTCACCAGGTCTTATGGTTCTTATTCTGCTACTGTTTTTTTTTTTTTTTTTTTTTTTTGGTATTTTATTATATTGTATTGTATTGTATTTAGAGATTATATTGTTTTAGATTTTTGTTTTATATATATATTATTTCTACATTGTAAAATTTTTGTGTATTTTTGTATGATAACATCTAGATTCATATTAGGAACTTCGCTCCTGCTGACATCTAATGTCGATTACATGGAAATATTAAGTACACTATACACATACATATATAGTTGTACGTACATATAAAATAAAAATATATGTATATGAATTAGTTAACATGTATATATATATATATATATATATGTATAAAATTATAAGTAAATAGAACCTTTTTTTCAAGATTTATATTAAGGCTTAGCAAGAAAGAGAAAAAACATATTGCAGGTATTTGTATAATACAAGTTTATTTTTCAATATTTTCTTCAATGAAATCATAACAATTTTTTAAATATTTTTCTTTATATTTTATTATTAAGAAAAACAAATACAAAAACAAAAATAAAAAAATAAATTTTAATTTTTTATGTTTTGTATATATTTATTATGGCAGCAATACAGTATGGCAATAATACAGAAGGAAATTCTTAATGAAGGAAATTATTTAAAAAAAAAAATTAAACAAACAGAACAGAAAAACAACGACTAAACAAAATAAATTCATAATAAATGAAGATAAAAAAAAAATTAATTATATTTAACAAAGAAATTTATGATAAAGATTAAGAATAATTAATAATTTTTCATATATAACACAGTTATAAATGAAAAATTAAAATGATTTATATTTAAAAAAAAATTAATTATGAATTATATATAGACAAATAAAATATAAAGTTTTGCACTATATGAAAAGGTGATTACAGTTGGCAATAAATTATATTTCAGAAATTTAAACTGTGCAAATACCACATGTATAAACAAACCGAATCGAATCAGAAAAATGCACTTCCTAGGAAGTCAGTTGAAGCCACAGACAATAATCAAAATAAATGATAAAAATTAGATAACAAAATAATAGAAAATGGACTTCAATATTAGAAAATTGTCTTCAAATAATAAGAAAAATAAAACCCAAAAATGAACATCGAATCTTTATGTTTTGTAACTTAATTTAGAACAAACCCCCATATTAACGGTACAGTATAGAACATCTAAGACACTAAAACAGAGAAAGACAATTGTGTGTATGAATAAAGTTTAAAAATAAGGCAAAAGAGAAAAAAAAATGTAATCCAAAACTATATGTTATTTATATTTCTGGCGTTATTCTTCATATTTTCAATATTTGACCTATCTATGGTTTTTTCAATGTATATATAAAGTGTTTTCATTCAAATTAGATGGAATGCATTTTGTACAATGATTTACTAGATGCCTGAAGTGGTTTTATATAATTGTATTTTTTAACACTACTATATTACACTTTATAGGTTCTTTTTCATCAATGGTCTTACTCTGTAATCCAAAAAAATAATAAACAATTCCAGAGAAAATATATTCAATAAAAATGAATATTTGAAAACAAAATTCGATGTTTTGAGAGATCAAATTTTACGCTTTTACAATAGACAATACAAAAAAAGAAAAACTGGAATGCTAAAATGGCGTACGGGAAAAGAAAATTTTCAGATATTATAATCGTATTTATTTGCATATGATTTTTAACTTTCATTTTTTTTAAGTGCGCTTAACTTACTTTAAATTAAAATAATTGTAACTATTTTGAAAGCCAGTAAACTCGTATATTAATAAAATATATAAATTTTTTTTATTGTATCCTAAAATTATTCTTTTTATATCTAACCTGTTTTTTTTTATAAATAATAGTTATATATGTAAATGAATATATTTGTACAACCATATTATATTATATGCATATATTCTATTACTTTATTACATAATTTTATTTTTATACTTGTAAAAATTCATTTTAATATTCTTTTATATAATAAATATTTGAGAGAATAGAGTTTAATATTAATAATTTGTCCATATATTTACCTATATATTTTCTATCTACATATTAAATAGATATAATATACATATATTTAATATATATATAAATATATATGTTTAATACAATATAATTTTTATTCGTATGTTAATTTAATCCATTAAAATTCTTATAACATTTTTTAAGATACCTGAAGTTTCAATTTTGAATCCGACTTAAAATAATAACAAAAAAATTCATTAATATTGCATATATTTAGGATGTGAAAATTTAAAATTAAAATAATAAGTAGAAGCTTTTTTTTATTTTTTTATTTATAATATCGTAACTTTTATTGTTTGTAACTATATATGATAGTTAAATAATAATAGTAAGTATAAATATTAAATTTTTTTTTTAAATTTTATTGTGTAAATAGTACATTAGTAGAATAATATAAATAATTTAAAATGATAAAGAAAGAAAAATAAAATAAAAAAATTGAATGGCAAGTATTAATACTGATAATTATGTAAAGAAGTTGGTTGTTAGGGGAATTTAAATTAAATACAAAAATAATAATAATAATAATAATAAAAATAAAAATGTATGTATGTACTTATATAAATGATGTGTTGCATCACGTACATACAATTTAAATACTCATTTAGAATTTTAAAATGATGTTTTGAGTAATAAAAAATAAAATAGAAATTTTAGATAAGTTTTATTTTTTATTTAAATTTTTATTTTATTGTCTTGACATTAATTAAAAAAACTTTGTTTTTTATTAATTATTTAGTGTAAACTTATAATAATGAATTATATTCTTAAAGTCAGTAACATTATATAAATAAATTTTTTTGATTGTTAATTCTATTAAAATTATTTAAAAATAATTTGGAGAAATTTTGTTCTTTTTAATAGAAATTAAGAAAAACGGATATTGAAAATAATATTTTCTTTTTAAATAAAAGTTAAAATTTTCGTAATATTTTAAATAAATTTCAGAATATTTCAATTGTTTTAATCCAAAATATAGATAACATGCACTTCTTGTCATAATTACAAATTCCATATTTCATTATTTCAATTTGAACCTGCTATACAATCACACCATCACACAAGCTTATAAGTTTGATCTTTAAACCAAAAAAGATATAATAAATATATATTTCAAAATAGAATACCAAATATATATATTATATTCAAAAAAGAATATAATATAATATAATCAATTGATATTGATAATCAATTAACCATCTTTAATGTAATTTATAAAGTTCCGTATATTCTATTTTAGACAAGTTTATACTTTTTGATTGTTCACCTATTAATTCGATTGCTAGTTCTACTTCGTGAAGAAATTTGTGGAAATGTTTAAAGGAATTTGTAAATAGATTAAAATGTAATAAAAAAATGTTTGGAAATTACATAAAAAAAATTCTTTCAATAATATACAGGATGTTTCCGACTTAAGTATACCCCGCACTGTAATAAGTGATTGGAGCATTAAAACAAACAAAAAATTGTAAAATTGTATTAAAAGTACCTCAAATATAGGGTGTTTTAAAAGAAAATTGAGTTTGAAACATAATTTTTTGGTTTTAAATCATTTAAACCTTCATAAACTTTGTTATTGTTGGGTATATGAGAATCATTAGTACACGAAAATTAAAGTTGACAATTTACTCTAAAAAATGTATTTTTTTAATCTCTTTATTGCAAACCGTTTAAAAGTTATTCATTTTTTTACGAAAAACTATTTAAAAAATTTTAAAAGCCACATATTTCGGATATACGGTATCGAATAAACTCCCTCTCCAATACAATTTTTTGTTTGTTTTAATGTCCCCAATCATTGAGTACAGTGCAGGTACTCGAGTCGGTAACATTATTGTAAGGCTTCTTTAGCATCATCAAAGCAATTTATGGAGAAAAAAAAACTAATATTTATAACTGTATATAAGGTGTCAATACAAAACCAAGTCAACGTAAAAGAAGCATTTGCAACCTTTTAATTAATTAATGATAGGTGTTTTTTTTTTTTAAATTAAATCAAATACCAATAACTTTATAATAGTTTAAAACTGTACACGTGTTAAATTTCCAACAGATTTGATACTTTGACTTGAAATTCTTATCCAAGATATATGAAACTAAAAATACATTTTAATTTTTCTTTTGTTTTTTTAAGTATTTAATTTTATTTAATTTAATAAACTTTAAAATTTGCCTAAAGGTTTCAAAAAAAAAAAAAATAAATAAATAAATAGAAACAAAACAATTAAGAAAAGGTAAGAAAATAAAACTATAAAATCTATACTATATTTATTTTTAAATTTAATTTTGGAGAAAAAAAATTCAATATACTTACATATATATATGTATATAAGAAAGATAGGTGTATAAGAAAATTTATTGCCAAAGATTTTTCGAAAATTTATGTAGAATATCTTAATACAAAATTTTTTTTTTTTTTTTTTACTTAAATAAACATTTCTATTATTTTTTTAAGAATATCACAACATAATATTGACAGAAAATCTTTAAAATCTTTGTTCAAAAATTTCAATAATTACCTAATCCTATAAAAAAAAAAACAAAAAAAAAAAAGTAAAATAAATAAACCTAAAAAAAAAAGTATATAAAATAAATAATATTAAAATTACTTAAGAAAAACAAAAATGGAATATTAAGATTGAAAAAGAAAAACAAAAAGGGGCATTAACCTCAAGTTAAAAACGCAACATTTTCCTCATATAAAAAAAAAACCTTTTATTAGGGGTTATTTATTCAAATATACTATATTATGTATGTATGTAGTTACGTACATTGTACATATATTAAAATAAATAACAACAATATGTATAAAATTTTTGAAAATATATTATTAAACTTGTGGATCCCTTCTGTTATTGATATTTTAATTGACTTAATCCATTATATTTCTTCATCCTCAAAAAAAAAAAAAAAGAAAAAAAAAATAACACAAGAATAAAGAAAAAACAAAAATATACAATTTCTTGGAAAACTTTCATAATGATAAAGTTTAAGTACATATTTATATCTTGAAATTATCAAATTTTGATTGTTACCGGTATAATGTAGGCAGTATATATTATATAGTAAGTGATAAAAGGATGAGAACCTCAAAAACCAACCAAAAATTATTCATGCTTAAAAAAAAAAAAAAAGAACAATAACAATATACAAAATACAAAATACTTATTTTACTCACTCCTTTAAAAAAAAAAAAACTTAAAGAAAACACAAAACGTTGAGTATAACCACATTTAAAAATATTTTTAAAAATTTAATAGAGCTAAAATAAAAAACAAATATTTATGTATAATACGAGTAAAGTAATAAAATGAAAACTAAAAACTTTTCAAATTTTTGTTTTTTACATAATTTACTAAAAAAATATATCCTTTTATTGTAATAGTGTTTTTTAACCTTTTTATATTAAACGTGCCGATTTGTAGCTTAAAATTTTTTTTTATTTAACTCCTTCCTCGTTAGGGATACATAACAGGAATAATATAAAATATTTAAATCGTATTATATCAAAGTAAGGATTACTATAAAAAAGGATAAATCTGAATTTATTAAGGGGCGTCGGTGGCCTAGTGGATAAGAGCGTATAAAATACGTTGTAAACACCGATAGAGTGTGGGTTCGAATCCCACACACGTCATAAGAGTTATTCTCCCTTACGACATTTACAGCCACGTCTGAACAGCAAAGACTGTGTAATTTAAAAAAAATTTATTATTTAAAAACTATACCATTATGTATTTTTAGATTCAGAAGATTGCGATGAGGAAACTCTCAAGAACTAATAAACCTTGGCGGGTAATAAATTGTTATTAAATATATAAAAAATGGGTTTAGAAAGTATAGATTGCTTATTTTGCGGAAAACACTATATTTAAAGAAAGTGGCTTCAACAGTTTGCAATATTAAGCAAACAAAATTTTTAATCATATAGAATTTAAAAAGTTCCTTGTAAAAAATGGACTACTTAAAGATGATTAAGAACTTTATTACCATATAAAGATCAAAAAGCATTGAAGTCTTCATCAATTATTGAATCCGGTAATTCTTTTAAGAGTGTAGAATTATTTTAGATTTAGTTTCAATTAAGTCTGTCTTATTGCCATCCAAAACTAAGGATATATTCTCAAAAGATCAATTGCCGTATTTCATTTTTAATGTGGTGAACCTACTTACCGTTCGCAATCAAGCTGTGTTGCAAAACAAAGAAGAGTATAGTCAAAAGCAAATATAGTTACAAGACCAATGGTCAAAAGCAACATAGCATATAGCACAAGTAAAATATAACATTAAATGTAACGGCACAGGTCTGAAAAGTTTACCTTCTAGATAAATAAAACAAGAATAATTACTTTTTACTTTCCTATGGAAAGAAAGGGCTAAAAAACAAAAAAAAAAATAGAAATATATCAATACAAGTTTTAAGGAGTTAAGAAAAATTATAATGTCTATTTTTAAAATCATATTTATTATGATGACTTTACAAAAAGGACTTTTTTTTTTTGGCTTTTATTGTTTATCAAATGAAAATAGAAACCATTTTTACTTCAAAGATATCAAAATATACAAGAAAAACAAAAAAAAAAAAAAAAAATTTTGAATATATAAAAAAAACCAAAGAAAATGAGAGTTAAAAGCCTTTTATGATTTAATGTGAAAAACGCTTAGGCTTTAAAGTGTATTTTTGATCATAATTTTATCATTGAATTCAATTTTGTGTGAATTTTTGTATTTTTTATTTTTTTTTAACACTTGATTTTGATTTTTGTATTTTGTGTTTTGTTTCTTTGGTTCTCTGGTTTTTATTATACCTATACTTTTGAATTTCACTTATATTTTTTCACTTCTTTGCTGAGTTTATTTCATTTTTTTTTTTTTTTGGTTTTGATATATGTATCTTAGTTGTAAACTGATAATACTTTGGTTTCAAAGTTGTTTTTGTTTTTTTGCTTAACATAACTTTTGCCACATCCAAATCCACACACAAAAAAACAAATTATTGTATAGACGTACACTGAAGAGCAAAAATGCAACAAATGTTTAAAAACTAATAAAATTAGGCATGCCAAATTGTCAAACAAAAGGCAATCATTTTGTTTTTTAAACGAAACGAAATTTTAAATTTTTTAAACTGTTGATTATTAATTTTATTTTCACGACGTATCCGCAACTAAAACTTTAACTTAATTAAATGTTAGACCATAACCCATACTTTGCGATGTTTTGAACAATTATATTAATATAATTAACCAGTCAACTTTTTCGATATAATCTTATAATCTAATAGGTAGAGATTTGTCATTTAAGATAATTTTACATGATTTCTAAGTTTATTTGGGGTTCATATTTGTACTACATAAAAATTTAACAATTTGATCAACATGGCCAGTAAATGTGGCCAATAACTAAATGGTAAGTAAGAATTCCAGAAAAAAAGAAGTTAGTTATAGGGTTGAATGTATAAAACTGCGTTGAATTCAAATTTCACTTTTTCAAACAAATATTACGCTTAAACTCTCCTAGGTTTTGTTTGAAAAAGTGTTATGCGCATTCTTAAACTTGCTCAGTTTTATGCATTCGATCCATAGTTTGATCTTATCAAATACTATATTTCAAAATAAATAATAAGATAGAATATATTTTAAAGATTGTTACAAACATTTTACTTTTCAGTGTATTATGTATCTCTAAACATTCATATTACAAAACAGATAGGTACCTACTTAGTGAAAAATAATAATTTTTATAGAGATGCTGTAGAGATTGAAGAAAAAATGGTTGCCTTAATAATTTATGTGCCCATCAGGAAATTAATATGTAATCAGTGTGAAAAAAGAAAAAAAAGAAAAACCAAAAAATATATTTGAGTTGTTTTTATTTCTTGGTTTTAACGTGGTATTATGAGTTAATTTTAACAAGTCTTACTGAAAATTTAAAGACTAACCCAAAAAAAATAAAAAAAAAATAAATAAATAAAGCTATTTAAGTTAAAATACTGTATTGCAGATAATCATTTCATAAAAATTGAAGTAATATTTTTTTTACTTTATTTTACATATTAAAATTTTTTGTTTTTTTCTTTCATTTTCTATAAAATTTTAATAAATGATAAAAATAATATTTTTTTTTAAAATGACACCTGAGCTAAAAAAAACATTTATTAACAAAAAAGTAATTTACTCTCATATACTATAACTGAAACTGATGATGACCAATGATTACATTTGGAAAAATCATAAAAAAAATTTTTTTAAGAGGCAATTTCGATTTTAAGAAAATTGTTTTAATAAACTAAAATACATTTTTTTTTTCACAGATGTTGAAACAACAACAATAATAATTTTTCCTTTTAGCGAAAATTTTCGAATTAATGAAAGACAAGTAGAATGTAAGTATAACTTGGAACAAAAGTAGAATTAATGTATGATCATAATAATGATTTTCATGCGATAAATTTAATATAAATGATGGTGTTGTCGAGCAAGAGCCGATCGATTAAGTGCGCATGGTACTAATAGTTTACTAACTATATACTCTTAAATAGTAAAGTTTCTTATCTTTTCGCAATGATTCCATGATTAATTAATTGACTTCAGTCTAAATTTTTTAGTACTACCTTAGGGAGAGTTAGTTTTTGATGACATATTCAGATTTAATGATGGTGCATGAATTTTGTGGGTATAATTTGTTTAGTTTTTAAAATTAAAAAATAACACTATAAAAAGTATCTCATAGATTTCAAATTTAAATTTTTAATTTATTGGTTAAAACATTGAATTTGTTTTAAAATTTGACGCGTCATCTTTTTCTATTAGATCTTTTAGCCCAATGTTTTGCTACGTTAAGGTTTCAGAATTTATGATATATATTTTTAGTAGATATTTTCATATGCAAGTATTATGCAATATTTTATTTTATAGATAGAATTATAAAATTTATTTTGGTCTCTATATTTTGTATTGACTATAATATACCCCTTGAAAAGTTCTCCTCGCGGAATTATTTTATTTTAATTTAAAAACTTTAATTATATCTTTTTAGTTTTTGTTTTATTATTTATAAGAGTAAATAAGTTTATAAAAAGTAAATTTAATTTTAAAATTGATGATCAATCAATCATTATATGATTTAAAAATGTAAGGTTTTACTGATCGAGTTTAAGTGAAATAATCAAATAAATCAAATAAAACACTCTATTCAATAAATGCCAGTTGACAAATAGCTTTCAATATGGTTGTTGAACCTAACGGTTAAAAATCACTATAATCTTTTAAAATCTATTGGGGCAAATGCATAATACTGACCTTGATCTTAAATCTCGATTTTTCAAACAAAAATTATACACTTGAACTCTTATTTTTTTTTTTTTTTAAAGGAAGATTTAAGTTTTGGCTCAGTTTTACCTTTTCAAATAAAAACTATGGTATAACTCGAAAGTTTTTTTTGAGAAAAAAATTAGATTTAAGTTCTAGCTCTGTTCCATGCATTCGATCCATTGTCCCAACATTCAAGATCGAATATAATGTCAAAGAGATGATGTAAAAATATATATTTATATATTTGAATCTGCAGAAAAGCTTTAAAAGTAGTTATTGAATAGTTATTTAATAGTAATTTTGAACTCAAACCGAAAACATTCATAATAATGTTATAAATAAAAATTAATAATTATATTTAATATTACTTACTTATTTTTTATTATTATTATGCTAATTTTGATATAAGCTTTTAGTTTTATTATCTTATGTATATGTGTATATATGTAGCTCTTGTAAAATATAAAGAAAATTATATGTGATTATCCTATAGTTATCAACAAATGAATTTAATAATTTCAATTTAATTCATTTTCTCTATAGTAACATTTTCACACACAGATTTTATTATTATTATCTTTTTTTTTGTTTTTTGTTTGGTTCTGTACGTACATAATATAAGTATATATGTAATTTATTACACAAAATTTTTTTTTTTTTTTTGTAAATGTGTTGGTAATAACATTATTATTATTCCCATTTCAGTGATTATTTTCTACATTATCATGATACAATTGCAATACGTTCGAATTATATCCTGATGAGGATAATATGATTTTATTATTTTATATGGAATCAAAATATATTTATATAAATCTATATATATAGGTATATACTACTTTCTTTATGTCAAATCTGTAATATATATACTATATATATATATGTTAAATATTTTGTTAAATGATTGTAATGATGGTATATATTATTTTAATAATATAATATATTAAATAGAGATGAAAATTTAAATACAAGCCGCTTTATGTGAATTAAAATAAAATTCACACTACAATTAATACACAGAAAATTAATTTTAAAAGATTTATTTAATTAATATTATGTCACTGGTATATATATATATATTAATAAATTTTTGAAATATATATAAGAATTTAAAAATTATTAATAAAATAAAGTTAAAATAATCTAAGTAAATATTTAATTTATTGACAGGATATATAAAGCAAGGCAAGAAAGCAAAATCAAAAGTTTTTAAAGTCGCATATTTTCCTCAAAAAAAAAAAAAAACAGTTTAGAATACTGTGACTTGTATCGAAATTTTTAAATTTTCTCAGAAGTTTATTAGTAAGAAAAAATTGTGAAAAATGTGAAAAAAATTTGGAGAGACACTTTCTTTAATTTTAACGAAATCCTTATATAATTAAGAAAATTAGGTAACACTATATATAAACTTATAATATTGAAACTTTAATTTTCATTTTGAAAATAAAAATTTTCAGATATTTAAAAATAGCAATATTTCAATTACTGATCCTTAATAGTTTATAAATAAAGAGTTGTTATTTTTTTTAAGGCAGCTTATGCTAAAGATTAAAGAAAGATCTTTTTTCTCTCTCAATTTCAACTTTCTATCTAAAAACTGTACGTATATGGATGAAAAATTTTGAGATCAAAAGGTGAAAAGAAGTACTGCTATTTTTAGATTAAAAAAATATTAAGCAACAAAGCTTAAGATTATACAGTTTTTAAAATAGCACTTTTCTAAATTTTTGATATGATGTAGCTCCGTAAGAGATGATACTACAAAAAAAAAGTTGTTCTACCTTAAATGATGTAAAAGTTTTGTAAACTGAAACACGGACGGACAGAGTAAAACTAATAAGCACATTTTTTTGTTTTTAAAATGTGCTAAAAATAACATTTTAATAAATGGCTATAGTTATGCATTTTTTAAGAAATAACTAATATTTAAATCATGATCAATTAATCGTAAATTTACCTTATATATAATTGATTTGTTGTACTAAATAATAATAAATACGACAATTAATCACTTTTAATACACAAATATTTTTTGAATAGTTTAAAAATAAAACAAAATAATATATATATGTATATTAAGAAGGAATCAGTATATAAAGATTATTTTAAATTGATAATTATGTAGAAAAGTAAATCGTAAAATTTATTTAAGTTTAAAAGGAATATAGAAGAAAGAACATAATAAGGAAACATAAGTCGGAAATAACCCAACATAAAAAAACAACTAGAATAACATACTCTGCGCTATATTGGACGCAGAGATGATCCTCCCAAATCTGGTGAATTCTTCAAGTAAATAGGTAAAATTGTAAAAATGTTGCCACTACCAGAACGAACCAAGAGTATTAAGTTGCAAAAGCATAAAGTGAGGCTTAAATTTATTCTGAGTTTTATAGTCGAATTATTCAAAAGAAAAAAATATACAAAAGAATAGTGAAAATTTAAAAATTTTTTATGTATATTAAAATAATAGAAAATATTTTATTAAAATAATTTTATTTTTTTCAAATTAATTTTTTTTTTTTATGTCATTTTTGAAACATTTTTACTATTTTCACCTCTTACTTGTACTTATGAAATTTATTCCCATGAATCCTGTGAAAATTGTTTGTAAATTCTGTGAAAATTGTATGGAAATTAAAAAAAAAAATAGAAAAAACTTACTTAGTTAGAGAGAGGATATAGAGAGAGGATAGAGATATAATTATCAGTACAGTAACATAAAATGTAAAATTAGAACAGGTAGATAGGTGTGATGAATTTATTTTGTTAAATTGATTGAAGTTGAAAAAACATTTTGTTAAATTGAAAAAAAGCAAGGAAATGACAACAGGTAATTTTTAATAATTCAAAAATCTAGCCATTGGTGCAGTGGTTGACGCACCGCTTCTCATTCATAAGGGAATGAGAGGTCTCGGGTTCGATTCCCGGTTGGGTACAATAAATATAATATAAAAAAAAAAATATTCATATATCGCAATATATAAATACTTAATATATCACATATCTCGTATACCCCATATTCCCTATCAGGAAACAGGGGTTATAGCTACCTGGCACATTTATGTACCCACGGTACCTGCATATAAAATAAAATAAAAATAATTCAAAAACACTTAGTTGTCGTCCATTAACAAAGGAAAACGCTTATTCCTTTCGAAAAATTTTCTTTGATAATTAAAAAATTTAAAGTTTTATAAGTTCTTTAAAGTTTTAAATATAGTAATATCAAATAATGGTAAAATAATCAACCACAAGAGATACTCTGATGGAGTCTAAAACTCCTAAAGGCTAGTCATGCTTTAAAGAAAAAACTTTTAGATGATATTTTAAAGTTATCATAGGTTTTCATTAAATATTATACCGCGATATACATATTTTGCCTATATTAACCTATAGATACATGAACTAAAATTTTAAAACTATTTAAAACAAAAGATTCATTTGATCAATTCAAAAAAGGTCGAACAAAAAATATATACAAACATATACATATATTTATATGTACATAGTTTATTTTTTATTTTTAATTCTTGTTATTAAACACCTGTTAGTTCTTTTTCAAATTTAAGATTTTTTATAGTTATTCTATAATAAAAAAAAATTAAACGGGAGAAAAAGAAAATAAAAAAAAAAAAAAAAATAAACAAATTAAAATATAATCGGTCACGACAGAAATAAATTTCATTAATGGCAACCCATTAAGTGGACATTTAACCTATACATATATCCTATAATAACTTTAAATATTATTTTTAACGTTTTTTGTTTTGTTATTAAACGTAAAAGAATAAAAAAAAAAAAAAAAAAACAATATAGTTTTAGAAAAAATACGTTTTTTTTTTAATTTTCTAGATTACCCCACATGGTGTACTTATTTGAGATGGTAATGAGGAAGAACGTTTTTATTTATTTTGAAGTATTACAGTAAAACGTAAATTTTTTTCATAGAATTTATGATGGGTATTCATAGTTTTAGCTAATCGTTTTTGATTAATAAATTTTAATATTCAAAATTTTAAAAATAATTTTTAGGCATGATTTTAGATATTGGGAACAATTGTCTCAATTATGTGGAAAATAACAGTTGTACTATTAAATATCACTTGTAAAATTATAATTAGCTAAAAAACTTCAAAATATAGATTTATGCTTTAGATACCTCCCAAAAATAGGATTTGTTGAACTGAAATATAATTATATAACTAAATAAAGTTGTATTTAATTAATAAAATATGTTCTATTATAATTCATAAATGTGTTATTAAAAAAAATCAAACTATTTTCTTAATAAAATCTTTTTGGGGGCGACAATAATTACAAACGAATAATGCTTTACATATCCTATTAATTCAACTGAAAACTAAATAATTCCTCTTAGATTATGGATATAGTCATATCCAATAGTAGTAGTTTATATAGTAATAGTCAAGTAATCGGAAGCGAGTAATCAATAGTTTAGTCAAAATAATGATTCATGAAACAAAAGCCTAGTCTAATATAAATAATCCCTAGACTCTGTTAGATATCCTATGCATTTTATTACCTTCTATAAAAGAGTTACCTTCTAACAAAAAAAAAACAAAAAGAAATTGCTTTATTATAAAAAAAAAAAAAATTTATTTGCTTTTTTCAAGTAGCTATTTCATATTGACAAGTTCTTTAAAATGTTTTAACCTAAAAAATAAACTTAATTTGCATTTTTCTTTCAATATGTATACAGGGTGATTCCTAATTAAGTGCATTGACACAAACCATAGTGTAGAGCATGATAATGTGTAGACAAAATTTTTATATCGGGATAAGATTATAGGCCCAATAATTTTGCAGCTGTGGGGCCTTAAAGGGCATTTGGAATAATTTTCTTTGTTTTGATTAAAATAGCCATAACTTGTGTTACAAACGTAATGGTTTATGTCAATGCATTTATTTACGAAATACTCTGTATATATTCAAATGAGAATAAAAAAAAAAACAAATGAAACTACAAAAGTATTTACCAAATTGACATATTTGGTATCACTTTTTAAGAACCAAAATTTTGAGGTAAAAAAAAAATAAGAAAAAATATCTACACGAAAATTCAGACAACTAAATTCTAAAATAACAATAAAAACAACAACAACAGCTGAAAATCGTCATAACAGTAATAAAAAGCCAAATTTAGATACAGTAATTTTTTTTTTGTTTTTTTTTTGGTTTTGTCTACAACAAAAACGAACAAACATATTATATTTATCTTTCCAAAAACGAAGGTAATCTGGATATACCCATAACATAACAATTTACATTGATTTTTTAAACTGTTATACAATTTTTTTTTTTTTTTTTTTTTATATAGTAAATTCTTTAGTGTGTCAGTCATAATGATAAAATTTAATTGTGTCAAATGACTTTTATTATATTTATTCTCCCTGATTTATTACATACACTTGTACATACATAATATAAATTAATAAAAGAAAATTGAGTGTCAAATGAATGAGTGTTTTGATTTTTTTTTTTTTTCTTTTTTATTTTTATGAATTTTTTGTTTTGACAATTAATTGATGACAAATACTTAAATGCATTAGGTGTTGATATATGTATATATTTTTTATAATATTGTGTGCTTTTCGAATTATTATTGACAAAAGGTCAAAAATTTGAACATATGGATATGAATGGGTGGAAAAAACATGTTATACTTTTTACAGTTTGAGTTTATATCTTATATTTTATTTTTATGTAGTTCAAAGTTTAATTGCAAAAAATTTCCATAATTCTGTACAATCCATGTAAGAATTGATTTATATATATCTCTATCAATATCGTCTTCCTCTGTTAGGATTGTAAGCCTTTCTAATATTATCTGTCATAAAAATTTTTGAAGATATCTTCTTTTCAATTATGTTCTAAAATATGATTACTCGTTTATTTTTGAAATGGATTAATCTACATCGTGGTATAGCATTATTATTTTGTGCAATGATGTAAGTTTTAGAGTTCAGAATATAAGATCCTCTAAAGGTCGCTTCAGACAATGGCGCTGATTTCGATAGTCATTTCATAAAAATGAAAATGAAAAATTTCATTTCATTTTAATAATTTTTTGAGATTTCGATAGTCGGGCAAAATGAAATGGAATTTAAAATTAAAATGATTTATATTATACTTATACCGGCAATACTTTCTTATTTTGAGGTTTTGACTATACAAAGAAAAGTTATAAGTAAAAAATTATGATTTAAAACACGTAGTTCCCAATACTGTAATAGAAAAAAAGGAAAAAATTAAAAAAGGTGGTTCCATAGTTTTTGGGTTCTGTTTTTTGAGGCGGGCTTAAAAGTTGAACTTTTTTATTTTTTTTTTATGATATTTAAATTTTACTACAAAATCGGTGAGTACTGAGTACCTTTTTTTTAAACATGTCAGAACGACTTCTAATTCAGAAATTAATGGGCTTTCTTGCAACCTCTGCTATCGTATAGTCATAGGTTACTTATAAAAATGCCTAAATTCCTATAAGAATTTTAAAATGAGAAAATTTGACGTTTTAAATGAGTATATTCATAAAATATGACTATCAAAATCAGCTTCTTTTCATTTTTTATGATTTTTTTAATTTTTTATGACTATCGAAATCAAAAATTTTGTTTTTCATAAAAAATGAAAGTGATATGACTATCGAAATCAGGGCCTATATGTATTTTACATCTGACATGACTGAATAAAAAACAGAAGAAAAGTCAGATAGGATTAGAACCAGTTCTAAAATAAAATCTACATATGCAATGTCATTTGAAATGTCAAAGTTCGTTTTTTAAACCTTCACACTGTCTATTTTTTGTTTTTACATCTGACACGCTGAATTCAGAATGAAAATACATATAGTCTGAAGCAACCTTAAGAGAATGTTACTCTAAAGCTTTGCTTATTATATTATTAAATTTATAATCCTAAATAAAAACTAGATAAAATGTAAAGGCAAGAGGCCCTTATAAGTAAAAGTTGCTTTATAATCTGCATAGCGTAAAATTTTTAAGTAGCTATTTAATAAATATGGCCTCTGAATTCTGCCTTGATACTAAAATACGTTTTTAATCAAATCAAGAAGCAAACATTTTTTTTTTAAAAAGGATAAAAATAGAGAAAGAATATGAGTTTATATATACACTAATGGTAATAACAACAAGTTATTATTGAATATTCTAGTGTCTTAATTATTTTTGTGATTTTAGATTATTAAATAAAATATGAAATCCCTACAAAAATATTTGGTACAGATGATGACTTTCATATTTACTTTATACCTCATTATAATAAAAGTATACTTTTTTGAGTTTATATGAAAAGCGTGCTTAAAGGAAAAAAAAATCAAATCCAAATGTTTCGTTTTTGCATTTTATTCTTATACAAAGTAAACCGTAAAAATTGTAAAAATCTAAAAATTAACAAAAAATTTGTTTTTCTAATAAAAACGTTGGAAAATTTTAACATATGTTAACTTAAAATTTAAATTTGAATTTGAAACAAAAAAATTTAAATATCAAAAACAAAAAAAGAAAAGTGTTTTGTGACAAAAATAAACAAGAAATTTGTATAGGTTCAATAAATAAAAAATATTATTAAATGACAGAAAATTAATTTTACATTAACGCAAAAGTTAGAAAATATCACGATTCTTTCATAGTCTCATGAGCTCTTCTTTTTTGACACTATATACTGTGGGTTCAAAGATACATAATTTATATAATTTGAAATATCATTAAAGAAAACTTCAGAAAAAATTAAATGAAATTGTTAAATTTAGTAAACCTATAGAATTTTTGTTTGGTTTCTATTATATTGTAAATTTTAATACGAGAAAAAGATGAAAAAAAAAACAGACAATCGAAATTCAAAAGTGTAAAATAGAATTTTAAATTCTTTTTTTTTATTCACGTAATATGTTTATATCAAAATACCTATATTTTGGTGTATATGTATGTTACACATTACGTTATTATGTATAGAAATACACTTTAATATAAAATCATCATAATAATTTTATTTTTTCTTTCTTTGATATTCAAAATTTTTGACACCTGTCATTTTCGATCCAATTCAATGTTATCATCACAATTCAAAATATAACCAAAACATTTTCTATGATCTCTTATAAACATATTACAGATATTTTTTATTTTTATATATACAAAAACTTATTATATACATTATATTGACTATATATAACATCTATATATATTTTAGTTTTAAGAATCATGTATTAAAAATACAGTATTGCCCATAACTGATAATACTCATACGTTATTTTATTGCAGAAAAACATAAGTTTTTCTACAACAAAATATAAGATAGTTTTAGACTTCAATATTAGTGGGAAGATTAGTGGGAACTCCCCTTAAACGGATAAAACTTGTTATATAACTATATATGATTTAGTAATAGTTGCTAGAAATTATTAAATCTTCATCATCCTTTAATCATCTACTGACTATTTATGAAATAACAAATTTCTAAGACAAATTTTCATCAAATTTCTATAGTATATTTATTTAGCTGCGTTAAATTTAAACATTTTTTAGTTTTTAAATATTAACGTTACATTTAAACATTTTGACAGTTTTTTAGAAAGTATAAGAATTACTAAGTATTAGTTCAAAATAAAAGTGTTCTAAAGTTTGCATTTTATCTTTTTTTTAGTTTTTTTTCCCCTGCCAGGTAAATGTGACAAGGAAATTATACAGCCTTTCCTTTTCCACACACTCTCGGTATGTTTACGGCGTATTTAATATGTTTTTACGCACTAAGGCATCGAAGCCGTATTTTCGATTTAGAAAATATGATTTTTTTCCCTTCAACATAATAAACGCTAAAATTTTGTTCGGTACTGTGATACAGTTTGTTTACCATTAAAACTCAATGTAGAATTATTAAAAATCGATATTTAAAAACATAAAAAAAAAAAAATAGGAAAATTTCGCTGGTATAATTTTTAAAGTTTTTTTTTTTTTTTAAATTTTTCACTTTTACACAACAAATTCAGAGAAAGAAAAATTTGTTTTCGCCTCTTTGATTTATTTATTTCATTTCTTTTACGCTTCTATTTTTTTGTTTTGTTGTTTTTTTTTTTTTTAGATTATTTTCAAAAGAGTTATGTTGCCGTTTACTCGTTCATTTGATTGACATAATATACATACATACATAATAATAATATGTTGTTCTGTTTTTGACATAAAAATAATTTTTCCCTTACTAGAAAATTTTCATTTTCACATTTTACTTTCATTTTCATTTTGAGTTGTGTTTTTTTTTTTTTTTTTTTTTTAAGATTTCAATTGAATTTTTGGTTACTTTGGCGTGTTGTTACAAATGAAGACAAGAAAAAATAAAAAAGTGTTTAAACAAATTACAAAACGAAAAAAAAAAAATTGAATTTTCCTTTAACATTTTCTTTTTTTTTTATTATTATTATTATTTCAGTTTTCCTTTTTCAGTTTTTCAGCTCGTGCTTAATATTATTATAATACCTTATGATACGATTACAAAATTTTTTTTTATTTTTTATTTAATATTGACAAGATTTTCAATGGTTGATTCTGTTTTATATTTATATATGTAATTTCATTTTTATTCTTGCCTTTTTATCCTATTTTCCTTTTCATAGTAATATCCATTCTTTTATGTGGTTTCACGCTATAAAAGTTAATCCTTATATTTTTTGTTTTCTTTTCCTTTTTTTTTTTTTTTTTTATTATTGTTATTATTAAAACCTATTCATATATACTTATAACTTTGTTAGTATATTTATTAGATATATATATATATATATATATAATATGCATGTATATAAATGTATATGTCGCTGGTTACTTTGATATCCTGTTTAGTTGCTTATGCCATTTGCTAACCAATGAAATGATGTGGTAGCATCAACTGTTATTATTGCAGGTAAAGGTTTTTGTGGCTTTTGTTTTTTTTTTGTTGCTTAACAACATGTGTACCTGTTAACAAGCCTATATTTGTACATATCTACTATAATATGTTATATACATATATTTATGGAAAAATAAATATAAAATGTTATAGCTTTCTATTTAATATTCGAATAATACCAACGAGTAAAACAAAAGATTCTAATATTAAAGAAATATTAATTATTATATAAAAAATAATTTAATTAATTAATATAAATTCTATAATTCAATGATTGAATGATTATTATAGAAATTCATTAATATATTAATGGGTAAAAATATAAAAGAATATTGGATATAATTAACTTAAACTATTAAGATTCATTTGTAAAAAAAAGTTTTTTGATGAAAATTTTGATGATTTATGAAAAAAGTTTTTTTTTAACTTATTGAGATGTAAAAAATATATAATATATTATATATGTATATAGGAAAAAATGATTGGTTGGAGGATAAATCAAAAAGACAAAATCTGACCGATTATACAAACCATTTTTTTCAATTTCTAAGTTTTAGATATCCAGTATTAAAAAACAACTGTAGAGCTAAATAAAAAAAAATTAAACAAGGCAGCGTGTAAATCAACGTTTTTTAAAAACGCATATTTTCCAAAAGACAATACAAACTGCTTAGAATTGTGTCTTGCACCAAAATTTGTAATTTTTTTTCTTAGAATTTTATATACAAATAAAAAAAAAATGTGAAAAAAAAAAGACACTTTCTTCAATTTTAAGGAAAAATCCTATATAATTACCAAAAAAGCATTAAAACGTGTAAAATTATAATATTGAAGCTTTAATTTTTAGGTTTAATTTTGAAAAAATTTTGTACAGGTTAGACACCGGTTACATGTATTTTAAATAATAATAAAATTACGATATTTGAGCCATAATAACCCTTAAAAAGGGGTATAAACTAAAACTAAGGTAAATTATGCTAATTCTAAAAATTCTTTCTTCTCTGAAAATTTCAAGAGTCTAAATTTAAGAAAATTGTGTAATTTTGATCTTGATTTATAAAAGTTTTTAGATTGAAAATGTTTAAAATAGAACCCGAAATATACACGTTTCAGAATATAGCTTTCTTAAAAGTTTAGAGGCTGTAGCTTCGTAACCGGTGGTGCTATATAAAAAAGTTATTCTAAAACGTTAATTTTTTAAGAGACCTATGCATGGTTACAATTTCTTTGCTCTATCTTAAACTATCTTAGAAGTTTTGTAAACAGACGAACGGACAAAGTGAAACATTCCAAAATTTTTTTTGAAAAATATGCTAAAAAGAAAATGTTGGTGAGTTTTTCTTAAAAAGTCCAATTTTAACACTTAGTCTAAAATGTACTAAAAACATGAAATAGGTTAAGGGAGATGTCGGAGGATTGCATAAGCAATCGATTTTACATTTTTAAACTTTTAATCAAATAATGATTTTTTTGTTTTAATTAAAATCATTTAATTACTTTCAGTTTTTGATAACCATTTTTATTAGTTTTTCAATTCAGTTTTAAGTCCAATATTAAAAATTATAAAGTAATATATTTTCTTTTTGAAAGTTGTATAAAATCAGAAATTTCTGTCATTTAGATTTATTTTGTTAAAGAATAACACAAAAAGGACAGAAAATAAATAAGGAAGTATGATTATTTTACAATCAAATTCAATGGTCTAATCATAGTAATAAACAACCAATTTCAAAAATTCCCAACCTCTAGAACGTCTTAATTGAAAAATTTAACATCAAACAAAGTTTTTTATTTAAACTTCAGGATACATACATGGCAATAAAATGAAAATTGTCAAAAAAATCTTTTTAATCATTTCATTATTTTATTGACAAGGAGGTTATGCTGAAGGTGAAAAAAGTCGTTATCAATTAGGTTGTAATAAGAATTTTACAACTTTATCTAGCACCGATTTGCTTATAAAAACGCGAATTATAAATTTTATGTTTTAGAAATTGTATATTCTATGACTAATTTTTAAAATTTTTGTACACACCAAATTCTATAATAAAAAAAAATTTAAGTATTAAAAAAAAATACTAAAAAGAAAAATATAAAATTAATTAAAATTTATAGCTTACAATTCGTTATAAACCACAAAGCTTATAAAAACTCATATTGTGTAAATGAAAACTTTAATTAATTTTAAAATTTGCATTTTCTCGATTAAAATTAATTGATAGAAGTGTTAAAGGTGAATTTAATCACATGGTTATTTTACAGTTATATTATTATTATTTTTATTACTATTAACTATAATAGTCCTCAAAATAAACTAATAAATAATGATACAGCCCATGTCGTCACTTATCAATTATTTTCTTTTGCAAAAACAATTTTAATTTTTTTTAAATTAATATTTTTTTTTTTTGTTATTTTAATCGAAAGGCTGTGTAATTTCCTGTCCACATTTATATGACTGAGAAATGCATAAAAAAAAAACATTAAACACTATACTTAGGTGTTATGGTAATGTAAGAAGGCGAAACTAAGAGGAAGTAAACAAAACTGTCGTAATATTTGGTCAAATAGTGAAGAAAAAAATCAAGTACAATAATAGAAAATCTAAGGCAGAAGTTTTTAAAAGAATGTATTAAAGGAAAACCCACTTTAATTAAACAGGAGAAAGTAAAGTAGAATTATTTAAACAAATTTAAAATTATCAGCAAATCATTTATGAGACATTCAAAAAGATCTGACTTTTTACTGTAAGTTTAGAATTAGAATTTCTAATACTGAAGTAATTTTAAAGTGAACTAAACTAGATTCAGTTTTTATCAATAATCCGAAAAGTTTCATAATCTATCCGAAAAGTTTCATCCGATTCCTCGGTTGCCTAGTGGGTAAGATAAAATACTCTGTAAACACCGAGGCAGTGTGGGTTCGAATTCCACACACGTCGTAAGAGTAATTCCCCTTTTCGACATGTACAGCTACGTCTGAACAGGAAAGGCTGTATAATTTCTTTGTTACATTCATGTGGCAGGAGCAAAAATAAAAAATAAAAAAATGTTATATCCTTTGCAGGAAATCAAAATATATAGATAATTATGGTATACATCAGCGACAGCACAGAGCAGAGTAGGACAATCATCATTTAATCTAATTTATTTTTATTAAAAACTGAAAAAATTAAACAAACCTTTAAAAGGAATCTTGGATAATTAATTTTAAAATTAAAAATAGCAATCTAAGATCTTAAAATAATTAAACTATATTAAGCAAAAAGTACATTTTTATACAACCAAAGAATTCAGTTGCATGGTAAAATATGGAGCTATAAAATAGTTATTTCCAAACTTTTGTGTAATCATAATAAAACTAGTTTTTCGTCGTAAGTCTAGAATAAATACACAAAAGAATTAAATATTACATTACACACTGTCTGTCGTGCAATAGATGGGTTCCCTCGCATGAAATGATAAATGAGTTCAAAACACGCAAACAATTTCAAGACAAATAAAATAAAAAGGTTTATTTTTAACGGTTTCTAAAAAAAAAAAATCCATCTATAATGGGACACTCTGTGTTAATAAAAAAAAATTCAAAACATTTGACCATTACAACAGAATTTTGATCGTAATAATAAAGTTTTTATTCAAAATTCTTGACTTTTTCATATTTGAATTTTATATCAACTACATATTTAAAAATCCATATATACGCTTGTTAGTATATATATATATATACATTCAAATGTGTATTTAAAACATTTTAAATAAATTGTAAATTATGGAAGCTTGATGACCTTTTCATTTTAAAATAAGCATAACAAATATTTTAAGAGTAACAATAACCAAAAATAGATTTGCGAGTACAACAAATTAAAGTAGAAAAGAAAAAAAAATTAAAACTAATCACAGATACAATATTTATTTACATTTTTAGTATATATATTTATGTTGTTCATTTATACTTGTTAAGTTTTATGCCTATATTGCTACTGTAATTATTAACAGTAAATTTTAATTAAATTTGAACACCCTTTTCAAAATAAATGTCATAAGTAATTGTCATTTTGTAAAAGTATATGAAAGAACATTACAAAACTATTTAGGAGAAATATAGTAAACAATTGTAAGATTTTTAACAGTTTTTGAATTCTCAAAAACGATTCGGACGTAACCAATCAAAAAGAAAAATATTTATAACAAAAGTAGATAAGATGAAAAAGTTAGATGGAAGCTACATGGGACAAAAAAAGAAATATTTTATATTTTTAAGCTCTTCTTTTTAAAAAATTTAGGATACTTCCTCAGTTATTTCTTTAATAAAAAAAAATAATAATATAATTATTATGTTCACAACATCTAAAACTTATAATAATATCATTACACTTCAAATTTAACGTATATCGATTTTTTGATCTAATTATCGCCTATGTTCATGATGTTGAAGTTTCATTGAAAATGACTGTAAAAGTATTTAAAATTCAGTTTATTACTTTGCAGTTTACTTGATATTTCATTCAAATTAAAAAAAAAAATGTTGTTTTGTTTTTGCTTTAATTTCAAGGCAAGAAAAAGAAAATGAAAAAGAAAATAAAAACAAAAAGAACGATGACAGCATGTGATTTATATTCGCGTACTCGAGTTTTAAAACATAAAAATTCGTTCACGTATTGATGATGACATTAACAGAACAGTGATGTTGTATTTGTCAGAGTTTACAATAAATATGTTTATTTTTATAAGAAACTAGGTACCTAATATAAAAATAATAAAAATTAAGAGAAATAACTAAATAAATTTTATTCACAATTTTTTATTTTAATTGTTTCATATTATATTTATTTTTTTTTTGTTTTTTGTAGTGTCTCCTTCTAGTTGTGACCTAGTTTAATTTAGTGGAATTAATTTGGTTTTTTGTTTTTTTTTTATTTTTTATTAAATGAATTATTCACAATTATCAAGAATTTATTAATATTATATGTATATATATGTATATAAAATCTACATTGTGAGTGAATGAATGTAAAATAGAAAAAAAAAATTAAATCTTAGAAATAAATCATTTTCAACACAAAATTTTTATAAGTTAATTAGATAAACAAATAACCGGCAATATAATTTAACGTGTAATAAAAAGGAAAAATCTATTGTATACAATAAATTTAGTTAGTTTTCTTATAAGAACAGTTATTTTTTACAAACTTTAAGCTAAATAAGTTATTTTTAGATCCCAATTTTTTTTCCTTTCGGTAATTGTTAAATCTTCTTTTCCCTTTTGTTCACAACTTCAACACCATCAATTTAAGAGACGATTTAGCTTAATGTCACCTTTACTCTAAATGACATGTCGTCAATTACATTTTGAGTTTTTTTTTTTTTGTATTTAGTGTAGTGGGAAATTACACAGCCTTTCTTTTTCAGGCGTGGCTATAAATGTAAGGGAATTATATTCTTACGACGTGTTTGAGATTGGAATCCACACTCCCTCTGTGTTTATAGCGTTTTTTATACGCTCTTACCAAGTAGACTACAGAGAGACAAAAATTGACATAGACTTTCAAGTTAAATTGCCAAAGATTTACAATATAAATGACAACAGTGGCTAGTATAGTTTATATGAAATACAAGTTTTTAGCCCTTTTTACCCCTTTTTATTTAAACTTATTATTTTGGCTAATTACATACTATTTGCCATTATCTTCTCAAAAATTCATCTTATTGTTTAAAATTTCTTTTTTGCGATTATTAATTTGCTTTTCAATTTGAAAACCTTATTGATTAATTTTTGAGTTAAATTATAAATAAAACAACTCACTTTAATTAACAAGGTTACGGCTATACCACTTTTCTTTTAAACCTTAGTTTAATTCTGAAAATTTAAAGTAAGAAAATTTTCATAAAAATGTGAGTAGATAATATGTTTCTAGAAAGATTTAATTAAGGTTAAGGTTAAGGTTAGGTAAGATTTTTTTTAAACGCATGATAAAAAATCCAATTAAAGTTAAGCTTCGTATTTATGTGCTTTTTTGACTTCAATCAAATTTGCGATAGGCAACAGCTTAATAACAAAATAAATATTCCTAAAATAGAAAGTCTCTAAGATTAAACAAAATGTTATCATACAGAGTTTCAAATATACATACAAATAAATTGAAAATACAAAATGTTCATATTAAATCGAGCATGCTAAGTTGCTAAATCCGATATTGGTTCAAATTAGTAGAACAAAGAAAAAGCCAATTGGTTAAAATTGCTATATTATATAAAAAATAATTATTTCGGAAATTAAGAACAAGATTTACCATGGCAAATATATGGCGAGTGAAAAAAAAAATTAAGTTGAGGTAGTATATCTATAGAAAATTACTTTTTTTGATTTAAATAATGTATAAATTATAAAAAAAAAAAAAAATTCCTTTTTTGGAATAAATTATAATTAAAATCTAAAATTAGAATTAAATTTATTTTTAAATATATTAATTAATATTGAATTAATTAAAATTTTCTATATATTTAAAACGCACTATTCATGAAAATCATTCATCAATTTTAACTTTTAAAGAAATTATGTATTTATTATTTCTCTAAGTTCAACAAAAAAATGTCACTCTAAAATTTCTATCCATTAAATTAGACAATAAGAACTATTTTTATGAATGAAAAGACATATTTTTTTTTTTGTTTTTTGAATAAATTGTATTTTATTATATTATTTTGAGTAAAATATGAATTATAATTATTTTCAAATAGAAATGTTTAAGTCACTTCCATATTCTTACGGAACATTAAAAGAAAAAACCTAAGTTTTCTTTTTTTTTTTTTTGTTTGTATTTACATAATTTTGAACTACTTCCGTTCAGAAATTAAAACAAGGTAGAATGTAAAACAAACGGTTTTTAAAAGCGCACATTTTCAAAACTCAATACAAACTGTTTACAAGTGTGACTTACACAAAAATTTGAAAAGTTCATGTACTAAGAAAAAATGTGAAAATAGGACATTTTTGAAATTTTAAGGGGCCGTAATTCCGGAATCCTATATAACTAAAAAAAAGCCGTTAACACACGTAAAAATATAATATTGAACCTTTAATTTTCATGTCTTGCCGAAGAAAAATTTGTACAGGTGCCTAAGTTACAGGTGTCTAAAAATAGCAAATTTTCAATTTTTGAGGCGTAATAACTCTTAAAGAGGGGGTGCTACCAAAAAATTTTCTGAGGAAACTTATACTAATTCTAAAAGTTCTTTCTTGTCTCAAAATTTCATTGTTTTAGGTTCCTATCTAAAGGAGTTATGAAAAAAGAAATTTCATGCAAAATGTGGTTTTCACATAACGGTAAATTTAAATTGTAAATTACAAAATATTACATAATTTTGATATTGTTTTACATAAATAATAAAATTTTCGATCTTCTGGCGGTTTTAGATTGCAAAACTATTAAGCAGAGCCTGAGATATATACATCTGAAAATGGGGCTTTTTCGCAATTTTGAAGAGCTGCAACTTTGGAACCCTTTAAAACTAAAATAAACCTTTAACACACGTAAACATATATTACTGTAGCTTTAATTTTTATATCTTGCAGAAGTAAAATGTGTACAGGTTCCTAAATTACAGGTGTTTAAAAATAGCAAATTTTCAACTTTTAAGGCCTAGTAGTTCATAAACAGGGGGTGGTCCAAAAAAATTTTTTGAGCAAACTTATACTAATTCTAAAAGTTCTTTCTTGCCTCAAAATTTCAAGTCTCTATCTAGAAGCGTGCCGGAGTTATAAAAGTAGAAAAATCATGCAAAATTTGGTTTTCACATAACGGTAAATTTAAATACTAAATTTAAAACAATTGTATAATTTTGATATTAATTTACAAAGACAAAAGAAATACCTGGCGAATGACGTTTTCAGATTGGAAAAATCTTAAGCAGAAGATAAGATATATGCATTTAAAAATAAGGCTTTTTCAAAGTTTGAGGTGCAGCTCCATAATGGGAGGGCGCTACATGAAAAAGTTGTTCCACAAAATTATTTTTTTTATGAGACCTACCCATGGTTAAAATTGTTTTTCTCTATCTTTAACGGTGTAGAAGTTTTGTAAACAGACGGACAGACGGACGGAAGGATAGAGTGAAACTAATAAGCACATTTTTTCAAAATTTTTTTGGAAATGTGCTAAAAAAAAACTGAAAGAAATAAAATTATATATGGAAATGTTATATGCCTATTATTATATGGAAATGTTATTTTAAAAATATTAGTTTGTTTTCTTTTTCATATTTGAAATACATTCTAGAAGTAAACTATCTAATAAAGTTTTGATTTTGTTCTTGAATAAGTAGATGTTGCTATAAATTGTTTAAGGATGGAAAAGAAGGAAGGAAAAAATGTTTAAGGATGTGTACTAAAAAAACTATCCGAACTTCTAACCTTTCTGAATTTACAATAAGTAGTATTCATTGACAACGTTTAACACCGTGGTTAGTCTTCAAGTTTTTCAATCCATATTTCTTTCATATTTTCTCACTATTTTGTTATTTTTTTTTTTTTTTAAATAAGCATTACCAATTCACTATTTCGTATATTTCATATATGCATACTTAAAAAATGAAGGAATAGGTTCGAACTTTATAAATTAAGAACTTTATTGTTATATACTTTATTTTTAATTTTCTTTATTATAATAAATATGATTATTTATTATATACTTTAGGATAAAATAAAAAAATTAGTTTTCATATAATAAATATAAAAATTTTAAATAGTTTAGAACTTCAGAGAAATTTTAAAATTTAGGAAATGTCAAAAATAGGTTCAAAATGTCAAAAAATAATAAAGAAATATTGAAGGAATATGAAAAAATATGGAAGAAATAATAAAGAAAAATGAAAAAAAATAGGAAAATTGTAATTTCAATTTTTCAAAAATAATGAAGGAATATTTAAGCAATAGTGAAGGAATATTGAAACGAGGAAGAATACAGTTGACTTTGTCAACTCTTAGATACCCGTACGAACCGTTAGTATGTTCACAGCCTGTCACTCTGCTTACAATATTATTTTTTTAATATTTTAGTATTTTAAAATAATTTGGGTGAATTTTATAATTTCTAGAACTATGGGTTGTACATATATTCAAACTATATGTTTATATGTACATTCTTCAAAAGCAGATTCTAACCTTCCACATAACGATTATCAATCCAAAACTTTTTCAAATATTCTATAGTACCATTTAATACTAAGCGGTAAATGTATATTAAATTTACTAAGTACAAAACAGTAAATATAATTTTAAATATTATATTATATTATATTTAAATATTCCATTGACAGAATAATTTCTTATAAGTACAATAAAATACATATGTGTATGTAAATACGGCGCTTGATAATATATATATATACTCTTATCATTCATTCACTAGTGACATATACGATATATTGTAAGTAAACATGATATTATATAAGTATGTATATATATTAATATCATATAAATAAAAATTCTTCAAGCAACCTTTATGTTGTTTATTTATTTAAATTTTCATGTACTACGCATTATATCCTCAACAATTTCAAATTATCGAGTAAAACAATATGCAAAAAAAATAGTTAAAGAAATGTGTTAGAAAATTTGAAAAAATCAAGTAACACTTTCGTCAATTATAAAGTAACCCTATATTATTAAAAAAAGTTGTTAAGAGAAATAAAAGTATAATGTTGGAGGTTTAATTTTTGTGTATTACTTCAAAAAAATTTTAACAGGTGTTCAAGTTACAGGTGTTTAAAAATAGGAAATTTTCAGTTTTTGACCCCTTACAGCTCCTAAACGGGGGGTGATACAAAAAAAATTTCTGAAATGACTCATACTAATTTTCAAAGATCTAACTTCTGTCAAAATTTCAAGTTTCCAACTTTAACCGTTTAGAAGATGGAAGGGTTAAAGAATTTTGCAAAATTTGAGTTTCGCATAACGGTAAATTAAGACACCGTATGCCAAAAATATATATTTGTTGTATATATACTTTTAAAGCTAATGAAAGTGGTAATCGTTTGACGTTTTCAAAATGAAGATATACCTTATACAACTTGTGCTATAATAATTTAAATATAGAACTTTTTTGAACCTTTGGGGAGCTGTAGCTCCGTAACGGGTGGGGTTACAAAAAAAAGTTATTAAAAATAAAATTAATATTTTTGTGAGATCTATCAGTAGTTAAAATTTCATAGCTCTATTGCAAAAAAAATGTGGGGATCTAAAAGTTAGGTGTTCGAGAGCTACCGTAAGTTTTGGTCCAAACTCAACCAAAAAAAATAGGGAACCTACAAATTACTCCCAAAATATTTTGTGTAAATTTCAAGATTCTAGCTTTCTTAGTTTTTGAGTTAGGGTGCTGACGGACGGACAGACGGACGGACATGGCTCAAAAGTCTTAGAATTTTTTTCTGATCCGATCCATACCTTTGAAGGTATATCTAGCTCGCTTATTTCGAGGTGTTACAAACGGAGGAGTAATTTTATTATACCCGATCCTATCGTACGGGTATAAAAATCGTGATATGTAAAACAGCTAAGTAATATTATCATTATTATTATTATTTTTTTTCGTTATTTTTTTTTGTTATATAAATATACCCATAAAGGGTGAGCTATTTTCCTTTCGAACGTGGTTCATCATAACATTAATTAATTTATTAGTTATTGTATAAATTAGTTATTTCTTGGAACTTTGTTACCCAGATCTTAATGATCTATGACGACTTTTTTGCTACTTAAACTAATTTCTTTCATGATTTGTCATTCAATTGAATTAAGTTTATTTCTGTGCTAAATGACAGTTACAAAAATGACATTATCACATGTATTTATATTAGTTTATTTATTCTCCTGATCTTACTGTTTCTTCTTCGTCTTTTTATTATTGTCCCGTTATTTTCTTAGGTCTTTTTTTTTGTATTTATATTTTAAACTCTGGTTCAAACTATTTTGTACAATCTTAAATACTTTCAACTTTAAGAATATTTAATTTGTCATTACATAGTCTGTCAGCCTATATATAAACTTTGGTTGAGGTCGAAAAATTAATTTTAATTTGATTTTTATCATGGTTTAATAGTAGTTCATTTGATGAACCTTTATTAAATGAACCTTATTTGTTTCTACTTTCACTTTTAAAGAACATTTTCACATTCTATTTTCTAGAAACTAAAGGTTTTTCTAAGGTCTTTTTTTAATAAAACTAAGCAATATTCGATTTTAAACAGTTTTTACTTATTTACTCAAGTAGTTATGGATTAAGAACTCTTATGTTTTTCCTCCTGTGATAGGAGATCAGGTAGGATTAGCATTAGGAATTATCATCATTGTTTGTAAGATAGCCAACTTAAATTTGTAATGCCAAGCATAAAATACTCTTCTAAAAATCTAAAAACCTAAAAAACGCAAAATACTTTAATTTAGAAAGAAGAAAGTCCTTTGATTATAAAATGTCAGCATTATAACAGATTAACAAAGACTTAAAGTTCTTTTCCTACATAAAGTAAAAAAAATAACTTGTTTCGATAAAATTCAAAAGTTTTAATTTTATTTAAAAATTAAAAAAATATTTAAAGAAGCTAAATAAAAAAAAAAAAAACGTTTTGATCTTTGGCTGAAATTAAATATTAAAAATAGAAACAAACAAATAAATAAATAAAAAAATAGCTTTTCGCTAACCTCGACCTAGTAAATTTACTAAAAAAAAGATAATAAAATTTTTTTATAAAATAAGCTTTTTTAATGTTTACTTAATTAAAGCTCGTCTTCTGCATTTTTATATATTTTTTTATTTTTCAGGTAGTACTGATAAACAAAATTAATTTTTAATAACTATAAGTATATAAAAATAATTACATTATATATAATTAAAATAAATATTAAATTATTAGTGTATTTTTTTTAAACTTTTTTTACAGAAATTTGACTTTTTATTGAACTTTTAAAATAAAAATTTAATAATACATAATTTGAATTTTTATGTTTGCAATGACACCTGGTTATACCCGTATGAACTATGTTCAAGGGTATAATAAATATGCCATTACGTTTGTGACACCTTAAAGGGGTCGAAATAGATATAGTGTCAAAGCTATGGATCGGCTCATAGCAAATTACCATCCGCACGATAACTCAAAAAATAAAGGAGCTAGGAGATTGTAATTTTTTTTACGTCACTTTTGCTAAATTGTTAGTTTTACTATTTAAATCCAGTATTTTCGGGCGCCGGGTTTGAGTAGATGCCATACAGCTTCTTTCTTTAAATGGAAATAACTCAGTATCTATTTAACCTAGGTATCTGAAATTTTGCAAATGATGATCAAGTTTTATGATAACAACTTCTGTAAAAATTGGTTGTGATGGTACGAAAGGTTCGGGTAGCTGCCATACAACTTCTCTTTTTAAATGAAAATAACTCGGTGTCTACTGAAACTAGGAATCTGAAATTTAGTAAAGAGGTTTCGAGTTAAATGCTAACAACTTTTGTAAAATTTGGTTGGTCTAGAGCAGCCGATTCAGGCTTCTTGTATCTTTTGGAACTTAATGAAGCTAGGGGTCTGAAATCTTAGAAATAATGATCAAGTTTTATGGCAACAACTTTTGTAAAATTTGGTTGTGCTTGTGCAATAGATTCGGGTAGCTGTCATACAACTCCACAATTTACATAAATATATCTCTCTAGTTAATATCGGTACTAAAACATCTCAAAGTTTTTAAAAGATGGTCAAGTTTTATAGAAACAGGGTATATTACGTTCATACGGGTATCCCAGAGTTGACACAGTCTACTCTACTACACTCTTCCTCGTTTTTTTTTTTTGAATATTTAATTATATACATTTTATATCTTAATAATATTAAATTATTTGCTATGAAACGAAGATTAAATTAAATTTTTAAAATCTATGGTTTTTCGGAAGAAAGAATTCCGAATTATCAAGTTTCTTATAGCCTTAATGTAAAATGTTCGAAAATCTAAGATTTAATACAGACTGAATGTCATTGTACATATTTAACAAGGTAGAATGTAAACCAACGGTTTTTAAAAGCGCACATTTCCAAAACTCAATACAAACTGTTTGGAAGTGTGACTTACACCAAAAATTTGAAAATTTCATGTAATAAGAAAAAATGTGAAAATAGGACATTTTTGAAATTTTGAGAGGCCGTAAGTCCGGAATGCTATATAACTAAGAAAAGCCGTTAACACACGTAAAAATATATTATTGAACCTTTAATTTTCATGTCTTGCCGAAGAAAAATTTGTACAGGTGCCTAAGTTACAGGTGTCTAAAAATAGCAATTTCTCATCAATTTTCAATCAATTTTTGAGGCGTAATAACTCTTAAAGCGGGGACGTTACCAAAAAATTTTCTGAGGAAACTTATACTAATTCTAAAAGTTCTTTCTTGTCTCAAAATTTCAGGTTCCTATCTAAAGGGGTGCCGGAGTTATGAAAAAAGAAATTTCATGCAAAATGTGGTTTTCACATAACGGTAAATTTAAATAGTAAATTACAAAATATTACATAATTTTGATATTGTTTTATATAGATAACAAAATTTTCGATCTTCTGGCGGTTTTAGATTCCAAAATTATTACGCAGAGCCCGAGATATATACATCTGAAAATGTGGCTTTTTCGCAATTTTGAAGAGCTGCAACTTTGGAACCCTTTACAACTAAAATAAACCTTTAACACACGTAAACATATATTACTGTAGCTTTAATTTTTATATCTTGCAGAAGTAAAATGTGTACAGGTTCCTAAGTTACAGGTGTTTAAAAATAGCAAATTTTCAATTTTTAAGCCCTAATAGCTCATAAACAGGGGGTGGTCCGAAAAAATTTTCTGAGCAAACTTATACTAATTCTAAAAGTTCTTTCTTGCCTCAAAATTTCAAGCTTCTATCTAGAAGCGTGCCGGAGTTATGAAAGTAGAAAAATCATGCAAAATTTGGTTTTCACATAACGGTAAATTTAAATACTTAATTTAAAAAAATTGTATAATTTTGATATTAATTTACAAAGATAAAAGAAATACCTGTCGAATGACGTTTTCAGATTGAAAAAATCCTAAGCAGAACATAAGATATATGCATTTAAAAATAGGGCTTTTTCAAAGTTTGAGGGGCTGTAGCTCCGCAATGGAGGGGGCTACATGAAAAAGTTGTTCCACAAAATTATTTTTTTTATGAGACCTACCTATGGTTAAAATTTTTTTTCTCTATCTTTAACGGTGTAGAAGTTTTGTAAACAGACGGACGGACGGACGGACGGACGGACGGACAGAGTGAAACTAATAAGCACATTTTTTCAAAATTTTTTTGGAAATGTGCTAAAAACGTAAAAAACCTAAGTACTTTTCATTTTGCGGTTTTTACGCGCTTATAATGACATATAACGGGAAGATATATGTGACCCGATTTTAATTATAAATAAAATAAATAAAAGTTTTAATAAAAACAAATAAAAAAAAAAATCTGAGGTTTCTGCATTTAAGTGGTTAGAATATTTTAAGTATTTGAATTAATTATGCATTGTATATGTATAGCAGATTAGTGCATTTTAAAGGTATAACTAAAATATGCCATGATTGAATGATCAGAAAATTTTGTTATGTAAAACTTAATATGCAAATCTTCTTGAAAATTTATTTAATTTTTCTTTAGAAATGTTACAAAATAAATTTATTTCTATTGGAGTTTTTGATATTGAAATGGATATATAATTTAATATTTGATGACAAGAACTTTTACATTGAACTTGAGTATTTAAAGTAACTCTACAATATCATATGTTCTTCTACAATCATATGTTTTTTTTTTTCTAGCTTATTCAATTACGATTTCGTGGAACAATTTAAGATAAATTTGAGATAATAATATATATATAAATAATGAAATTATTTTTTAAAACTTACTCAATTTACTGAATTTCAGTTATGATAAGACATTAAAAACTTACCTGAAAAGAAAAAAGTAAAAAAATTATAAATAAAATATATATATATATATATATATATTTAATTATAAAACAAATTAAATATAAAATTTGCCATAACCTCCTACATCATTAATTATTATCTAAATTCATTACCTGTAACACTATTTAAATCATTAAAAATAAAAACAGTGTAGTTGCTCACAAACTGGTAACTACGTTTTTTTTGTTTTGCGAGGGTAGGTGGGAATCAGCGAAAGACACTATAGAGGAGTGAAAACGAGCATGCGTCTTCTATGAGTGTGTGAGACTTTAACTCACGAAACACTAGTTCCCTTTTTTGACGAAACAATAGGTTATAGGACCTTCTGTACACCTTGTTGTTGTGTACTACCTTGAAGTTGTTGTGTAAATTGCATTACAACCAGAGCCTTGTGGTCGGATTTGAGTTTAAAAAGATCCAAATACATAATGTCAATTGATTAGTATTATTAGGGTCCATCTTAGATATAGACCTGCTAGCAGATTAGCTATGAATGTCGATCTTAACTGTAGATTTTGCAGAGGAATTGCACTTTCTCTGCACCTGTACTAGTCTGTCAAGGAAGAGAAGAAAATATCTCGGTAGCTTCTGCATCCAAGATTTAGGTGAACTCCTAATTCATAATAGATTTAGGTGACATGGTTTTCAGGAACATGTATAAACATGGCATAAATCTAGAGAAACTTAACACCAACTGTGAACGAATAGGTTCGCCTTTGATAGAAAGAATTAAGTATAGATAAAACAATTCTGAATTTTGTAATTTGTCTATTTCATCATTTCCTGACACTAAGAATTAATTTTTTTTAAGAAACCTTAGGACACCTTAATGTTTGATTTTTTATTTAAAAAAATGTATACCAAACAATTGCAATGGTCTCTAGATATCTCTAGATAAGCTTGAGTTTTGTCGTCACTTCATTTAAAAAAAAAATCAAAACAATTTTTAAAAGCCTCACGTTGTTCGAATAATTTTAAATTTTCACACTTTTTTTTTTACTCTATATAAAACATTTTAATGGTTTTTCAAAAAAAAAAAATAAAGTTTCAGTAGGATGTCTCGAAAAAAAACAAAACTAAAAGAGAACTGGAAAGGATATTTACTCATATTGAATTATTTTTTTTTTATCGTAATCGAATCCTTTGTTTATTTTTCTCCCTTTAAAAATGAATCAATTTAAACTTCTATTTTTATCTTATAATTGTCAACACATAAAACAATTTTATTTGTACCAAAATAGAATCCAAGGATTCCACTAAATAATCACAACAACAAGAAGAAAAAAAAAACCCTTATAGACATTTTTTTTGTCCTTATAGCAAAAAACAGCAGACCAATTTGTTAAAAAAAAAAATATTATAATAAAAATTGTCAAAGTTTGTTATATTTTCTCTTTAAACACACATTTTTATATACATATATATTATATAAAATTAAATTCATAATATGTACATGTATATATAGCACAAATAATATATGAATAAAAAACAAATTTATCAAACTTAAAATGATTTCCGAAAAACTTTTCTTCCTCAAAATTACTTTTCGATTATTTCAAGGCAATTTAGTTATTAATTGAATGAAAATTTCAGTTATAGAAGAAAATAGAGTAAAGGAAAAACTAAAAGTATATATATTCCACCAATTAAAGAAAACGAAGTAGTAAAAATAAAAAAAAGTGAGGGATAATAATAAAACTGGTTGACCTGACCACATTCCACATAGAAATCAGCAAGATGTTCAAAAGATATTTTACAAGAACTAGTACATAAAATATTTTAAATGTCTTACAAAACTATTGAACAAAATTCTTAATACACCGAATGCATATCCTTTTTTTGGAGAACATCAGTGGAGAATACAATATATGTATATTGACAGTTATGCAATATTGGTTAAAGTGTTTGAAACTTTTTTTTAAATTATTTTAATATGAAGTATAAATTTACTATTCAACAAGTAAAATATTAAAATGGAACCTTTATTTTGAGTTGTATCTGTTTTTTCTCCTTGTTATTACTATTTTACTTTTCCTGGACCTTTCCCTTCTTCTTACCATTCCCCCTTCTATGCATTTTAAGGTAATTAATCTGCAGATCTTCTTAGTGTTTGATACAACCCACATTTGTTATTTTTAATGGTTTAAAGGTTTATTTTTTGGAATTTACATTTCTTTCCTAACGTCTTTAGTATAGATGTTATTTAGGAAGAATTTTCTACCCAAAAATCGAATATTTTTACTTTCATTGCTTCGACTATGTCTGAGTAAAAACACTCTTTCTTATTTAGCTGATTTCTTATGTTTTCTTTTATTTCTCTATGATCCGACACAATGTAATCCAAATATTCTTACATTTAAAAGCATAGTATTTTTTAGCTTGATGATTTTAATTTATTTTATATTTAACCCAACTTCTTAACTTAACAATGTAGTAAATTTTCGACTAGTTTTGACATTTTTACGTATTTTTATTTTTAAAAATTTTAAAAACAAAAAAATGTTTACTTTTCTTACTTTTTTATAATTACCTAATTAATATTAATTAATTAATTTAAAAAAAATATATCTATTCTAGGAACAAAAATTAGGTTTAATTAAATTATCTTTTTTGTCAAAGAAAAAAAATAAAGCTGAGCTAATGGCCTAAATATGAATGGGTATATAATTAAAAGTTTCCCTACGCTAGTTTTTATATTATGGAATAAATTACACGGTCGATGTTTTGTTAGTGGATAAACATCCCCCTATATATGCAGAATGAACAGAAGCAGTTTTATTACATTGTCTCTAGAATTTTTAATAGTTAATATCGAAGAATAAAAACAATCGAATATGATTAATACAAATTAATCTTAATTTAAAAAATTCTTAACTGTCATTCGAGATATACAGAGGGCCCAATTATTAAATATACTATAGAATTGCGTTCAAAATTAGGAATAATAGAGTTAGTGTCAACACGTTCATAGTAATAAGTACAAACCAGTTATATAGTGTTTAAAATATCTATCACTTTGCTCATATAATTAATATTATTTTTTGAACTTTTCCTTATTTTTAAAATAAAATTTTTTTTTGGACCTAAAAATTTGAATAGCTGTTTCTCCAAGCGTTAATCTGAATAATTTCAAGCTTTGTAATGAACTTGTTCTATTATCCTTCTTAATTATTTTTAATGTAATAGCCTAATTAGTTCTGAAGATATATAAAACGAATTTGAATAATAACTACCCGAAAATATTTTCTTTATAATTGGAAACTTTGTAAAAATGAATATCTCCTTATACATTACATATTCATTTCAATTTGCAACCTTTTAGTCTTATTAGTTTTGAAGATATGTAAACTGAATCAAGTAAATTATATGCACGTAACCCTATCTTGCAAACGTAACCCTATCTCAACCAAAAATAAAAGGAAACGTACATAATGTTTGAAAAATATTTAAAATGAACTTCATATCTCTAACTTTGAGTAAATGTACTGACTAACACAAGGATGTTCATAGCTAAATCTACTAATTTTTTGATACTTTCCCAAACAATATATGGTTTTATATCCATATTTTATCATGCCCAATTCGATATATTAAAAACGGAAGACTATAATTTTAATACATTCTAATGACTAATATCAAATCACTTTCACCTATTTGAGAAAATGCCTAACTAAACTTTGGACACCATGTACCTATACATTTTTCAATTAATTCATTTAAAATAATTATTAATAACATTTCAATGTATAGAAAATTTTAAACAACAAACCAAATTTTCGATTCCTTTTGTTAAAAAAAAAAAAAAAAAAATTAAAATTCAATGTACTTATTAAAATTAAAGTTTCTGTCATCTTTGAACAACAATATTATACATTAACATTTAATATAAAATACCGCCTACAATTTTAAATATTTACTTACATATAAGAATACATATACATATGCATATTCTTGTACACATTACACATTGTCTATTATTAATTGAAACAAAAAAAAAAAAAAAAAAATAAAAAAACAATTTTTTATTTTCTTTATTAAATTGCGTTGTTCTTTTGTAAATTCAAGTCAAGTGTTAAAGCACTGCAATTAATTAAACTGTGAATCTATATATGTATTTATACATACATATATAAATTTATATTATATTATATACATAATATATATTCCATGTATATATATATTATAGTGTGTACAAAATAAAATTAAGTTTCATTTAATAATAATAAAATTGAAACTTAATTTTTCAATTAATATGAAAATTTTCTTGTTGTTTTTCTTGTGTTCTTTAGGAAAAAAAAAAAAACAAAAAATCAAAAAAAAAATTTCATAAAATGACGTGATGACCCTAATATTGTAAAATGTAAAATGTAAATTTACGTAATAATTGTTATAATTTGGTAAAAAAAACAAAAAAAAAAAATTTTCATTGAAAGACCGTGAATATATTTTTTTTTTTGCCTACGTGATTTGAATTTTTTTATATTTAATTAAAAAAATGTTTTCTTTGTTTTTATTTTAAATTGCACAATATATCAAATAAATTGAGTGATTATTGTAAGTTATTTTTTTCTTTTAATAAATTCTTTATTTTTTAATTTATCTATTTTTTATGGTATAAATATTATAAGATCGATTTTGTAATTTTAATATTTTTAATCTTAGAATTTTTAAATATAGAAAATTTATTAGATCATTCGATTTATAATCAAATGTATTAATACTATATATTTTATAGGTAATGGCTGCATAGAAATCAGAGAATATTAAGGTAAATTTCATAAAAAAATGTAAATGATAAAATAAAAATCATCATCACTATTATCATCACTATTAATTGTCAAAATATTAATTTTTTTTAAACTTCGAACGAACTTCGAACATCGAACAAATCATTTCGAATATAATTCTTAATTATGCATTTTCCAACCTCTTACACCGAAAGCCCGTTTGGTAGGTATATGTGAAAAGTTTTTAAAACTTTAAGTTTTCTGTTTGCTATCCAAAAACTATTTATTTTTTGATAGTTTAAAGAGAGAAAAATATGACGTCACACGATGCACTTCCCTTATGTTAAAGTTTTAAAAAGTAAAATTTATTTTAATGTTAATTTTAAAATTAAAAAAAAAAAAAAATATTCTGATGTAAAAAATATATCCTAGTTTTTTTTTTGTTTATGAAATTTTAATTATGAATATAAATTGTCGTGTGTTGTATATTTTTTAAGTGTTTTGTATATTATTTACTTGCAATTGAGAGGAAATGACAGTTTTATATCTTCTTTTTTTTTGCGTAACGTTACCAAACAGAGTTTAAATCAATAAATGCTTTATTCAATTTACAAATATAAAAACAACAATCAACATTTGAAAATTTTATCAAAATGTTCAAATTGAAAATATTTACTTCTCGAAAAATTGGACCAGTTCAGTTTGCTAAAGTACTTTAAAATTATTAAATCGCTTAAAGCAAATTTTAACTGAACTGTTTTTTTTTTCTAAACGCTTAAGTAAATCGTTTTATAAATTTTGCAGCATAAAAAAATTTATGCTTTATCGGAAACCGACATTTAATTTGACAGTAAATATTGTTTTTAATTTTTATTTCTTAATTTTTTTTTTGTTTTAATAACAAAATAGTTTTATATTTTGAAAAATTAAAAAAAAAAATTTAATTAATTTTCTCAACCAACAAAATTGAAAAATAAAAAATTCTGTTGCAAAAAGTTCAGTAAAATTCTGCAACATTAAGCGCTTCAATTCATCATTCGCTGCATCAAAACTAAGCGCGCTCAATGTTACAAAATAAAAATTTACTATTTAATTTTTTAGATTCGGATTATTAACTGAATTCGAAAAAAAACTTATTAATCTTTTGCAAAATTTTCAAATGTATTAAAATTTTTCTAATAAACTTCGAAAAAAAATATATACATTATATACATACATACATAGTTGTATTAGAGTAAATAAAGATATAAAAAACTTGCAAATTTTATAATTATGAGAAAGGGATCTTTAAAAAAAATTTTTTTTCTAAATAATAAAAATCTTTTTCAAGGATTATACTGTATAAATTATACGTTGGAACTTGGAATGGAGCCTAGAGGGAGCTATATGTATTGCTAATTAATCAAAATAAAAAATTCTTGAAATGGATACGTCCACGATACATAGAATGTTTCGTCTATAAAATTTATTTTTCAAATTTACAGACTCTTTATAAAATTGTCGGTTTATGAAGTTAATATACTACTGGGAAATTTAAAAAAATCAAAAACATGGTAAATTAGTAGTTTCTATAACCATTAGAAGTAACAAAAAAACTCTATACTTTCCATCAATAAATTTTCATCTATTTTTCTTTAATATTAATATGACATTTCACACATTTAAATATAATACATATTAAACATATACATACATAATTCATTCATGTATGTTTGCATGTAAAAAATTTTCCAAAAATTATAAGTTCTCATTTTCAACAATATTTTGCAAACACTACAAATATTACAATTTATTATATGTACCTATTATAAAAAAAACAAACAAAAAACATTCTTTATAATTATTATCACATGATATTTAACTTAAAAACAAAATAAACAATGAAAACTTCGCAAAACAAAACAAAACAAAAAAAATGTCAGAACCATAATTCAACTTGACATTTCATCACTTCATTTCTACTATACCGTAATTATTTTAGGACGTCAGTATGAAAATAACTGTTAAATATCATATATGAACACAAAATATTAAACATTATTTATAGGATATTTTTTTTTTTAAGAATAAGTAGGAAGTAAAAATTCAAAGAAGGAAATGTCCTTCTTTTTTTTTTATATTCATTATTGTTTTTTATGCTGAAAACAAAAATACCCCACAAAATGTTTTGAAAATTGGAAAATTTTATGTACCGGCATTTAAAAACGTCACATATTTGCAGAACGTCATCATCACTATATAATTTAATTGTATTAAATTATATAGTTTATAAAAGGATTGCCATTTGTCATATTACATACATATCTCTATTTATACGTTAAAATTATATTTTTATTTTGAAAGTTTTAATAATAAAAATTTTTTTTTATTATTTATAACTAAAGTTTCAAATAAGATTTAAACTTACTAATACTAATTTATTATATGAAGATTAATATTTACTAATACTAATACTTATTTCCTACCTTAGCTAATCGAACATTTATAATATAATCATCTCAGATCTGTCATTTATAACTTTTAATAACTGATGTAAATGCTACTCGAGGTTTCTTTAGAAAGAATATTTTCTTTGATCTTAAATCTAAATATTTCAAGTATTGTAAAAACACTTAAATATCAAGACTTAAATATCTCAGGCGATCTAGGTCGTTTTAAATAAGGTCAACAATATAAACGAACAACAAAACATGAGAAATCTTATTTTACTAAATACAACTTGATAGAGAAACTTTAGCTTGACGAATTCGAGCTGAACTTTAAAGCAGTTTCTTAAAGAATATTTAAACTGAAATAAAATAAAAAAAAAAAATTAGTTTTATAAGTGAAAAACAGTAGGTTTTAAATACATCATAAATTAAATACTAAATTATAGTAGATGGTTTTGTCTTAATCTATAATCTAATTCCTATTACGGAAACTAGTTTAATGTCACTGTCCCAAACACATCCACAAATCTACTGTTCATATAATGTTTTTTTTTTTAATTTGTAATAGCATACTATAACTGAATTTCTAACTTAATCTAATTTATACCGACTTCAGCTTTTCACTTGCCCAATTAAAACCTGTGATTCAAATTTTTTGAAATGATTCAAAAAATCTAGATAGTAATTAACACTAAAATCAAAACAGTAATATCAAAATTGGTATATAATCGAAGACATGTGTAATTGACTTATTTTTAGACTTCAAAAATATAACGTGAGTTCTTGTGGAAGAATTATTAAATGATATTATATATTTTTAATATAGCTTCAAACAGAATTCAATCAAAAGCTTAAACGAAACTTTTCCACCTTAAGTATTTTTTTTTTGTATAATATTAATTATATGGCAACTCTTTATTTTCGGTATAATTTTTCACATTCATATATGTGTGTATATATTAACGTTCTTATAAGTTTTTTTTTCAATCAGTATTACTTTGGTTAACCCTTTTTTTAAACCATTTTTAGATCATAAAATTGTACATGAATGACTATGTATGAATATACGTATAGAAAAAAATTTTCATATTTATTAATATGTAAATACCATCACGAATTTAAATAAAAAAGTTTTTTTCATAAAATTTTCCAAAAAACAAAAAAAAAATAAAAAATAAAAACAAGGAAGTGAGGAAGTTTTATTCTATTTTTAGAATGAACTCGCATTGTAAAAAGATACAAAATAGCGTGACATGTCAAAAAATGAATATAAAAGAAAAGTTAAATAAAAAAAAATAAAAATAAAAGAAAAAACCACAACAAAAACGGATAAAAACAATAGCAAACTAAAATAATATTATTGAAAAAAAAAAACTATTACTAAAAACACCAAACTAAACAATTTTAAATATGTTTCTGTAAAAAAAAAAAAAATAATAAAAATGAAAATTTTAAAAAATCCTTAAAAAATAACAATTGATGATAACAATATTGTGAATGCTCTGATAATCATGAAAGAATAACAAGAATGACTAAAGTAAAAATATTTGTAAACATGTTGAAGACAAGTAGTGGTATATTAATAGTTGTAATGTCAAAAAAACACGAGGTAGAATGTAAACCAACGGTTTTTAAAAGCGCACATTTCCAAAAAACAATACAAACTGTTTAGAATTGTGACTTGCACAAAAATTAGAAAATTAAAAGAAATAAAATTTAAGAAATTTAAGAAATAAAATTTAAGAAGTTTTTTGTAATAAGAAAATATGTGAAAATAAGACTTTTCTGGAATTTTAAGGGGCTGTAAGTCTGGAATCCTCTATAAATAAGAAAAACCGTAAACACGCGTAAAAATATATTACCGGAGCTTTAATTTTTATGTCCTGCTTTAATTTTTAAATTTTTATGGAGCTTTAATTTTCAGCTCTAATTATAATTAAACACGGGGTGGTGCAAAAAAATTTCTAAGGAAACTTATACTAATTCTAAAAGTTCTTTCTTGTCTCAAAATTTCAGGTTCTTATATACAGGCGTGCCGGAATTATGAAAAATAAAAATTCATGCAAAATGTGGTTTTCACATAACGGTAAATTTAAATAGTAAATTACAAAATATTGCAAAATTTTGATATTATTTAATGGAGATAATAAAATTTTCGATCTTCTGGCGGTTTTATATTGTAAAACTATTACGCAGAGCCTGAGATATATAAATCTGAAAATGTAGCTTTAGTTTTTATATCTTGCCGAAGTAAATTGTTAACAGGTGCCTAAGTTACAGGTGTTTAAAAATAACAAATTTTCAATTTTTGAGCCCTAATAGCCAGGGGGTGATCCAAAAAAGTTTTCTGAGCAAACTTATACAAATTCTAAAAGTTCTTTCTGCTCTCAAAATTTCAAGTCGCTATTTGAAAGCTTTCCGGAGTTATGAGGGTAGAATAATCATGCAAACTTTGTTTTTCATATAACGGTAAATTTAAATACTAAATTTAAAAAAATTGTATAATTCTCATATTGATTTATAAAGGTAAAAAAAAGACCTGTCGAATGAGGTTTTCAGATTGAAAAAATCTTAAGCAAAACATGAGATATATGCATTTAAAAATAGGGCTTTTTCAAAATTTGAGGGGCTATAGCTCCGTAATGTATGGGGCTACATGCAAAGGTTGTTCCACAAAATTAATTTTTTTATGATACCTACACATTGTTGAAATTTGTTTTTCTCTATCTTTAACGGTGTAGAAGTTTTGTAAACAGACGAACGGACGGACGCACAGAGTGAAACTAATAAGCAAATTTTTTCAAATTTTTTTTGAAAATGTGCTAAAAACAACTTATATCGAAATTAAACAAAGACAAGTTTTTTTAAGGTTGCCATATGTTTTGAATTAAAATACAGATTATATTTTACGAGTATTGATCTTTTCTCTCACTTCACTGTCGTTTATTTACTTTTGATAGTTTTGATTTTTTTTGTAGCCTTATTAATATTAAAGACATAAAACAAAATCTCTTCACTGAAACGTTTATTCTAGAAAAAAAGATACTTTAAGAAATTTTATTCAAAATGTTAATCGGCAATTTTAAGTTTTTTTTTTTATCTATAACAAACTACATATGCAAATACTTTTAAAATCACTTCATACAGTTTAGTTGACACATTTAATATAAAATGATTCATCCAAACAATTTTACTTCTCTACAATATTCTAAGACCACTTAAATAAATTTTCTTTTAGAAAATAAACATAAATTTTCTTTTTTAACTTTGTTTAATATTTGTGAATTTTTTTATATAAAATAAATTGTGACTGGCAATGGACATCTTTAGTATAATGTAACTAGTTAGTGCTTTTTTTTCTCATAATAATTAATGTATTCTAAAATGTATGAATGTATGTAGTTATTGTTTTCGATTACGAAGTATATTTGGTCACCCTTTTTTTCTCATAATAATCAATGCATTCCGAAAAAAAAATTGAGTGAGTTTTGTTAAAAAAATATGCCACAGAAATTTATTATTTAAGGTGTAATAATATATATATTTTTTTTTTGCTTAAAAGTCAAAAACTAACAGGAAATAGGTTTTATGTTCTTTTAAATTTTTTAAAATGGAATAAGTTACAATTTACCATAAGAAAAGTTTCCCATCAAATAAGTATATTATACGATTTAAAAGAAGGGATTTGAAGACAAAACAAATATTATATTGAATCGTATATTGACAATCTTTGAATTTAAATTTTGCCAATGACATCCAGAAAACTAAACATTCTTCTGGCTTCAACACTTTCTTTCATTTATTAAAAAATTTTAACAATAGATATAATCTACTATTTCTAATAGTCACCTAGTGAATGATCGCAAAAAATGTTGAATAAGTCAAAATTTTAAAGGTGATGACCAACCAAATGCTCGCGTCGTCTCGGTCGTCCCTTTCATGTTTAAATACAAGACAATAATATAAATATAGCTTGAAAAGAACTGCGAGAAACAACGCTTTTGTTATTTTATATTGGTTGTTGGTTAAATTTGTTTCATAAAGCGATGCTAACATTTGGTCATTATTTTATTTAAAAAAGGTCGCTAGACCCGACGCGGTATGTGAACTGAACTTTAGGTCATAACCTTAAATAATAAAGAATATACAATCAAAACAAAACGATGTAGTGAAATATATTAGGTTAAAGTAGGAAAATAGAATAAAACAGTATAAGGCGAAATATGTAAAAATACAGACGTGGATAGGTCCTGACACTGATAAACCTAGAAGAAGAACTTATAAAAAGATTATACTCTGTTCTTCCTGTAAATAGCATTACATGCATACTATTTCCAAGTACAACTGCGTTATATAAGTACATTTTAATCGAATTTATTTTACATTCGATTATCATATTACCTATAGCTTTTATTAGTAAAAAGATTAACTTTTTTAAAGTTTCTAGATTTCTTTTGTTTATTAGAAGAAAAATAGTTGAATAATCATAAAATTTGTAAGAATTTTTAGAAGTTTTGGAGTATTTTATTCACAAATATTCAGTTCATATTATGCAGAAATGTATATATACAATTATATTCATACATAGTGAGTTCATATTTATAAAGAATCGTAAAAAAGGCAATGAACGAATGAGGTTACAAGAAAAAAAAAAAATTCTTGACAGTTTTTTTACTTTATTTTTTTGATTTTTCTTTTCTTTTGTTCCTAACTTTTTCCTTATTTATTTTCTTTAGAGTTTTACAAACAATCAATTGGATAATAAAAATAAATTAAGTGATATTATAAATAATAATATTTATTTATAATGTTATTATTTTAAAGTTTAAAATATATAGTGATTCGTTGAGTATAACATTTAAATCGAAAATAATCTCTTCTCGAGATCTGGTTCTGATTTTTTTTTTTTTAAGTGTTAATCGTATATATACATGCCGGAACAGAATGCCACGCTATGGAGTCATTGCTGCATTGTTTGGCATTAGTATTTAGTGCTACTTAAGATAATGTATCGAAATATTTCGAGCCGGCAAGATTTTATTAAGCAGCCGTTGATTGTATTTTTTAGTTTGAAATTGAAGATTTTCCCTACTGTGAAGTCATATACTCAAAGAAAATAACAGTTATATAAATTAATAAAGTTTAATAATAATTCATAATAATTAATAATCAAATTATGGTATCAAGCCACTATGTTTTCGAATCAAATTAACTATAAGATTGTATCTAACTGTTAGCAAGGACTGTTACAATTTTTATAGTGTAACTTATGCTGGATTCACTGCTTCAGTACATTTCTTCCGAACTCATCCGCGCGCGTGTTTTTTATATGGAAATTAAAATTCTCTCAGTTTTCAAGACGTTCAGGACTTTTTTTTCTCATTGAAACAAAAGTTGATTTATTTATTTATTAGCACATAATATACTTTAGTTCAACTTTAACTTTTTAGTTCAGAATAATTTTTTTTTGCTGTTATTTTGAATATTTTTCACATTTTTCACATTGAAAAAAAAATTATTAGACAACAGAAAGAGCTGAACAGAATTGTTCGGAACAGAATTTTCTAAAGCAATCAATCGTTAGAATTCTCTTTTAAAAAAATAGTTCAGAACAAATGTACTGAAGCAGTGAATCCAGCATTACTGCGTAGTGCTACGAAATGAAAATCGCATTCGAAAATTTGGCACTTTGAAAATCTAAAATCGTTATGTTACGAATGCGAAATTAAAATTTAATTAAACTGTGAAAGTATTATACAGTATACAAATTTTAATTTTACATTCTCAACCCTGCGATTTTCGTTTTTTAAAGTGTTAAATTTTTGAAAGCGATTTTCGATTTTGAATATGTCAAATTTTTGAAAGCGATTTTCGATTTTCAAAGTGTTAAATTTTTTAAAGCGATTTTTGCTTAACGAAAGTAGCAGGACGAGATAAGAGCCACTTTTTGGAAACAAAGTGAATCAGCACTAGCTAAACTTTATTCTAATTTCCATTTGTATAGTCAATTAGAAAGTACTGGTTTATATCATAGCGGTCAAAGCCTATAGGTAGTGGACATCTTTTGTCAACAAAATCCCTTTCTTATCCTAATCTAATTTTACTTCATATCCTATATACCAAAAAAAAAAAAAATAATATATTACTTTGCCTTCTTAATGGTTTATTTGTGTATATAAGTGTGTTTTTAATAAAAAAATAAAAAATAAAAAGCAAAATAACAAAAAAAAAAAAAAACTTTTATAAATTTTTATGAACTAAGTTTTAAGTATATAATCATGTACAAATAAATATATGTATGTAGGTATATACACTGTACATAATAAGTACATAATGGGGTAATGAAGTATACATATATATTAAAAAATATTGTAGCTAATAATATTTTTTAAGTAAAACAGTTAATATATTCTTGTTGTTGTAAATGTCGGTTTAAATATTATTTAACATTACAGTAAGGAAATCTATCTACTAAGTATACAAAACATGATCTTATCATTTTTATTTTTCTTCTGTATTTTTTTTTGTTTTTTTATTATTCTTTTTCTTTTTTATAAATTTATTGATTTGAGCACCCTTTTTTCTTTGTTTCTTTGTATTTATTTTTCTTTCACATTGTGAAACAACATAAATAAATTGTATTTTGCAATATGAAGTTAGAAAAATCTTTGTTTTATAACGGTTATCCTTTACTGATTTGTTATAAAAAAAAAAAAAAAACCAATGCATAGAATATTCAATAAAAGTTTTTTTTTTGAAACGTGTAAACTGTTAAAAAAATGTGACATGAAACTGAAAAGAAACTTAATTTACTCTTAATATTATGCAATACATTTTATTTTTATGTTTTATTATGATTTTGACAGTTGAAAATTGGTATAATTATTTTGGTCTTGATAATTTTTGAGAAAAAATTAATTCTGGAAAGTGTTAAGGAAATTTTTTTATTTTTTTTTTTCATATTGTTTTTATTTCTATTTATTTCTAAGATAATAATATTTCAGTTATTATGTGTTTATTTAAGTTAATATAAAGTTTCTCAAAGTGATGATTGGTGGCGATGAAATTAATTAAATGATTATAACTCCAATTTGAAAATTTTGCTCATTCAATGAAAAAATACGATAAAGAGAAGGTTCACGATACTTAGAAATCTTTTCAAATATGATGTGATGTCAAAAATATTGAAATCTATCAAAATGTCTATGCGGATTTTTATTAAAGATTTCAAAACTTTACTTTCTTTTTGTCATTCTCTTCATTTACATAGAATACCCGTGAAAGTTATATTTAAGTTATAGGGTTTCAAAGTCTTTTTTTTTTGTTATTTGAGTTTTTTTAATTTACATATAGACAAAACTGCATTGTCTTATTGTATCGAGCCTCTTTGTGGCTCTCGAAAAAATTTTTTTATTATATTATTTTATTTTTCTTCGTTTTTATGTAATGTTACTGTTTACATTTTCATTTAATATATTCAATTGGAAAAATCTGAACTTACCAATTTTTATTTTTAAATTTATTTTTTAAAACACAAGAACAACGTAAATCTAACTTATCCTACAAAAAAAAAAAAAAATAAAACCATATCCAAAGACTTACTTATCCTTCATTACCACAAAACCTATATCTATTTTATTCTGAATCTATTCTTTCATTTGGTTCTTGTCTTGGGTTTCAAAGTGTCTTTATATTAAAGTTCTAAATGGTTATGTTTATTTTATTACGCCATATCATAAACACACAAAAAAAAAAACCAAAATTCGAACAGGTTTCCTTTAATTTAAATAGTTTAGAATTTAAGGTCAGTAACACGGGTTCGATGATAATCATATGGCAAAAACTTTTTCGGTAAAACTGTATTTATCTCAAAGAAAAACACTTTTCCGATTCCGTTTAATTATCTACAATAAAAATAGCGTTTTATTATTTTCTTTTAATCCTAATGGGTTTTTTTTTATTATCCTTAATTTTATACTTTTTACATATACATACGTATTATAATATACAGCAATGATTATTTATATATACCTACCAAAATGAATATTAATTTTACATAAATACCTGAAATTATTTAACTATATTGCTTTAGCTCCTAAATAGCTAGCTGTTGTAAAAATCAGAAAATAAACGAAAAAAATAACATTATTCCTGTGGTTTCCTTAACCCAATTAACAGAAGCATAATTCATTACTAAAATATTTAATAATATAAATATGTTAAATTAGACAATCCCACAAATTGATCTTATTTTTTTTTTAAAAGTTAGACTTCTTTTATTTTCCACCAAAAAAAAAAAATAAATAAAATCAAAACAAAAACTATACTCTCTAATGTAGAATAGTTTATTAATTTTTACAAGGTAAATTCATTTATGTTAACCAATTAAAAATTAACAGGTAATCTTTTCTTACTTATCACCTTTCTAATCTATATACATTCTTCTATATACATAGTTTTTTCTTTGTTTTAATTAGTTTTAGTTCATACATAATTAAAAATATTGTTTTTATGAAATTAATACTACTATTTTTAGGGGCTCTTACTAACACACTCTTTGTATTTATTTTAAAAAATAAAAAAGTTCTTCTCTATAAAAAAAAATCCTTTAAAATGTACGACCAATTTATAGGACATACATTAATAGTCGTTGATTTTCTTACAATTTTCAATCAAATCTTATCAATTTTCACACTAGAAAAAGGAAACATAATTTCTCATTATTGGCTTTTAAAATGAACAACCATTTTATTGTATCAAATCAAAATTTCCGAAATGCGTATAAGTATGACAGGTTAAATGTCGAAATGTATAGGTACAACATGTTACGAGTTACATTTAGGGATACGAAATTTTTATCCAAAAAATGATTCTGAATTATATTATTTAATAAAATATTAGACGAAAAACGGCTGATAAGAATCTCAAAACCTATTTAATTGAACCCTTGAAATGAAGCAACCACTGCTAAAGGTTGAGACTTGCTGTTGTCTGGTTCAATTCTTTTCAGAAATATATTTAAAAAAAAATATTCTAGAATTAGAAAAGGCCAGAAAATTGTGGTGCTTTTTACATTGTGGATCTTTACAAAGAGAAATGGTGTAAAATACCAATATTAACACATTTCTTGGCCTAAAGTCTAAAAAAAATTTTTTCAGTCAACAAAATGTGATAAATTTAGTTTTTTTTTTCTTCTTGTTCTTCTGAGTCAACTAAAATACACACACACACGCCTTTGATTAATTTTTAGCACATTTCCAAAAAAATTTTGAAAAAATGTGCTTATTAGTTTCACTCTGTCCGTCCGTCCGTCTGTTTACAAAACTTCTACACCGTTAAAGATAGAGAAAAAAAATTTTAACCATGGGTAGGTTTCATAAAAAAAATAATTTTGTGGAACAACTTTTTCATGTAGCCCCTCCCATTACGGAGCTACAGCCCCTCAAACTTTGAAAAAGCCCTATTTTTAAATGCATATATCTGTTCTACTTAAGGTTTTTTAAATCTGAAAACATCATTCGACAGGTTTTTCTTTTATCTTTCTAAATTAATATGAAAATTATACAATTTTTTTAAATTTAGTATTTAAATTTACCGTTATGTGAAAACCAAATTTTGCATGATTTTTCTACTTTCATAACTCCGGCATGCTTCTAGATAGAGGCTTGAAATTTTGAGGCAAGAAAGAACTTTTAGAATTAGTATAAGTTTGCTCAGAAAATTTTTTTGGACCACCCCCTGTTTATGAGCTATTAGGGCTTAAAAATTCAAAATTTGTTATTTTTAAACACCTGTAACTTAGGAACCTGTACACATTTTACTTCTGCAAGATATAAAAATTAAAGCTATAGTAATATATTTTTACGTGTGTTAAAGGTTTATTTAAGTTGTAAAGGGTTCCAAAGTTGCAGCTCTTCAAAATTGCGAAAAAGCCCCATTTTCAGATGTATATATCTCAGGCTTTGCGTAATAGTTTTGCAATCTAAAACCGCCAGAAGATCGAAAATTTTATTATGTATGTAAAACAATATCAAAATTATGTAATATTTTGTAATTTACAATTTAAATTTACCGTTATGTGAAAACCACATTTTGCATGAAATTTCGTTTTTCAGAACTCCGGCACGCCTTTAGATAGGAACCTGAAATTTTGAGACAAGAAAGAACTTTTAGAATTAGTATAAGTTTCCTCAGAATATTTTGGTAGCACCCCCTCTTTAAGAGTTATTACGTCTCAAAAATTAAAAATTTGGTGTTTTTAGACACCTGTAACTTAGGCACCTATACAAATTTTTCTTCGGCAAGGCATGAAAATTAAAGGTTCAATAATATACTTTTATGTGTGTTAACGGCTTTTCTTAGTTATATAGGATTCCGGAATTACGGCCCCTCAAAATTTCAAAAATGTCCTATTTTCACATTTTTTCTTATTACATGAAATTTTCAAATTTTTGTGTAAGTCACACTTCTAAACAGTTTGTATTGAGTTTTGGAAATGTGCGCTTTTAAAAACCGTTGGTTTACATTCTACCTTGTTCTTTTTTTTTTTACAGAAAATTTGACAGAATTTTGAAACAAAAAACAGATTTCTCTAACAGATGTCAGATGAAGTTTCATTTAAAAATTCTAGGGATAATTTGATTTTTTTCATTTTGAAATTTCAACGATGTAAAAATGAAAATATTAAATAAATTACTCTAAATACAAAAGCTCTTATAAGTATATATATTCTAAAATAGATAAACTATAATATGGAAGTATTGTTTATATTAATGAAATAATTTATTGTTTATGAAAAATCTTAATATTGATTTTTTTGTTTTAGATACAAATTTCCTATACAAAAAAGAAATAAAACATATCATAAAAAATTACGATATATACTAACTAAAACGTAATTTATAAATCCATATTTTTTTTTTTTTTTGTTTTTTTTTTTTTGAAGGGAGAGGGAAAAAATCTTATTTAATATAAGAAATTTTATTTATATAATATATAAGTTTGAAATTATTTTATGATAAATAAAATTATTATAGAGAAAAACGTAGATGGTAATAATTTCAAAGCGATTAGATATAATTTGAAAATCCTGTTAAAGTTTGAAGCGAAAAACAAAAAAATACATTTAATCAATTAAAGCAAAAAAAACAAAAAAAAAATTGAATTATATAGGCTAAAATGTATGTAGGTTTTTCCACGTTTTTTTTTTTTGTTTTTAATGGTATTTACTTATAGAATTTCTAAAATATTTTTATCAGTTAGACAAAATTCTAAGAAAACATTCCAAATTTATGTTATCCCATTTAAAACTGCAAATGTATTTGTAACATTTTTATTCAGAACTCTCTTAAATATAATTTCACCATTTTTCAAAAAATTTTCATTTAGCCTCATTTTATTTCTAAGTCAAATTAATGATAATTTTACTTGATTTCGTTAGAATTATGTTTAAAATTTTTCAATTTTGTTTTTATTCATATGTACACAAGGAATTAAAGGTAACTTCATCACTTTGATTCTTATGACTATGCTTTTTATGATGGGAATTTATAATACGGACTCATCATATAATGCTAAGTTAAATCAAATATGGTGCTATAAAAATATACAAAAACAACGTATCATTATTAAAATAAATATAAATGTCTGTATATATACAAACAAAAAATTACAATTGAGTTTATATTTAAAAAAATTAATTAGAACTATTATTATTTTACAAAATATATCCTAAATGTCTATTAAGCGTATCTCAATAAATACCCCCTTTTTAATAGACAAAAAATTAAAAAAATTATTAAATATCATATCATAATTTTATTTTAAATAGGTGAGAATTAAATAATTATCGGAATTACTTTAAATTGTTAATAAAAAAAAAAAAAAAGTAACACTTTCTAAAACAAGCCACTAACCTCTTTTGATCTAATTTTTAGTTATTTTTCATTTTTTTTTTTACATTTTTTTTGCAATGTTAATCACTTTGTTATGAATACAGGTAAATTATTCTTTAGCTAACCTGTCAATGATTCATAATTTTATTAAATGTGATATTTAGGAAAAATATATTTAAACTTTCGCCATAATAACGTACAAAATATATTTTGTATGTCATAGGTAAATGAATCATATCAATAATTCAATACAAATTGTAATACTATAATATAGTTAGTAGTATAAATGCTAGAATTAATTTGAAATGTTTTTTTTTTAATACAAAACGTTTACACGCGAATATAATTTTTTTTATGATGGAACCTATTGCTGGTATTTTCAAAACCATATTTTCTTTAACGTTAAACTACGGTCATAATTATTTACCATTATTTGTGTAAACATCAGCGGAATTTTAATCTTGAGTTAAACAAACTAAATTTATCTTAAAACAGTGATGCAGTAACATTTTAAGGTGGACATTGTACCATGATAAAAGAACAAACAACCTATTGAAGCTATCTGGGCGGGATATTGCCAAAATAATAGATGTGTTAACAGGACACTCGCCAATTTGCGAACATGCGGCCAAACTGGGTATCCCATACAATGTATCATCATGCCGCAGTTGTGGTGAACAGGATGATAAAACACCATTATACATCTCATCTGTAAATGCCCAGCAATGGGGTACTCTACACTAGGGCCAGAAGAGTAGCTATGAAAGTCGTGAAATGGATCTAATTCAATCCAATATGGTTTTAATATAAGCCTTATGATCAAGAAAATGGTAGAAAAACTGCTATCATCTTTGTCACCAATATCAAGGTCAGCCGCTTATACCAACCAACCAACCAACATTTCAAACATTAAACACAATGTTATTATAATGAATTAAAATAACATCTGAATGGGATCAAATTGGTATTTCTCTACTAATCAAATGAGTTGAAAAAGCATTTTAAATTATTAGCGTACGATTACATAAAACCAATTAAAACAATAAAACAAATTTGAGAAAACATTATCAATCAAAATATGGACTGAGCAACTCAAATAAACCGATACAACTCTGGATATAATCCAGCAATAGATCAATGAACCGTAATTTGTATTTAAGATTGAAATAAAAGAAAATTGAAATTACTATTATGTTCACTCCTTTTGGTTGGTATATATCGATACTCTCTAGAAATCTACCTTAGAAAACATAAATAGCACAAACAAGGTTTGGTTTTGATAACATTCTCTTGTATTTTTGGTTGTTAACTATGTTTTAAAATCAGCGCATTTAGTTCAAAAATAAAATTAGTTCTTCAATTTTATTTTCAGATAACTGGCGGACGCCTGTAAAGGTGATGAATCGCCAGATTTTAAGTCTGATAGGGTCTGAGTACATTCGCAGAAAAAGTGATGAAAAGTCTCCTTTATTCCTTCGTCTTTACAGCTTCTACACTACGTATTGTAAAAATACCCATTCTGACTGCATGGGTTCCTATCGGACAGAGACTGGTAAGTTTTGATAAGGCGTTCTAATTAGATAGCGGTTATAATCTTAAGTTAATTATAATCTATAAGTTAGGCAAATCGATAATTTTTTTATTCCTGCAATATTATAAAAACCATTTTGGAATAACAATTAATTAATGAGAGTATTACAAGATATTTTAAGTTTGACAAAAAACAAATGTAAAAACTTAAATAATCTTAAATGACAATAAAAAAATAACATATTCTGCTATATAAATTTGTATTTTATAGATTTTTTTTTAGAAATTTTCCATGAAAAAAAACAGGCAAATTGAAGTAAAACAAAATTCAGTAAGAAACAATATTTAATTAAAAAGAAATCAGAAAGCAAAAGGTGTTAAATTAGTCTTTGTAGTGTCTTTTTACAAGGATTATCTTGAACCGATTTTCTTTTCCAATTAAACAACCTTGTTTTGATATACGGTAAAATACTTAACTCATTACATAAACATATTATTATAAGAAAAAAACTACATAATTCATTACAAAATAATATGTTCTTTAAAAATTCAAGCGAAACATCATTTACATCTTTCCTATATTATTTAATTATTTCTCTTTGGTTGTTTAATGTTTTTTTTTTTCATCCGTATTTATACAAAGTGTCATCGCAGTAGGTACAATGTTCGATAACAGAAAGTGATAACTTCAAATGAAATATATTGAATGGTTTTCGAATGACTGTAACCTAAGTTTAAGTTGTTATTAGGTAATATCTATGTATTTATTTCTTAATATACATTAAATTCGATTATTTAGATGAAAGCTAGAGGAACATTTGGATGAACATTATTTGGAAATAATGAAGATCATTCCAAATACCTGTTATACGGTAGTGAAATTTGGTTGGTCTACAAGAAAGAAACATACGAACTACAAGTTTTTATTAACAAGTGCCTCCATATCATATGTAGAATACATTACCCAAAAAGAATACGCAATGAAGAGGTTTTGGAAACAATCGGTCGAAAAGCCAATCGAAATAGAAATTAAAAAACGAGAATATAGATGGATTAATCACGTTCTTAGAAGATCTCCTAATTGCAAAGCTAGACAAAGACAACTTCTAGAATCGAACTAATCAAGGGAAAAGAATGTTGGAACACAGCTAGGAATACATGGCGTAGAACAGTACAACGAGAAATAACACAAATGAACAAAACATGGTCACAAATGAAAATAATGGCACAAAATAGAAGCAGATGGAAAGGATTTATGGAAGCCATAACTCCAAAGGGAGTAAAATAGAAAAAAAAAAATAGACAATAGTTGAAGATAAAATTCATTTTGTTTTGAAATTGTTTGTTTATTTTACTCTTTACTATCTCTGGCCACCTCTTATACAAACTCGTCTGTACTGTTAATTATACTTTCTTTTTTATAATTATAATTTTGCTAATGGATCATTTTGTATCTAAACTAACCTAATAAAGTGTTAATTCTATTGTTACGGTTACTGTTATTCTTATTTAATAAATTAACAAACATATTGAATTTATTAACTAATGTAACATTTTTTTTTTTTATGTTTCCATTTAGTTTGAATGAAAATTCAATTCAATATGGTTTTTTTTTTTTTGTTTTTTTTTTCTATTATTCTTGTATATTCATTAAATGACAGATGACCTACTTTCATTAATTTACTAAAAATATAAAGGGCCTCCACATCTATTGTTCTTTGTTCTTCTATTTATTTACCGATTTTCAAAATAAAATTGAAAACAAAATAATATATATATATTATATATATATATATTTATATAGATATATGTATATTGTTCTTTTATTTACTCAAATGTTTACATATTATATAATATATATACATATTTTTATAAGAATTTTCTATTCTACAAATCACGTTTCAAGATTATAAATATACAGTTGTACAAATAATATATACATACATATTACATACACGCATATATATATATATATATGTATATTTTTTTTTACTTTTCCCCCAATTTTTTTTCTTTACATAAAGCTGATATATTTTGTAATTTAAACATATCGAATTGTATTCAGTTCTATATAGTACAAGTTCATTGTACTTTTTTGTATAATGAGAAAATTTGGTCACATTAATCAAAACACCAAACCACTACATTTAAGTATTTATCATACAGAAAGTATATTTAAGTGAAGCAAAATTTTTATTTTACAAGTGTAAAGTGGAAAAATTTCCATTTTGTTATAAAAAAAAAAACAAAAAAAAATAGTATATTCATATTGTCTAGGAAGTCCTTTTCAAAAAACACTTAGATAAATTTTAATAAAAAAAAGAAAATGTAATTATAAATTTTGTTTTCCGTTTGAAATATTAAAATTATATTTAGTACATTTTTTTTTAAAATTATTTTGCTATAATAGTTTTTTATTAAGATTAAAAAGAAAAAAAAAAGCAGCTTTTAATAAAAAATCAAGATTCAAGCCCCAATTTAAAACATCCACAAAGCGTCGTTTTAAGGACTACTTTAAATAAACTGTTTAATTTGCTCTTTACATTCATTGTAAAGAATTTTTCAAAAGAAGTATGAGTGGAAAATTTTATATGAATATCGTGTATAATTATTACTGTCCTAAAGCAAAAACAAATTCAGTTTAAATTAGGTTTCTATTAAATCTTAATCAAATATCTCTTTAGTTATTAAATAACAAATATCAAAAGTAGTTTCAATCAATTAAAAATCATTTCATCAAATAACTTTAACAAAATTAGTACTTTTTATACTGTTACTTATATCAAAATATATAATATATACATACACCACCAGATGTCATTTCATGATCAACAGAAGTACCCAGTTTTAATTTAACATTTTTGACAACATTAAAACGTAACGGAACTTAAAATAAATAATGGAATTACATATGTTAAAAAATTCGTCTCTTATATTATTAAAAAAAAAAAAAAAAACCGTAATCACGTATAGGAAATAAACGAAAATTTGTTAAAGGGCTTTTTTTTATGGTAATAAAAGCCACCTACCAAGTTTGAAAGATTTTTTTTTAACAAAAAAACAAATGTCAAATTAGGCATATCTATATTGATGTCAGTCAGTTTTATCAAGAATCTAGTTTGAAATCTTTTACTTTAAAAGTTTGTTCAACTTTGAAACAGTTTGAAATAAATATGTCTTGGCTTAAAACATTTTTGGTTCATAATTTGTAAGATGGTGGATAGAGTATTGATAGTTTTGAATTAGTTCTTCTGGAGTTTATTTTAATTCTTTTACGTGTTCTTGTCCTATTTTATTTTATTTATATTCTTTTTAATATAACAAAGCATATTTTAATGAATTTTTAGAAAATGGTATTGAAGTATTATATATAGGAAAAATCATTAATTTAGTCTCATTTTGCGTCATTAAGTTATTTAAAAAATTTCCCGGTTTCATTTAAAAAATTTTCAAATCTTATTTTTTACAATTTTTTTTTTGTGTTTTGTCTTTATTTAGAAATGAAAAATGTGCGGTTATTCTTAAAACTGAGGTTTTGTATAGATTTAAACAATTTTTCAGTAAAAAAAATATAATAAAAAAAAAAAGAAATGGAACATTCGTGATTATTTAAATTTCTTTTTTTTTTTTTGGTACAATAAAAACTCAGACACAAAACAAATACAAAACAAAAAACACATTGAATGAAAATCAAAAACAAATACAAAAAAAAAAAAACAAAAATTGGACTTATGGGAAGTGAAAGAAAATTTCAAAATAAAATTTAAAGTGGGATACAAACCGCAAAACAAAAGCAGAAAACAAAAAACAAAAAACTTTACTATACTTAAATGACGTCAACACAAACGTCAGATAGAAGTGAAAAGACATTAGAATAAAAAATGATATATGTATATATTATGTATATTTTTTCTCCTTTTCTACTTAAATTTTTAATGTGGATATAATTTTTTTTTTTTTTTTGAGTTCTGATTTATTGGACCATTTTTATTCTTTTCTTTAGTTTTCTTTTGGGAGAATTTAAGAACATCTTCATATATATAAAAATAAAGTAATAACAATGACATATTCTAAATGTTTACATTGTAAATGTATGTAGATGTATTGTATAACTAATGAAATATGAAAATCTATGAAGGATATTAATTTGTATGTCATTTTGATTTTTGTCTTTTTGTCTCTGATTTTTTGTCTATTTTAAATTTCATCTAATTACAATATGTATTTTTATTTTTTTTTTTCTTTAATAGTTTTTTTTTTTATACCTATTAACAATTAGATCAGTTCGAATATTTTATGCGGCACACTTGACGACAAAAAGATTAGAAAAATAACCCCGACAGCTGGGTCATGAGAGTAAAATACAGAGCTTTACAACGATACTTTGGATAGATATAAGATTTGTAATAGGTGATTCATAATAGAAAATTAAAAACATATTGCTAATAGTTAAATTATGATAACTTGAATGAATCAATTTTGTAATAACATATTTAATGAAGAAATTTTATATAATGACAGCAATTGTTAGACAAACTATAAACAATGAATTGCAACACAAGATATAATTTGGCATTTTCAAAAAGATATTTTCATATTTTATCATACGAATTACCTAAACATATTAAACTTCGAATATCTTGAGCTGTGTAGTTGCTGATTGTACCATTCTTAATAATATTTCGAGTAATTAAAATAAAGGCGAAAAAAAGTATGCTTTCGCATAAATTTTTATAAATGGTAATGATGTCATTTAGAGATAATGGTTCGAATGCATAAAACTGAGCTTGTACTTAAAATCATCTGGAGTCATAGCAAAATAAATTCATTATATGTACCGATTTTTTTGTATAATTTTTGAAAGTACTTCTGTAAATGTTTTCGAAACAGTTGATTGGTGAATCACCACATCAACTCCTACATCAGATTGAAATCCAGGATTACCAATAATGTACCTTAAGAATGTTTAATTTTTCAAAATTTGATAGTGCACCCCCACCTCTGATTTTATAATTTTCCTCTAAAAATGTACATCAACTAAAATTTTTATATTTTTTTCAGGTTTTGTTACGATATTATTATTAAAATCTCTAGACTATGCGGTTTAAGTATCATTTAAAAGAATACTTTTATTTCGAAATGTTAGTTCTATTTCTATGGTTGACTAGTGTATGAAAGTGCCATTTCTGTTAGTTACGCTGTGAATGCAATGAACCTTATAGCTGTATAATCTTATAGTGTAAGAGTTCGATCGCCAAACAATACAGACAATAATCACTATAAAATGTATTAAAATTAAAATAAATTAATAAAAGTCCTTAACTAAATAAAACTTTATACATATTAAATGGACCGCATAATATTCAGTTGACAAAAAAATTAAGATAGAAAATGTCTCTATTAAAATCAAATTTAATTAAGTATAGAAACAAAAACAAAAAAAAATTTATAAATTTTAAAAACCGCTTAATTAAATAAAGTAAAAATAAAAGATTTTGCAAAACAAAAAAAAAAAACAAAAAAGAAAAATAAAAATAAATCGATAACATAAATTCTTCGAAGCAATATTAATTTATTAAAAAATTTTTTTTAATTAGAAAATTAATTGATTTTCTCTATAAAAGAGAAAAGAAAAACAAAATTTAATTACACCAAAAAAAAATTTTTTTTTTTGTACATAATTTGTTATTGGTCTATAAAAATAACTAAGTATGGCCAATTTTTTTTTTTTTTAATTTTTAAGTGAAATCGTAATTAATTTAATTTAATAAATTGATTTTTAAACTTAAAATCCACGAATTGACATAACAGCTATAGATGTAACATTTACCAGCACATCCAATTTTTTAAATATTTGATTTACGATAAGATACGATATGTTGGATCCCTATTATATACGATATTGAAATTTGTAAGCTGTTAGATAGTAATTAATTGTTTTCATCAAATTCATAAAAAAATTTATAAACTGAGTCTCTCCCGTAAACAAATGAATAAATACACATAGATTATAGAAAAACAGAGCACCTAAACAAAAATGATAAATACAATACAAAAGGAAGAAAACTAAAGCCTTTCCGGTTAGAAATATATAACTATAAATCGAAAATATAGAATAAATACTTCAATTAATTCTGAAAATATAAATTGTTAAAAGAAGAATCGTGGACAAAATATTTAATTATTCAATTTATTTAATGCAAAATTGACAAAAGTATTATGCCCAATCTTTAACCAATCCGACGTAATACACGCAGTGTAGCTCTTTCCCATAATTACGTAGTGGAGCCTATTAGAACTAGAACAAAGAAATATAGTAAATTATTCTTCGCTCAACTGTCCAAATTGTGGAACAACATTGGACGGTTGGTGGTTTTAGTAGGTAAAAATCTCACACTACAAAAGGGGTCTAGATTCTACTTGGTTTCTTTTGAAGATTTACAACTCCTGCAGAAAAAACAAATAAAATTTGTCACCTTTGAGAATGACCTTTCAAATACGAAACACGTAATTTCACCAATCTCTAAAGTTGAAATTATACTTTAAAAAAAAAACCTGATCTAATGAATTAAAAGAACAGATAAAATAAACCATAATAATTTATAATTTATATAAAAATGTACATTGGAAAAATAAAAATTAAGAAAAATCTGTTTGATAAACCCTTATATTCATCCAACCAAAAAGAAGATCGCTCTTTTTATTCATCTTTAATGTTATATGTATGCATAAAAATTTTCTTTTTTCATTTAAGAATTTTCCATTTTAATTTCATTGAAAAAAAAATAATTATTGGAAAATTCAGATAATCAAATTAAAAAATTTATTACTCTTAATTTCATTTCATTTAGTAGACTTAGAGAAAAATTTTGGTAAAATATAAAAATTAAAAAAAAAAAAAAGTGTGAATAAAACTTGTAATTAAAAAAATGAATTAAAGCGACACAAAAAGTATGTGGAAAAACTATTTTTTAAAAGATTAAAAGATTTTTTAAAAATTAAATAAAAATTCCAGAATATAAAATTTTCGAATTTTATTTGATCTGTGAAAAGAAAATATATTAATAAATTTATGAATATTATTTTAACAATAAATAAGATTATGTAAATGTTAAGACTGTATTTACACAGTCATCGAATTATTTTGTTAGTTTCGTTGTACAAAACAACTTTAATCAATGTTTAAAAATCAAATTTTTGTCGTAAAATATGAAGTGATTTCATAACCAAATTTTAATTTTAAATGAAAATAAATTTAATTAAGTTTAAATTTATAAAATTTATTTTAATTATAAAATATTATTCAATTTCGCTAATATTAAATTTAACAAAATGTCCAACTTTGATCTATCTGATTTAGATCGGTTAAACTAAAAATTTTTATCCATTAAAATCATAAGATAAATTAGTTTGATATCTTTAAATATCAATTTTCTTTCAAATTTTGTATCCAATCAAACAAAGTTGAATAAAAATTAGACAAATTTTGTTTGATATGTAAATTTTTTTCTTGCAAACATTTTGTTCTTCTTATTGTAATGTTTTTTGGTGATCCAAAATTATTTAAACAAAACTTCATGCACAATTCTTCACTTTTGAATTTTATCAGATTTATTTATGTATAGGTTCTTTTAATATTACTTTTCTAGTAATTTAATAATATTAATTTAAAGTATTAAAAAATGTTATGTATCTATTAGTAGTTTTTCAATGTAGGGAAACATATGTATCTCATCCAACCCAAACTACAAATCCCGGAAAAAAAAACATTTTGAAGGAAAGAACCAACATTTTTTTTAAAGTACATTTATGTATTTTTAGAAAAAGTTTTTAAATGTATCTAATAATTTATTTGCCAATATATTAGAAAAACACAGATACTATTTTTTTGGTACATTTTTCAAAAACTCATTTGAAAAATTAGCTTATTAGTATTACCCTGTCCGTTTGTTTACAAAACTCCTACATTGTTTAAGATAGAACAATGAAATTTTAACAATGGTTTGGTTTCTTAAAAAATTTATGTTGTAAAACAACTTTTTTATGTAACGCATTACTAGAATTTAGAATTTGATTTTATAGTTATGTGAAAATGAAAATTTTAGAAGATTTTGCTTTCTTCATATTTCCGCATTATTTTAAGATAGAATCTTGAAATTTTAAGAAAAGAAAGATTATTAATTAAATTAGCATAAGTTAAGTCAGAAATAATAAAAAATTTTTTGTACTCCTTTTTTAAGTAAAAAAATGAAAATTTGCTATTTTTCGATAGGTACATGTTCAAATTTTACATGTACCAGTTTTCTTTTTTTAAGTGAAAGTCAAAAGATCACGTTCCATGATCATGTTTTTACATATCTTAGCAACTTTTCTTATACATATGTATAATTTCCTTAAAATTTAAAAAAAGTATCTCTTGATTTTTCATAATTTCATCTTACATAAAACAAAATTTTGGTGCAAGTCAGTCAGCATTCTAAACTTTTTTTTATTGTGAGTATTTTAAAATCTTTAGTTTTACATTCTATCTTTTTATTCTTTTATTCCAGTGAATGTTTATAATATAAAGCATTATTATTTGATAAATTACATTTCTTTACATCATAACTTTATGAAGAATTCAAAAATTTCATTACTCAGATTTAATTGATAACCTGTGACCATTTAATTTGATGATTTGTAACTAATAACAGTTTAATGTTAAAAAACCTAATTACAGTATTAAAATGCCTAAAATATGATTATCATATGTAAAAAGATTTCAAATTTCCGATCTAAGAAGAGCCGTGTTTTAGTTTACTTTACATGAACTTTGCATTGAACAAAGCAAATGGATTTAAAATCATTCTTATAATTTAATTAGAAATAGCTATATAGAAATTTTATGAACAAATGTTGTTATTTTTTTTTAATTAACATTTTTATTATTTCTCTCTCAATAAAAATTTCAATAAAATCTTTATATATTTTTCGTAGACATTAAGATTATATTGAATAAATATATATACAACTATTATTTTTAAATACAAATGAAAAACAAAATAATTTTCTTTTAAATACTTACATTAATTGAAACCACAACCATTTTATTTAATTTTTTTTTTTTTTTACAATCACTATACTTTAATAATTTTTTTTACAAAAAGCAAAATAATAATTTTACGTTATAAAATGCACTTAAAATTAATGAGAATAATTTTTATGTCAATGTCAGGTGTTAAAATTCTCACTATATTTTCTTTCATATAAATTAAAAAATTGAATAACAATATAAAAAAAAAAAAGTGCACCAAAATGCATAATTAATAAAAAAAACAAAACACAAAATAAATTTTCTTTTTTTTTTTATCGTTAAACGACCGTAAAAAAAAAATAAAAAACTACAACATAAAATCTGAAACGCCCGTAATTAAGTTGTTATATTAAATAACGTTAAATATAAACTAAAAAAAAAACATATATTGTATAAAATTTTATATACATTGTATGGATACCTTATATGAAAAAAATTATTTAAAAAAAATTATAAAAAAAAAAAAAAATAAATTTTCCATATTGTCATAAAAATATGATAAAACATAAAAAAAATAATAACAAATTATAATTTTTCTATAATTTTTCATGCTTTATAATGCCTGAATTTTCTTATCAGTTTTTTTTTTTTTCCAATTATTATTATTTACACGGTAAACTTCCACAGTTGCTAAATTTCAAATAAACTAAATATAAAAAATATAAAAAAAAAAACAAAACACTATATTTTCATCTTTTAAAGAATAAATGAATATTTGATATCATTATTTTGATTAATTATATCTTTACATGCAATCGTTACTGTCCAAAAAATAAAAAAAAAAAACAAAATAAAATAAACCTTATAACCATCTTCACACCTGAATTATAATTTCTTTTTTTTTTTTTAATAATATGCACATATACATATACATTCATAATTATATTCATATTAATATTTTGTTTTGTTTTTGCTTTTTTTTAGGAAAGGTATTCTGATTTTTTCACTTTGCTTATAATATATATACACACTATATATATATATATATTTGTTACTTTAACAAATTCAGTATACCAAAATGAAGTATTAAAGTGAACAATTCCTGTTATTCTGAAGAAGGTCTATAGAGAAAGAATATTATACTAAAAAAAAGTTGATATAGCTCAGTGTATTGCAGCTGACGCACAAATATATTTCTTTTAACATAATTTGTGTTGTAGAAGAGAACTGTGATACAATATAGAAGAATATAAATCGAATAAAATGCATTCAAATCTGATATAAGTCAAAAGTAAGAAAAGAAGTAAGGAAAATTACAACCTAAAATAAAATTAAAATAAACAAAACATAACATATAATATTATATGTTCTTGTACTACATTTTTGTTTTTTACACTCATTATGTTATGTTTTAATGGCGAAATAACATTTTATAAATATATTTTGGGAGCGAATCGAAATCTCTCAAATTAAAATTTCGTGCTTCAAAATCTCGTACTTTTGTAAATCTCTTTTTTTAAAAATCTTGTATTTTTAAATCTTGCATGTCAAAATCTCGTGTCTTTTCGGAGGTTTTCCAAGTGGATGCAAAATTAAGGTTCCAATAATTTGATTAGCGAGGTTTTGGAGGTTCCATCTCTTTTAAATGCCATGTTGTTCAAATATGTGTGTAAAAGAAATTATTAGGAGGGATTTGATAATTGGTTATTAAATTAAAGTTTTAATACCTTGTTTAGGGTGGTTTTGGGGGCGGCATTCTGCTCTGTATTAAATGCCTTGTTGTTGAAATATGTAAGTAAAAAAAAGTAATTAGGAATTTTAGACTTAGTTACAAAATCAGAGTCTCAATAATTTTTTTAGCGAGGGTTGGGGGGCTGTAGCTCCACTATTTTAAATGTCTAATTGTTGTTGAAATATGTATAATATAAAACAAAATAATTAGGAGGGATTTTATAGTTGGTTACAAAATCAGGGTTTAATAATTTGTTTACGCGGGGATTTTAGAGTTAAAAAAAGAAAATTAGAATTAAAATTTTATGTATATCTATTAAAAAATATTTTTAACTTTTTCTTCTTTTAAATTTGGCCGAAAACAATTAAGTTTTTTAATAAAGCCGAAAACAAAAAGTTCATAACTTTGACTTTAATTCAAATATGGAATTGAAGTAAGACAAAAAAAATGCATTACCGCTTTATTTCAACTAACCTCTAATTAAAGAAAATATTTATTTGGTTTTAAAAAGCAAGATTTTGAGACACGAAATATTAATAGCTAAGATTTCGTTGCCAATATTTTATAGATATATAAAGAATTAAAGAATCCTAATATAAATTAAATTGAGTCTATGGGTCAAATATACATATAAAAATGAGTTTAAACTCAAATTTAACTTTTTTAAACAAAAACTACTCTTGAACTTGCAGTGTTGAGTGAACAAGTTCGAAATAAATTAAAATTTTACTCAATAAAAAATTTTTGAATAAAATGAAATTTTTATTTAATGACCCTCGGTTTTTTGACATTCATTTTTAACGAGTATCCTACTATATGCAGTTATAAATAATTATAACTGAAATTTTTTGATAATTATTTTAGCATTTCCATTTCCATTTTATTTTGTTTTTTTTTTTTTAATTTTTGAAATTTATCAAAATACTACTTATTTATATAATATACATATACATATATATTTCTATATACATACATATGTATTTAATTGTAATTATAATTACGGAAATCTGTTGTGGCTTTAAAAATTATGAATTTTTGTCAATATACATATAATGGTTAATGATGATATGAGTAGAGATATGATATTGTTTTTTTAATTTTTATTATTATTTAAGTGTTTAAAAAAAGTTCATGTCACGGTAATAGTATAATTTTGTTTACGTCATCAATTTTTGAAAGAATATTTAATTGAATTCTGTCTACAATTATTTCAATATTAATGATATGTCAGCACACTAACAACAAAACATTAAATTATGAAATCGAATTTTTAAGGTAATAAAAGAATTGGGTTATAGAATTTTTGCGAATATACAAGTTTTTATGAGTATATATACATGCACGGTTATGTATATATTATAATATGTACATGTACTTATGTTGTTTTTTTTTTTTTATCAATTATTGAAAATTTTTTTGTGAATTTAATGACGTAGTTGAAAGTGACTTTTGGATTTTGTTTTAATTTATATTGATTTTAAAAAATTATTTTTCAATATATGTTTTTTTTTTGTTTTATTAAATGTAGTCGAAACGATGTTGTCAAAATTGGTAAATTTAATAAAAGCAAAAGTTAATATTTAGTTAAAATTTAAAGTAATAGTAAGAAAATAAATAATGCATATTTAATTTAAAAGTTAAGCTTGGAAGCTAGAAATTTTTTTTAATAATTTAAACATATGGTTTCTAACTTAAATCCAGCTGTAATTTACGTTTATAGGTTACCCGAGACATATAAAATAAATTTATATGATTTTATATTTTGATTGGTTACAAATTGTTTCCTTTTCCACTGCTATATTGAACATAGACCATCCATAGTACCTAAGTCATTTAGTATATAAATCTTTTCTTATAAGCAAGCTTCTGATTCTCTGATGAAATAATAATAATAAAACATAATTCTTGTATAAGAGAATAGATGGCGTAAAAATAAAAGAAACGTCTTACTCTAGTACAATAACTACAGTCAAGTAATCAACGGCTTATTGAAAGTAATGATTATTCACGTAACTGAAGCTTAGTCATCAAATATGAAAATATGAATAATAAATGACTTAGTGAATGCCCCATGCTCGTCTTATAGGAATGGTAAGGGTATCCGCTAAGTCAAACAAAAAAAAACAAAAAAAAGTTTCTGATTCTGGAAACACGACGTTCACTAAGCCATTAATTACTCGGCAGTAGATATTGCACAAAACTATGACATATATTTTTATTTGTGCGCCATCTATTATCTTATACAAGAATTATTTTATTTATGTTTTATTATGTATATATACTTATTTTTTATTTAAATATATCTTTTAAGATAAATTAATTTTTCTTTATTAATCTATAAATGACCGAGCAAGGGTTTTAATCTAGATTTTTCTCTTAATCACTACACCATTGGTTAAATAAAGGAGTAAATAAAAAAAAAAATTAAAAAAAACGAGGAAGAGTGCAGTAGAGTAGACTGTGTCAACTCTGGGACACCCGTATGAACGTAATATATCCTGTTTCTATAAAACTTGATCATCTTTTAAAAACATTCCGATATTTTAGTACCGAACTACAGAGATATATTTATGTAAATTGTGGAGTTGTATGACAGCTACCTGAATCTATTGCGCCTAGCTTCATTAAGTTCCAAAAGGTGCAAGAAGCCTGAACCGGCTGCTCTAGACCAACCAAATTTTAACAAAAGTTGTTGGCCTATAACTCGACACCTCTTTACTAAATTTCAGGTTCCTAGCTTCAATAGACACTGAGTTATTCTCATTTAAACGGATAAGTTGTATGGCAGCTACCCGAACCCGTCGCACCACCACAACCAAATTTTGCAAAAGTGGTTGCCATAAAATTTGATCATCATTTGCAAGATTTCAGACGCCTAGCTTTATTAAGTTCGAAGAGGTGCAAGAAGCCTGAACCGGCTGCTCTAGACCAACCAAATTTTATAAAAGTTGTTGGCCTGTAACTCGACACCTTGTTACTAAATATCAGGTAGCTAGCTTCAATAGACACTGAGTTATTCTCATTTAAACGGAGAAGTTGTATGGCAGCTACCCGAACCCGCCGCACCACCACAACCAAATTTTACAGAAGTTGTTGCCATAAAACTTGATCATCATTTGCAAAATTTCAGAAACCTAGCTTGAATAGATACTGAGTTATTTCTATATAAAGATAGAAGTTGTATGGCAGCTACTCGAACCCGCCGACCGAAAATGTTGGATTTAAATAGCAAAACTAACAATTTTGCAAAAATGCCGTAAAGCCTCTTAGCTCCATTATTTTTTGAGTTATCGTGCGGACGGACGGACGGACGTACATGGCTCAGTACATGGCTAATCGACTCAGAATTCGATTCTGAGCTGATCCATACCTTTGACACTATATCTAGCTCGACTCCTTTAAGGTGTCACAAACGTAATGGCAAATTTATTATACCCTTGAACATAGTTCATACGGGTATAAAAATTAAATAATTTTAATGGAAATTTTACACTTTGATATTTGGTAAATCATGATTACATTTAAATAAATTTTTATATTTAATTTCGGAAACTTATATATATACATATATATGTATATTTATATGTTTTTCTTCTTATTTTGAAAATACTTTTCTATATAAAAATATTTCTTATTGTAAAACAAAATTCATTATAAATATTAAAAAAAATGATTAAACTTATTTTACAATAAAATTTAATAGAAAATTTGTTGGCAGTTTATGGTATAAATACAACCTTAAATTTTTAAACGATCTGTAAAAATTTGTATTAAAATATGTAATAAATTTAAATTAGGAAAACAAAAAATAAATAAATACATAATTAACAAAATCGTTTATTATTTACTAGAAAACAATTAAAATCACCTATCAGAGAAAACCATTAAAATAACTTTAAATATAAAAATTTAAGTTTTAAATGTAATAATAATTTTAATTCAGACATAGATAATATTTATTTACTCTATTTAATTTAAAATAAATTAAACAATACAAATTAAACTATTAAAAACTTGCATGAAAAAGCATTCGAATTTATTATGTAAATCAAGAATTTTGTAGTAAAAACTTCCCGTCTGATATGTTGTATAATCCATAGAATTTGTATAAGTAAATTTTATCGATGATTTTCTAGGTCATAAGTAGTTTAGTCTATGATTTAAAAAATGCTAATGATGTAAGAAATTTTTACTTATTAAAATTTAAACTAAAATTTCACAACGAAAAAAAGATGGGAAAAACTAGAACATAATAGTTAGAAATATAAAAATAATTGAGTTTTTTGGTTAAAAAAATTTTGAGAAGATTTTTCTTCAATTTATTTTGTACAAATAATGAAGAAAAAATAAAATTAAAATGAACAAATATTCTTTATTTAAATTGCATTCTTTGAATTTATAATTATTGTTAATACATATTTTTATTTTCATAATAAATTGTTAAATATTATTTTTTCTTCCAGCGAAATTAAAATTCTATCTAAATTTTCTATTATTTTATGGTATTTAAATGTAATGACGTCATTTTAAGTAATACATTATGAGAAAAATTTTCAATACATAAATTTTAGTAAAGAGCATTAATTTTTAGTTTTATTAGCGGAACGTTATTTGTATAATATCTACTTTTTGAAAAATTTAGTTTTTAATTTACTCTGTCCATCTGTTTCCATACAACTTATAAACCGTTTATAATGGAACACTATTATTGTATAAGATAATAGATGACGTAGAATAAAAGAAACGTCTTAGTCTTGTACAATAGGTACAGCCGAGTAATCAATGGCTTAGTGAAATTAATGATTCACGAAACTGAAGCTTAGTCAAATATGAATCATAAATGACTTAGTGGATGCCCTATACTCCTTATTAGAGTGGCAATGAGAGAAAAAAAAAATAATGGAACAATCAAATTTTAATTAATGAAATTAAGATGAAACATTAAAAATGAATAGGCCTCATTAATTTCATAGAACAACATTTTTATGTATAGACTAAAAATGATTAAATTACAACTAGATTGCGGAGCTACACCATCTTACAGTTGAAAGCTTATTTTTAAGTATTTATACCTCAAGATCTGATTTTTTCTGCAAAATTTTAGTTTCTCTGTATCTCCTCTGAAATACTTTTAAATAGAAAATTTTTTTGAGAAGACTTTGTTTTATAGAATAAATATAAATATTTGTTTTTAGTAGTTCCCCCTGTTTAGGACCTATTTGTGGTCCAAATTAAAATTCGCTATTTTTAGATAACTGTATAGTCTGGACATCTGAATGTCCTCTAATAACTCTATATAGAGTTATTTTAATAAAAATTAAAAAAAATAAAGTTATCTTAATAATAATTAAATAAAAAGTTACAAATTTTAACAAATGTTTAATTTTTCTTGAAAATGTTCTTCTTTAAAAACTTAAAGGAAAACAAATCCACCTTATACACCAGATATTTTTCCGCTGCCTTTTGATTTTGAAATCTTAAATTTAGAACCAAAAAATATTTGTTTTTTTCCGGGTGACTTATTAAAAGTTTTTTTTATTGATTTATGTACATTTAATAGCTTATTGCAGATTTTCAAATTTCTAGAGCAAGAATATGCATAATATTTTTAGGAAAACTTAAATTGGAAAAACTTAAATAGGTTTGAAATATTTACAAATGTAAGGCATGTACAATATAAATTTTAGAACTTTTACAATTAAAGACTAATAATGGTTCTAAGTGGAACACTCTCTACATATATGAAAGTAAATACATGTTATATTATGATCTTATATAAGTAATTATGTAAATAATACTTATATTATGATCTTATATACATGTAAATAAAAAATTAAAATAATTTAATGCATAATGAAGAGCAGAAGTGTTCTGGAACAATGTAATAATATCCAAGTTTGTGGAATCAAATAATTTTTAAATTCCTTTAATCCCCCCCCGCATTTCAATATATTTTAGTATAGAATTATCAGAAAAATATAAAAAAGAATTAAAAAGCTATAGTTTATATAATAATACATAGTTACCATATTTTAAATAAATCTGTAGAAAAAAAGCACTTACCTAGAAAGAAACAAAAAAAAAAAAAATTAATTTTAAATTATTTAAGGTTTTTTTAAGAGTATTTTTGTTTTTATATACTCGTATTATTATAATTATTACGAAATTTCTATTAATTAAATTTATAAATTTCTTTAACATTTTCTATGAATTTGAAGTTTGTATTATTTTAAAGAAAAGATAAGTTCTAGCCATTCACACCCAAATGGATTCACAGAAAAAAAAATTTACATAAATACAATTCACAGATATTCAGAAAAAAATTCAATTACCAGAAAAAGAATTCGACCAATTTACAGATAAAAACATTTCTGACAATAGTGTGAAAGCTTTTTTTCGAGATTGTGTCATATTTTATTTTATTTAAGTACTTGTAGTGTCATATGACTTTATTTTTTGTTAGTTGCCTGTAGTCAAATGAAAATACAAGCAAGTGAAATACAGTCAAATGCAATACAGCCTTGTGATAGTAACCTTTTTTTTTTTGGGAGTACAATGTTATTTTAAGGATTTTTGAATTGAGTTCAAATAAGAATTTCAATAATTTATTAGGATTTTATATTGGCGGGATTTTGGAAAACGGTATTTCGAAAAGGTGAGATTAAAAACGTGAACTTTTCGTTCAGAATTTTATAAATCCCCCGATTTCAAGATTTTGTCCCAAAAACACTTTTTCTCTAAATTTTTTTTCCAGATTTTGGAAAATAAAAAGAATTTTCTGATTTTCAATACATCGGTTGTGGCCTTTTTTTATTTATTTAATATTAGGTACAATGGTACATAAATGTACCATAGGTAGCTTTAACCTATCTTTCCAAGTTGAAATGTGGGGTGCTTATATATACATAAAATTATAGATAAATATACTAGAAAAGTATTGAAAATAGTATGGGTGCATTTGACCAAACCCTCGCTAAACCATTTATTGAGTATTGAAGTATAATTTTATTACTCAGTTCTGTAGAAAGAAATATTAACATAACTCAATATTTTAACTCAATAATAACTCAATCATTCTATTAAAGGTGTAGACCTTTCCCCAAAAAAATTCCTATACAAGATCCTTAGCTTCATTTCGTTGATATAAGAAACATATTACATAAAAAAAAAGCTATAACTCAATGATTTAAAAAAAAACTGAAAACAACAATAAAGTGTAAATGTTCTATTTTATCAACTTATCATCACTTCACATTTTACATTATTTTTAAATATATGTATATAAGTATGCATATTATATCTAAACGATTATAAAATTTTATACCTATGTTAATATATTTTTTTTATAGCAGCTTAAAACTATAATTTTATTTATTGTCAATAAAATATTAATAGTTATTTGTAATAAATTTCAAATTGTAATTTATTACATTAATTATTTAAAATTAATTTCTTTATTAATAGAAAAATTTTATTTTATTTTTACCGTTTTTATAAATAAATAAAAAAATCCCACTTACGCAAACACATTATAAAATGAATTTTAAATTATTTGTTAATTTAATAATATGTTAATTCAAATTTCAAATGGCAACAATTTTGATGTTGACATTTCAATAAAATTTTAATACATTAAAGTGACATCTATCTATTCATTAGCCACATTTAGCGATAATTTGATATCAAAATATTACAAAAAAAAAAAAAAAATGTATAAATTTATATATTTTTTTATTTAAAAAATTAATTATGTTTCCCATACATTAAATTTATTTTAAATAAACTGAAAATATATAAATAATTTATCAAATATATTTGTTTTTTGATTGTTTTTTATAATTTTTGATCCTGAAAAACATTAAGTAAAATAAAATTTTTTATTTTGCTAAATTTTAGATTTTTCTCTGTTTTAACTGATATTTTTTTACTTCAATATTTTGTTTCTTTAATATTTTAAATTGTATTCGAAAATAATTTTAAAAAAAAAAACGAAAAAAGTTACGTTTTCCACAATTGCGAAAGGACTACGTTCATTGTAAGTACTTTCAGACATTTTTATTACATTTTAATTTTAGTGTGACAGCTAGCTGCGTATCTAGAGCGAAAAACAACATTCATTGTAGATGAGTATAATTTTTAACGTACATATTTGACAATAATTTTGACAGTATACCATTTGAAATGGCAGTTTGACGCAATAAATATAAATGAGGCATATAGTTAAATTTTAAAATAATAAATATAAATAAAATATTAATTTATTGGTACGATTATAGTAAGAATGATGTACCAATTCAAATGTACGAAATATGTTGTATTTGATTATTTATTTAGACATTTAATGGAATACAGTTTTTGATAAAATATCTAAAAATTACTTTGATTCATCAAAAAATAATTATTAGTTGTGATAAATAATTAAAACTTTGCTAATTTTGTTATATTTAAAATTTAATTTTAAATCTATTTGCATCTTTGAAGAATCAAAGAATATGAAACGTCAGTTTAATTAAAATCGATAAAAATAAGATAATGTTAAGTTTTAATTCTATTGTTTATAAAAAAAAAAGTAAAATGATTCATTTGTTAAATATCCATTGAAAGCATACTTATGTGTTAAATTGCTTTTCATTTTAACATATATTTTGTGGTTAAATATTCTAGGGAAGAATTGAAAATTTAAAAATTACATCGAATGGCTAAAATAACTGAAAATATTTTTAAGACAAAATCTGCAAAAAAATTAAATTTTTCTGACGTAAACGTAAATGACACTTAATTTTATTTAAAATTATTTTTTAATTAGTAAGTCGAGTAACTTAGTCGTAAGTAATTTTACAATCTCAATTTAATAATAATGTAAATGTGTAAATATACATATATTTGCTTTAGACAAAAGGGTTAAAGAAAAACTAGACCTATTCGAAAAATGGGAAAATGAAAGAAAAACCAGATTAATTATTATTAAAAATTTGAAAAATTACCACCATACATTTTGCATTTTTTTAATTTTTAATTATTTTGATATTAAACTTGACAAATTATCCTATAAGTATTTAAATTCGATTTAAAAGACATAATTTTATATTTTACAAATTAAAAATAATTTAACATTCACAAATTTAAATTTATCTACGTTGTCTACAAAGTACAAAAGTGGCAAAGATAAGTGCTGTGTTGTTTTTTTCTCTTTATTTATTTATAAATATTGCCAAGTAAATTTTACGAATTGAAACATTTTACGGTGCCGTGAAACAATGCAATACGCAATAAAGTTATAATGGCCTTATATTTCGCTTTTGAATGAGAAATAAAGCCACAACGCAAATTTTTTCGCATACAATTACCATACAATTCATGATCTGGAAAAGGAGGCAACCCTGATTTCCTAACCAACTCTTAAAATACTTCCTAAAAAAGAATTTCGCATATACATATATGTATTTAAATATTCTGGAAAAAGCGTATAACCCTGATTTTGAATTCAACTATAAAATTCCTATTTTTGCACTTTATTTATTTATATTTAATTTGTTTACTATAAAATAAAAATTTGTAGGGGCCTCGGTGGCCTAGTGGATAAGAGCGTATAAAAGACGCGGTAAACACTAAGCGAGTGTGGGTTTGAATCCCACACACGTCGGAAGAGTTATTCCCCCTTACGACACTTACAACCACGCCTGTACAGGAAAGGCTGTGTAATTTCCTGTCCACATTTATGTGGCAGAGAAATGCATTTAAAAAACAAAAATTTGTATCAATTTTACTATATGACTTTAATTCGTAAGGTTTTAGAAAATGATGTGATGGCCTCATTTCGCAAAAATTCAAAATTCAAATGCAAAAAAATTCGCGATATGGCTTTATTTTTCATTCAAAGGCGAAATAAGGGTATTATGGATTTATTGTGTATGGGTTTATTTCACTGTCCCACATTTTACATTGTATATGTCTATTCGATTTCAAAGTAAAAAAAACTTATTTTAAATTATAATTTAATCAAAGAAATATTTTATTTTTTAACTTTTGAAACATTTATTTTTAAAATAAAATGATTTTTTCGGTTTATGTAATTTAGTTACAAAACTTTATATTTAACTTATGCTATATTTAAATAAAAATATTATTTTAATTATATTTTGTATTCCAACAAGTATTGGAAGAAAAGAATTGTTGATTTTCTAAGAAAAAAATCTGACATTTAGAAATCAGGATGGAATTACTATTTTTTATAAGAATAACATTGCCAACAGATTTATTCCTTTGTCCACCATTTTTATTTCAGTTTCTAATTTAACAAAATTTTTCTTATAATTTTCTATTCCATTAATAAATATTTAATATATAAATAAAATTTGTAATATTTGTAATATTTTATTAATATTTCAAGTTGGTTCATATATCATAAGTTTTTGAAGTTATAAAAGACAAAATAATTTAAAGAAGAATTTAAATTATTTATAAGAGCAATGAAAACTATTTATTAGGTTAAGTTCAATTTAAATTAAAATATGAAAATTTTATTTTATTATTTATTATTTTATAAGTTTTCAAAATGTGTTTAAACTACGAAACATATTTGTAAAATTCGATATAAATCTCTTGTGTGGGTAAATTTGATCGCATATCTGTATAAATAAATCTCAGCGAGGCTCTGTCACATAAATATGGACAGGAAATTATACAGCCTTTCCTGTTCAGGCGTGGCTGTAAATGTCGTAAGAGGGAATAATTTTCACGACGTGTATGGGATTCGAACCCACACTTCCTAGGTGTTTACAGCGTATTTTGTACGCTCTTATCCATTAGGCCACCAAGGCTCACTGTGGTATTTATAATTTATTTTAAAACAATATTTAATTTATAGAATAAAATAATACAAATAAATTATTAAATATAATCATTTAATAAGCATAAAATTTTAAAATATAATCAACTAAACATATTTTTATCCAATGAAAAAAAAAAAACAGAGACATACATATTTTAATATTCATATAACACAACAAAAAAAAAAGAAAAATTTTTTTTTTTAAATATCAGTTTCACTTAACCATTTTCTTTCTTATTAAGTGCTTTTACGTTTTCAACTTAATATTAAAAATCGTAAATTTAAAAATGAAAATATTCACTTTATTTCTTTTAAAGATAAAATTTTATATATAACTATGTATGTACTTATATGTATTTTCATATTATATAAATATAATAATATATTACATTTACTTATATCTTTTATTTACATATGGATGAACATTATTATGTACAATTATACATATATCAAATTTTTTTTTTTTTTTAAGCATACTAAAGTTTCATTGTTTTTTACTCCATCTGTTGCTTAACAATGCTGTTATATAGATCTAGGACGTTTTTAAGTAAAATTTTTTCTTTTATTTAAATTTTTATTTTTTTTATTTTCATTTATTAATAATTTTTTTTATGTACATATATAACTATATAAGTTATACTTCTATACAGTTATGTTCAAAATAATAACAAAAATTTTAATAATTATAAAATGATTTTAATAATTAATAATTAAAATTATAAAATGACGTACTTTTTTAATTATACAATTATATAATAACTAAAAAGTAGTTTATTAAAGTACTTTTTTAAAAAGTACTGATTTTACTCCATAACAAATAAAATGGCATATTTTTAATCGTTTTGATTCGAGAATATTTCAAAATAAAAAATTTACTCTTTAACATTTTAATCAACCGTTATTTTATATTGATCTATTTTTGAGATCTATGTGCTATTATTATATTACTTTTCCAAATTTAAATTAAAATAAATAACCGTATTCTTCATAAAAATTTATAATTTGCGTTTTTTTTTTATTTCAAGTGAGGAAAAATTCAAAATAGTTAATTTTTTTTCCTGAAAGAAATCGGGCAATAATTTAAAAAATAACCTTAAGGAATATAAAAATTTCAAATATGAAAACGTTTCTTTTTTTTTTAAATTATACATAAATAGTTTTGTTAACACAATGTCAAGTTAATAAAGAATTAATGAAATGTCCTTTAATTATATTGAAAAAAAAAATCACCCTGGAAGTATGCAATATTATCTATAATTTAGATAATAAATATTTTGTGGGTAGGCGTATGTCGTATTAACTGAAGGAGTGTGGGTTCGATCCCTGCACAGGTCGTAAGTGTTTGTTTGTCTTTACATACCCCCCCCTTACGACCAAATATAATGTAAATATATAGTATATATTACAAACAAAATAAATAATATTAGTATATAATTTAATAATAGTATAAAAACCTATAATGGCCTTAGTAGCCGATGGTTCAATAATATTGCATTATATTTATGTATGTAATATTAATATAAATAAATTAATTAATAAAAAAATAAATATTTTGAGAAAAAATTAATAAAATTCATAAAAATTTAAATTAATAAAAAAATGAATAAAATGAATAAAAAAATAAATATGTATCTCCTTAATGTCCGAATATTGAAGCATATACATTTTGTACAAAAGAAAAAATATAATCGCAATTATATTATAACAAAAATCGTTAATATATATTTTTTTTTTTTGCTCACAACTGTATTTGTTTAGAAACATTTACAAATATAAAAACATACATAATTATAATATTAATAAAAACATTGGAATGCAAGGCCATATTCACTTATGTAAATATGTTGATATAAATATATTTATTTACATAATAAAGCAAACATATTTATTTACAAAGGTGTATAAATGTTTATATTAAATTATGTATATTATATAGTATACATAATACATATAAATGTATATATATTTATTTTCACATAAAACGCCTACTTAAATTTTCTCTAAATACATAAATATCCAGGAAATAAAACTTAATAAAAAGTTGTTTTTCTTTTTTGTTTTGGTTATATATTTGTTTTTTTTTTTTTTCAATAATAATAATAATAATAATAATGATAATAATAGTAATAATACTATAATTCTTGTTCACGAACACATATTATTTACTAAATGAAATATCCTTTCTTATATTAAATATGTACATAAAACCTAATGAAAGATTCCAATAAGCGAAATACATATATATATAAAATTGTACATATATCCCTTTGATTGTACATAATATATATGTATTTGTATAGGTGCATATATATACGATTGTATGTAAGTTTTTTATATAGAAAAAAAATATTTATATATATATATTATGTACTTCACTTCAATGATGGGAGTATAAAAAAATTTTTTTTAATCCTAATATGTACAATATAAAAAAACTACAGATTTAATTTAAAAAAATAAATAAAATAAAAATAAGAGTGACTTGAAATTCAAAAGAAATTTTTTTAAAGTTAAATGCAATTGCAATTGAAAAGTAATGAAAAATAATAAAAATATGATTGTTGACTGAACAAAATAAAATCAAAACAAAAAAAAAAAAAAAAAAATTAAAAAAACACTAAGCCATAGATGTGAAGTGATTTGAAAATTTTCTTTAATCCATTTATTTTGGTTTTTTTCTTTTCAAATACTATTTCAAAGAATATTTTTTTAAGAGCATATTAAGCGTATAGTTAATAAAAGGAATATTTCCATCTTTTAATATTTTGAACTTTTTTTTTTAAATTTTATAAAACTTAATATACCTTTTTAATTTTGTTCAAAATTTTCTTTTATTTTAATGTCTTTTTGGGTTTTATTTATTTTTCAACAATTTATTAAATTATATATAAGTCGTTGTTGATTTTCTTTTACTTTTTGATTATAATTATCTTAATTTTCTTGTTGTAATTGTTTTGTACGCAACTGGTTTTAAATATTCTTATAAGATTTTTTAACCAATTTTATGTTACCTTTTTTTTTCTTTGCAAGGGTAATTACGGGCAATCACGAAATACACCAATGAAATCAACGCGAAAATTCTCTTTGGTAGCGTTTGACTTTAATCATACATTAGGTTAGAACCTATGTTACAATATACTGTTTGGTTTCGGTATTGGGGAAAATAGGAATAAAAAAAATTTGGAAATATAGGAAATTTTTGGATGTTGGAAGGATTATTTAGAACAAAGGTGTTAATTTTCTTCTGGTTCTTATGGTTGACAATTTTAGGGAATACTCCCGGTGGCAAGCTATTCCACATTCACACTGTACACTTTACAAATGAATTTCCATGTGCCAAGGGTTAGCCTGTACAGTCCTTATGGTATTTGGGTTGAAAATGTTGAGAAGAGGCATTAAGCTTTTTATTTCTTCTGAACAGATTCATATACGAACAAAATATCTATAAAATGAATGCTCCTATGACACATTGATAAACTTTGCAAAAACAAAAAAAAAAAAAAAAATTTTTTACTTTTTATCCCTTTAGTTCTGCTAAAAAAGCTCTGCTAAATTAAAATTAGTTAATTTTACTTATTTAAAATACATTTTCAGCAATAATTTTTTAAGTGTGAATTTGTAAATGTATTTAATGTAGTATGAGCTTAAATGTTAAGACCTTTAAGGAAAGGACATTAGTTTTATTTCTTTCAGTTTTATTATTAAGTAATATGAACAGTAAATATTTGTAGTAAGTATCTTTAGCTTTTATATTTCAAAAATTAAAATAATGATTACTAATGATTTCAAAATCACTTATACACAAATCCTCTCTCTACTATGTATTCATGATTTCTAAATTTCTAATCTGTAACAATAAAATATCTCATAAACTAAAGTATGAATATTAATTAGCGGTTGGATGATTCTATTAAACTAAGAAAAGGGAATAATTTTGCTTTTTAAATTTGGAATTCATACCACTACAACTCAAATATAAACCGCTGCCCCACATCCTTTTCTCTTCTTTATTGTTCAGTCATTATTCTACGTATAGCAGTTAGAGAATGCTTTTTATATTATTCTGCCACATATATATTTAGCCATGGGGAAAAACATGGACTTTCTAAGGCTAAACCGCAAATAGTCATTATTTGAACTTGTCATTTGTTAATCATCATGGAAAATGCTAAACGAATTGAAAATTATAAACATCTAAATTGAATCGGAGTATATCTAGCGGTGTGTGATGATTCATTTCGTTCTGAATGTTACTTTGACGTCAGATTTTCTTGGGTCACAGGCTCTTGTCATTTTGCTATGAACACTTACAATCTTAAATATTATGTTGTTTACAATTTAAAGTACATTATAATTTTTTAATTTTATAGAAAATTATTTTTTGAATGGTAAAGGATCTTCATCTGCATTTTTCACATACACCAAACAGTTATAACACATGAACCTTATACATGGAGTTATATTCAATACAGTCGAGGCGTACTCATCAATTCCAGCGCAAGCCTTGCTTCTATAGAAGGACTTACCACAGACTCCATGACAATTCAATGCCGATCCATCCCTTATGTGCGAATTACATCTATCGCATTTCTCCATTTTCTGGATATAATGCAAGAAATATGGATTTTATAAATACAATTTACTCCAGCAAAAATTCAATAAAAAATCTCAAGAAATTCACAGATTTTACCAATTTTAAATCGCTTTTAGTATTTGTAATTATTTTTAAATTTCAGATACAAAAAAAAAATCAACTGCCATGTAAGAAAAAAAAAAATTGGCGATTAGAAACCTTACCACAGTTAACAACATTTACCTATAAATTAGAAACCTTACAACAGTTACAGTTAACGTATGTTGTACATTAGAGTGAACGTTCATTCCTGTATTAGCAATATAAAGCAGTAATTATAGATTTTCGTATAACCCCAGCTCCATGTATCGGAACGAAACATAATTAAAAACCTGGTTTGATACAAAACTAACATAATATATTCAAAATATGGTGCCAATCGGTTCATGAAATCACGAGTTTTGCTATAACAAATCTAATATACACCAATGATTTTATAAATTAAGAACATTTTTTTTTTATTTATTTTATCATCAAACTAATGAAACAAATTAATCAAAACAATAAATTCCCTCCCGTATAAACAATACAAAATCTTATGTTAATATATATATTTTTTTAGTATAATTTTCTAACTTTAAAAGCCATAAAAAAAGTAAAATTAATTTTTAAAAGATAATGAATTGGAAAAAAATTTTCTTTTTTTTTTTTATATTATAAATTACACAGGAAACATAAATTATTAAATATTATTCTATTAAAAAACAATAGATCTTCCGTTATCAATATTTTATTAATATAGGAAGGATCATTGTGAAATATCTATGTCTACCTATCTATACAAAATATCCTTCAGAAATACATTCATTTTTAAATAAAAATTTAAAATAAAATACAATGAATGAAAAAAATATAAAGAATATATAGACACACGATTATATAAAATTCAATTTTCATGAATATATATATATATATATATATACATATATATTTATATATTGAATATATTATTAATAAATATACATATAATATATACAAGATTTATGTAGAAAAACAAAATGATAGAACAAGAATGAAAATCTAGAAAATAAAAGTATTTTTCATTTATAAATATTAAATTATTATTTTTTTTTTTGTTTTATAAAATTTTTTTTCTTTTTTTTTGAATATCCTTGTATTTAATGTACATAATATAATTATTATTTTACTGATTCCTATATATTATCATTTTTTTTTTTCTTATATAAATTTCAAATTATCACGAATTTATACAGCGGAAATTTCCTATTTTTTTTTTTTGTTTTATAGAAAAACTTGATTTGAATTTAAAATAATTTCTTTTTTATTAAGATTTTTTTTTTTTTTAATTTATAAATTTAACAAAGAATTTGAAAAAATATAGAAAATGGTTTATACTTAGAAAAAATATAAAATACTAGAAAAAATTGGTGTAGCATTTCGCCAGTCTGATAATCAAGAAATAATATTGGTTTTTTGACACTTAACTTTTTAATAAAATAAAAATATTCTTTCTATTCTAATATAGTTTTTATTTATCTTATTAACATTTTTTGACATCTATATTCCCTTCTTTTGTAAGAATACAAAACTTTTTACAATAATAATAAAAATAAATTTAAATAATCGTAAAAACGTAGATAGCAATACTAAGAAAACTAAAGAAAAATTTTGTAGTGAGGGTTTGGGCGCGACAGAGTCTTCGTTCCTTCAAAAATAATCTTTTTTTCATAAAAATGTCTAAATTCGTATAAAATTCACTATTTTTTAAGTGAAATGTCAAAATTGAATATGATACTCTGCATATTTTGTATGATCGGGATTTAAATTTTCGAGATTTTGATTTTTGGGATTTTGATTTTTCCAGATTTTGTTTTCGGAATTTTGAATTTGGGATTTTGATTTCGGGATTATCTACCCAACGCTATAAATTTTAAAATTTTTTTAACCTTTTTTTTCTGTTATATGCAGTATTAGTTTTTCCAATGAAAAATAAAGAAAATTGTTGCAAACGCTTACGGCTTTTATATATTGAATATTATTAAAAGAATATTTAAAAACTTTATTTTCTCAGACAAATTTTTTTTTTTTTTTTTATACGAATACAATACAGATTTAATTAAAAGTGATAGGTACGCTATATACTAAATCGGTTTCAATTTCATTATATCTAAGTTTAATATACTAAAGTCATTATAAAAGTTAAGATTTAATTAGATTTAATTACAAGTGTATAAAAAATATAGTTCTAATAAAAAAGATAAATTATGATAATTTAATTAGTCAAAAAAAAAAAAGTCCTTACCGCATACTGTGACATAATCCAATTTTATTTTCAGATCCAATTTATTTTGTTAATATGTATATAATTTTTGAAAACTTTACAGAGTCAAAAAAAATGTTATAAAATTTTCGAAATTAAAAAAAAGATTTTTAGAAAAAAAATTTAAAATAAAAATAACAACTGAACTGAAAAATACTGAAAAGTTAAAATCAGATTAGAATAAAAGTGGAAGCGTATCAAAATTGCCCGAATTAAAATCTTGTGTCTCAAAATCTCATGCTTTTATAAATCTTGTTTTTCAAAATCTCCTGCTTTAGCGATATTTTTTAAAAAATCTCGCGAAAAAGTAAAAATTGAAAAAATACAAGAATTATTGGAAGCCAGTCTTTTGCTGAAAAAAAAAAATGTCCAATAGCCAAAAATATTTGAATATAAAATGTGGAACAAAAAAGTCGAATTCCCATGTTAATAAAAATTTCTACAGTTTTTTTTAAAATAAATATTTATATTAAATTTAGTATAATTGTAGATTCAGATACAAAATTTGGGTTCCAATAATATGTTGTTTAGCTGAGGTTTGCCTTATTGTTATCTTAGCAGAGGTTTGCCTTAAACGCCTTATTGTTGAAATATCTATATGTAAAAAATATATTAGTATAGGATTTTAGAGTTGTATTCAAAATCAAGGTATTCGCTTTTTCCAAAATATTTATATATTTGTAAATGTGAGATTCTAAATTTTTCCAGTTGTATTTCCATTTTCCAGTTGTATTCAAAATCAGGGTCCCTTTTTCTAGAAAATATCTCCCCAAAAGTAGAATGGAAAAAATTCAAAAAATATTGTTTTTGAAAAAATGATTACTCAATTTTTCAATATTAAATCATAATATTTAATCTGTAAATGACAGACATTTAAAACCATTTTACTCAATGATTTACCAACCAACTTTCATTTTTTTCTTTTTAAATGATAAATATTCAGTGCAGCCATCTTACAAGATTAATATTTTTCCAAAATTTTCTGATTTTCATTAATCATTTTCCATTTTTATAAAAAACCCATGTAAAGTATATACATATGTATCATATAGTATGTATAATCTATACCTATAATATACATATTCAAAAAAGACGCTCTTTGATTCCGTTAAATTTTTGTTTTATATTTTCTTTTCGATTAAAAATTTTAAAATATTGGTTGTATGGTAGGAGTAGCAATTTCACAATATAAATGAATATAAACATTCACATTTCAGTTTAGGTTTTAGTACACATTTCAGTTTAGGTTTTTTTTAGAGTGTGGAGTTATTAATAGTTGCTTTTTAATCTTGCAAGTTCGATTCAGTTCTGTTTTTTTTTTTTGTTTTTTGGTTTTTGTTTTTTATATTTTAAATGAAATAAATTCTTACATATCATAATATCATCATAATATTTAATCTGTATTGATAGACATTTAAAACCCTTTTACTCAATGATTTACTATCTTAGGCTTCTTATAATATATATATAATAGGTATATATTGAGTTTCCAATACTCAATAAATCAAGGGCAACTTCTAAACGATAATAATAACCGTTTTTTTACAAAAAATATCATTTGCAAAGAAATTTTAAATTCATAAAGGCTTTATTATTGAAAATTGTATTTTTACATTTTAAATAAAATCATAAAGAAACTGTACTGTATATACTGTAGTGTAATTGCTAATTAAAACACCTCGAATTTCGAGGGGCGGGCGAAGTACTAGTATTTTATAATATTTCGTTTGTAATTATATTGTTTGAACCACTAAACCTATTTAATTAATGAGAAAAATTATTTGGTTTTAAAACACGAGATTTTGAAACACGATATTTTGCAATGCGAAATTTCGTAACCAACACAATAAAATAATATTAGATTTATAACAGATGTTATATAATTTTTAAATAATTCTCTTTTTGCTTAAGATTTAAAACAGGAAGTTGTCTGCTTTTTCATTAAAAAACGGTTTTTCAAGATTCATTCTTTTGTGCGATTATATAGCTTTCTTTTGTGGGAATAGAATATAATTTGATATTTACAGCACTGTGATATTATTACTTCTTCCTACTTATTACGAGCCGTCCTATACCTATGCGCAACTTAGAAGAAGATAATACTATTGAAAGTGATTTAATTTCAATTGTAAAACAAAATTTCGTTTGGATAAATATAATTGATCATATATATGTAAGGTAATATATATGTTTCCACATCATTTAATATTATTTTTATCACTTGACCACGAAGACTCCTAAAATTTTTATATTTATATTTATGAATGAATCTATTTAAAATTAAATAGAACTTTTTCTATTTTTCCAGATTTTCAAATCAGTACTTATTCCGGATTCTATTTAGAAATACAAAAGACTATAATAAATGCTCATAAGTTTGTAACTAATCGTTTTTTTTTTGTTTTTAAATATTAGAAGAACATTTTTTTTTTTTTTAACACATGTTTGATCAAGACATGGTTTGTATAACGTGTGTGTATGTCTTTATTAGATATCATGAGCACCAAACTTTCCTATTACAATGGCAGAATGTAAATCAACGGTTTTTAAAGGTGCGCATTTTTCAAAAGACAATAGAAACTGTTTAGAATTATGACTTGCAGAAAAATTTTCTTTGGATTTCATAAAATAACAAAAAATGTGACAAATAAAGTGGCACTTTCTTAAATTTTAACCGAACTTTAAATAATTAAGAAAAACCATTAACACGTCATGTAAAATTTTAAGGACGAAAAATCATAAAAAATTTTGTTTTTACATAACGGTATATTTAAATACTAAATTTAAAAACAAATAATATTGACTTTTAAATGTAGTATTATTTTTATATTTATTATTTTTATTTTATTATTTTATAAATTAATATTAAAACTTTAATATTGACTTGAAAGGTAAAAAAAAAATTCCTGACGAATGGTGTTTTTAAATTGAAAAAATTTTAAGCAGAACACAAGAACCTAAACATCATTATCCAAAATCCAAAATTGCGCCTTACGCCTGATTGGCGACCCTACTGTTCAGGGAACCTTTACTCCTCTTAACTCACGTCGAAATATTGGACCTTTATCTCTATTTTATAAATATCTTGTAGGTAATGACATTTGTTCTATCGAATTGAAATCAATAATGCCTCCACTTAAACAATTCCATTGCAACACTAGGGGAGCCTCAAGTGCTTATTTCTATACCGTGGAATTTCGTAGGTGATTTAAAACTGGTTATGGAAACTCTTTTATTGTAAGAACCGCTAAAATGTGGAACATGCTGCCATCCAACGTGTTCCCCCCTCTGATACAAATGGTCCATTATACAATTTGCAACTTTTCAAAACGAACCTATTCAGGTTCATTTCCAATTTACCCGCCAATTCATCTTTATATTCATATTTCCCTTGAACTACTCTGCTTCCTCCTCAAACCTACAATAATTTTGTAAAAAGGAAAACTTTCCTAAAGTTTGGGTAGCGTGTAAAAAAAAAGAAAAAAGATATATGCATTTAAAAATAGCGAGTTTGCAAAATTTGAGGAGCTACAGCTCCGTAATGGATGGAGCTACAAAACATGTTGATAATTTAACAACATTAATTTTTTTTATGAAAATTTCATTTCCCTATGTTTGATTGTATAAAGGTTTTGTAAACAAACGGATGCACAAAATGGTACTAATAGGAACATTTTCTTAAAATTTTTTTTTTTGTAAATGTGCTAAAAATTAATAAATTTGTCACGTTCCACATATTTAATAGTAAAAAATACATTACAAAAAAAAAAAAAAATACTTTTTCTAAAATCTATTAAAAATTTTATACAATAATAATTTATATATTAAAATATATTATTATTATACATAAAAAAAAAAATTTTTAAAGTACATTACAAATATTTTATGTTAAGATTTTCTTTAATCTTACGAAAAACAAAAAAAATAAAAACAAAAAGATGGCAATAAACTATTCATTTGTAATATCAACATAATAATTTATTCAAGAACTAAAATTACCATCAATAGTTAACTAAAAGTATTACTAACACTATAGTTATCTAAGACAAACTAAAGGAATATAATATATTTATATCCTTATATCGTATTATATTACATAGCATGTGCTTAAAAAAAAAAAAAAACTTTAATATGTGCGGAAAATATCTAAGGATATTTTTTATTTTTTTTATGGAAAATATCAGAAGCAATGTAGACTCCATTGATATTTAATGGACATTGTATATAAACATAATATATGGAATATAATACATATAATGTGTACATAATATATAATATTATATATACAACAATGACAAATGATATAATATATACAACAATGACGAAGCATTAGAATTACCTTTATTTGATAGCGTTGAGATTTTAAAAATTTCTGTTGGCGAAAGGTAAGGATAGCAATTGAATATGGCGATTAAATTTGGAATTGAATACTATTCTAAAGATTACCATATAATATTTGAATATGTAGTAGTTTTGTTTGTTTAAATCAGTATTGTGTTAAAGCATAAACTTATTAACAAATATATATATATATATATATATAGGCTGACAGGAAGAAAAATAAAATTTTAGCTGCTTTTGTGA